>CM044355.1:7200076-7257576 GCA_024294585.1 Vipera latastei
GAACTCACCATCTCCTGGTCAGTGACCCAAAGTCACCCAGCTAGTCTTCATGCCTAATGCAGGACTAGAACTCACCATCTCCTGGCCATTGACCCCAAAGTCACCCAGGTAGTCTTCATGCCTAATGCAGGACTAGAACTCACCATCTCCTGGTCAGTGACCCAAAGTCACCCAGCTAGTCTTCATGCCTAATGCAGGACTAGAACTCACCATCTCCTGGTCAGTGACCCAAAGTCACCCAGCTAGTCTTCATGCCTAATGCAGGACTAGAACTCACCATCTCCTGGTCAGTGACCCAAAGTCACCCAGCTAGTCTTCATGCCTAATGCAGGACTAGAAACTCACCATCTCCTGGTCAGTGACCCAAAGTCACCCAGCTAGTCTTCATGCCTAATGCAGGACTAGAACTCACCATCTCCTGGTCAGTGACCCAAAGTCACCCAGCTAGTCTTCATGCCTAATGCAGGACTAGAACTCACCATCTCCTGGTCAGTGACCCAAAGTCACCCAGCTAGTCTTCATGCCTAATGCAGGACTAGAACTCACCATCTCCTGGTCAGTGACCCAAAGTCACCCAGCTAGTCTTCATGCCTAATGCAGGACTAGAACTCACCATCTCCTGGTCAGTGACCCAAAGTCACCCAGCTAGTCTTCATGCCTAATGCAGGACTAGAACTCACCATCTCCTGGTCAGTGACCCAAAGTCACCCAGCTAGTCTTCATGCCTAATGCAGGACTAGAACTCACCATCTCCTGGTCAGTGACCCAAAGTCACCCACTAGTCTTCATGCCTAATGCAGACTAGAACTCACCATCTCCTGGTCAGTGACCCAAAGTCACCCAGCTAGTCTTCATGCCTAATGCAGGACTAGAACTCACCATCTCCTGGTCAGTGACCCAAAGTCACCCAGCTAGTCTTCATGCCTAATGCAGGACTAGAACTCACCATCTCCTGGTCAGTGACCCAAAGTCACCCAGCTAGTCTTCATGCCTAATGCAGGACTAGAACTCACCATCTCCTGGTCAGTGACCCAAAGTCCCCTGGCCAGCTTTCACATCTCAGGCAGGACAGAAATTCAAGAACTCCTGGTTTCTAAGCCAGCACCTTCGCTACCACACCAAACTGGCTTTGTGGCCTTTTGGTGTTTGAACTTCTCACTTTTTTTCTTTTCCAGGAACTCACCAGATCCATCAATTCATAGAAAAGATGAAGAGAAAGGTTCCAGATACTAATTGTACTAATGGTAAGGAAAAGAGGGTAGACTAATAGTGTGGCCTCCTTTTTGGTCTGGTCTTATTATGAATTGTCTCTATTCCTTATTTTTTTTAAAAAAAAAAAATCTCATTTAATTTTTGCTTTAATATTAATTTTATATATAAAAAAGGTAAAGGTTCCCCCGCACATGTGTGCTAGTCGTTTCCGACTCTAGGGGCCGGTGTTCATCTGCATTTCAAAGCCAAAGAGCCAACGCTTGTCCGAGGATGTCTCCGTGGTCATGTGGCCGGCATGACTAGACGCCAAAGGTGCACGGAACGCTGTTACCTTCCCACCGTCTACTTGCATTTTTACGTGCTTTCAAACTGCTAGGTTGGCAGAAGCTGGGACGAGTAACAGGCACTCACTCTGTTACGCGGCACTCGGGATTCGACCCGCCAACTTGCCAACCTTCTGATCGACAAGCTCAGCGTCCTAACCCACTGAGCCACCGCATCCCTTACAATTTTATATATATTTTTAATTTATTGGTTATATTATATTGTACATCACCTGGAGCCCCTCTTTGAGAGAGATGGGTGGTTTAGAAATATGAAACACAAACAAACAAATAAAATCATTACATTCAGAGGTGTCCAACTTTGGCAACTTTAAGACTTGTGAACTTCAACTCCCAGAATTCTCCAGCCAGCATAGCTGGCCGGGGAATTCTGGGAGTTGAAGTTCACAGGTCTTAAAGTTACCAAGTTTGGACACCCCTGGCCTACACCATGCTGGCTGGGGAATTCTGGGAGTTGAAGTCCACAGGTCTTAAAGTTGCCAAGGTCGGATCATGTCTACATTATGTCTTGCCCCAAAATGGAAACAAAACCACTCCAACGACTGGAGGGGAAAAAAAATATGGATGACGGGTTTAGGGAAATGAAAGAGAAGGGAAGGAACTGAGTGTCTTGGAAATACTCGTGCATTTCCAATCAGTCAATCATTTTAGATGCCTGCCAATGCTTCAAAAGTGTGAAATCTAGCTTGGGATCTTGGACAGACCCCAAAACGCACACACACACACACACACACACACACACACACACACACACACAAATCTTCTCTTTAGCTGGAAACAGAAAATGCCCGAGAAAGAAATGCCTTTGAATATTTCTCATTATTTCTTTTCAACTCACCGCATGCTCAACAGGAGCCCCAGAAATTTTCTGTTAAGTTCAAAGCTAATTGGGTTGGTGTTTCCCGATAGCCTTTTCCAGTCTGTTGACAGACCTCATGTGTAAAGATTCTCCTTTTCCCTTTGCAGAAGAAGAGATTTGCTCAGAAAGAGCCGGAAGGAAAGTTGCCTGGCATCAACATGACTAGGGGGCATTTATCGTTAAACCATGGCTGATTGCTGTGATAGGTCCTCAAAATAAGAGACATAACTGAGAAAGGCAGAGAACTGACACAACTGGAGGGAGGGAGATGATTTGAAACCATAGAAAAGAGGGTAATTTTCCAAGGCAATCGAACCAAATAGGTTGGAGCTTAATTGTCTGAAGGGAATAATTGGCCCAAGTTGAGTAACTGTTAACAGAATAACAGAGTTGGAAGGAACCTTGGAGGTCTTCTAGTCCAGCCCCCTGCTCAAGCAGGAGACCCTATACCAGGGGTGTCAAACTCAATTTCATTGAGGGCCGCATCAGCATTGCGGTTGCCCTCAGGGGGCCGGCTGGGTATGGCCAGGGTGGGCGTGGCCTACTGGGTGGGCGTGGCTAGAGTGCGTATGGCCTGCTGGGTGGGCGTGGCCAGCTCTACATCGTTCGCATCAAGGGTGCCTTATGGGGGCCTGGGCGGGAGTGGGACAGATCTGAGGGTCTCTGGCAGAAGGAGGGTCTCTGGGCCAGGGCCAAGGCAGTGGGGGCTGTTCCCTCACTGTTTCCAGGATGGCTTCACGGGCCGCATGAAACCACTTCACAGGCCTGATCCGGCCCCCGGGCCTTGTGTTTGACATGTCTGCACTATACCATTTCAGACAATTGGCTGTCTCTTCTTGAAAGCCTCCAGTGATGGAGTACCCACAATTTCTGATGACAAGCTGTTCCACTGGTTGATTTTTCTCACTGTTAGGAAATTTCTCCTTAGTTCTCAATTGCTTCTCTCCTTGGCTAGCTTCCATCCGTTGTTACTTGACTTGCTTTCTGGTGCTTTGGAAAACAGGTTGACCCCTTGTCTTTGTAGGAGCCCCTCAAACATTGGAACACTGCTACCATGTCATCCCTAGACCCTCTTTTCGCTAGACTAGACAGACTCAATTCCTGCGACAATTCTTCATATGTTTGAGCCTCCAGTCCCCTTATCACCTTTGTTGCTCTTCTCTGTACTTTTTCCAGAGTCTCTACGTCTTTTTTTTTATCATATGGTGACCAAAACTGGATGCAGTAGTCTGGCTGTCGCCTTATTAAGGCTTTACAAAGCATTACTAGTATTTCTATTTCTACCTCTCTGTTAATGCAACCTAGGATTGCATTGGCTTTTTTAGCTGCTGCCGCACCCTGTTGGGTCATATTTAAGTGATTGTTCACTAAGACTGCAATATCCCTCTTGCAAATTATTGCTGTTGAGTCAGATTGCTCAGCAAACAATCCCTACCTAGGAAGCATATGATCCACTTAAATCAGACATTTCTCCAGAAGGATCTGGACAAACATAAACAGGGTTCCCTATCTAACAAAATGAAATTCTGTTGGTGGGAAAAATAAGGTTTTACATTTAGGCAAGGAAAAAAGGACATGGTGGCTCAGTGGGTTAGGATGCTGAGCTTGTCAATCAGAAGATCGGCAGTTTGGCAGGTGGAATCCCGAGTGCCGCGGAGCAGAGTGAGTGCCTGTTACTCGTCCCAGATTCTGCCAACCTAGCAGTTCGAAAGCACATAAAAATGCAAGTAGAAAAATAGGGACCACTCCGGTGGGAAGGTAACAGCGTTCTGTGCGCCTTTGGCGTCTAGTCATGCCGGCCACGTGACCACGGAGACGTCCTCGGACAAGCGCTGGCTCTTTGGCTTTGAAACGGAGATAAGCACCGGCCCCTAGAGTTGGAAATGACTAGCACGCATGTGCGGGGGAACCTTTACCTTTACCTTTACCTAAGGGGAAAAAACAACAAAAAAACAAATGTACTTGTAGAGAATAGGTGGATACCTGGCTAACTGTAATAACTGTGAGAGGGATCTTGGAATCCAAGTGGGCAACCATCCAAACCTGAGCCAAGAGTGTATGGCAGCAACCAAAAAAGCTAATGCAATCCTTGCTTGCATAAACAGAGGGACAGAGTCAAGATCACGTGAAGTATTAGTACTGCTTTATAATACCTTGGTAAGACCATATTTGGAATACTATGTCCATTTTTTTTGGTTTTGTTTGCCATGAGATGAGAGGGCCAGAGTAAAATCCAGAGATGTCTGCAGGGTATGGTCAAAAAAGGTTGAGATGGCAGCCAGAGCGTGCAATGAAAGCTGTGCACACAGGGCACATTGAGAGAAGAAAGCGAACCACAAAGCAGAGTCCTGGTGGACAATCCCTTAAATAGGAGCCAGCCGTGTGTGGCAGCAGCCAAAAAAGCCAACATAGTGCTAGGCTGCATTAACAGAGGGATAGAATCAAGTTCACTCTACATGGGGCTGCCCTTGAGGACCACTCGGAGGCTCCAACTGGTGCAGAATGCAGCCGCGAGAGTTGTGTTGGGGGTCTCCCAATACTCCCATGTTACACCTCTGCTTCGTGAGCTGCATTGGCTTCCAGTTGTCTTCCGGGTGAGATTCAAGGTGCTGGTAATGACCTTTAAAGCCCTACATGTCATGGGTCCGGAGTACCTTAGGGAGCACCTGCTGCCGGCATCAACTTCCCTCCGCCCAGTGCGCTCCCACAGAGAGGGCCTCCTCAGGGTGCCACCGGTCAGAGAGTGCCAACTGGTGACCACCAGGGGGAGGGCGTTCTCTGTGGGTGTGCCGGATCTGTGGAACTGTTTACCGGTTGAGCTCCGGATGGCCCCCGACGTTCGCTCCTTCCGACGTGATCTAAAGACCTATTTGTTTGAACAAGCCGGCCTGGTCTGATGGGTTTTGGGATTTTATCACTGTTTTTATGTAATTTATCTGTTTTATTGGGCATTGGGTTTAATCTCTTCTTAATTTTTGTATTTCTGTATTTTAGTATTTATTGCCCTGTTCACTGCCCTGAGTCCTTCGGGAGAAGGGTGGTATACGAATTAAATTAAATAAATAAAATAAATAAATAAGGGTTAATACCACTTTACAAGGTCTTGGTAAGGCCACACTTGGAATACTGCATCCAGGTTTGGTCACCACGATGTAAAAAAGATGTTGAGACTCTAGAAAGAGTACAGAGAAAAGCAACAAAGAGGATCAGGGAATCAGAGGCTAAAACATACAAGGAACGTTTGCTGGAATTGGGTATGTCTAGTTTAATGAAGAGAAGGATGATAGCAGTGTTCCAATATCTCAGGGGCTGCCACATAGAAGAGGGAGTCAAGCTATTCTCCAAAGCACCTGAAGGCAGGACAAGAAGCAACAGATGGAAACTGGTCAAGGAGAGAAGCAATTCCTGGGACTAAGGAGAAATTTTCTGACAGAACAATTATGGTAACCAGTGCAACAACCTGCCTCCAGAAGCTGTGAATGCTTCAACACTGGAAGTTTTTAAGAAGAGACTGGATAGCCATTTGTCTGAAATGGCGTAGGGTTTCCTTCCTCAGCAGGGATTTGGACTAGATGACCTCCAAGGTCTCTTTTGTCATCATCATCATCATCATCATCATTGTTATTGTTGTTATTATTGTTGTTATTATTGCTGTTGTTGTTGCTGTTGTTGTTGCAAACAAATGAGTTTTGAACACCCCACTGTAGTCACCATCCTATTTTGATTTGAACCATAGCTTGTATATGCCCCTAAAAGCAAAACTCTTCCTTAGCTTTCATTCTTGTCAGAGCCTCAGGAGTCAGGACCCACCCCAATCCACATCTTAGGAAAGAAGAACTCTTGAAGACAGGATTATCCAAGCAGGAACTTTTACTAAAACATGATCGACAGTGGATAATCTAGACAGGACCTGGAAACTATTTCACAGATTGATACTTTTAAAGTGTCCCCGAGAAAAAACCCCTCCCCTTAGTCCATTTGGTCAGTCCCGAATCAGTTAAGTTTCATGTGTCAAAACCCTTCATGGGAAAAGGAATCTTCCATGCATTTACAACATTTGCTTCCTCCCCTTCAAATTCCAATCGGAGATACAAACCAGAATCTCCCCCTCCCACCCCTCTTTCTTTGTTCTTCTCAGTTCAAAGGTTCTTTCCCTGGTCTTTGATGATGGCCCCCAGGCAGGCTCCTTGCATCTAATGGATAAAAGGTAAAGGTAAAGGTTCCCCCGCACATGCATGCTAGTTGTTTCCGACTCTAGGGGCTGGTGCTCATCTCCGTTTCAAAGCCAAAGAGCCAGCGCTTGTCCGAGGATGTCTCCATGGTCATGTGGCCGGCATGACTAGATGCCAAAGGCGCACAGAGCGCTGTTCCCTTCCCACCATAGTGGTCCCTATTTTTCTACTTGCATTTTTACGTGCTTTCGAACTGCTAGGTTGGCAGAAGCTGGGACGAGTAACAGGCGCTCACTCTGTTACGCGGCACTTGGGATTCGACCCACCAAACTGCCGACCTTCTGATCGACAAGCTCAGCATCCTAAACCACTGAGCCACTGCGTCCCTTATCTAATAGATAGGGATGGCCAATTAACATCTTCTCTTCTCGTCCTTGGGAAATGCAGAATCCAGTAAGGGGTGAGATTTAGGGTTGCACAGATAGGGGTTTAGGAATGGAATATAAATGGATTCTGACATCAGGGCTGAGGGAGGTTATAAGATTTGAAAATCTTCCATGATTATATAAGGTGGGTTTTTAGAGGCCCTTAAAATTTTGTTATAGGATGCAACTTGAAAGAAATCTGATGGTGTTCTCAGTTATCCTCCCATCACGTTCCCCTATCTCTGTACAACTTGCTGCTTCCTTAAAGCTAAATATAAATTTTATAAATAAAAATAAATGCAGTCCCTGGGAACACAGAAGAATTGATGGAAAGGTTTGATTTTTCTGTGAGCTGAAAAACAACAACACATCTACACACCTTCCTTCCTTCCTTCTTTCCTTCCTTCCTTCCTTCCTTCCTTCCTTCCTTCCTTCCTTCCTTCCTTCCTTCCTTCCTTCCTTCCTTCCTTCCTTCCTTCCTTCCTTCCTTCCTCCTTCTTTCTTTCTTTCTTTCTTTCTTTCTTTCTTTCTTTCTTTCTTTCTTTCTTTCTTTCTTTCTTTCTTTTCTTTTCTTTTCTTTTCTTTTCTTTTCTTTTCTTTTTTTCTTTTCTTTCACAACTCTGGTCAGCTTACAGCATTAAAAAGATAAAAACTATACAAAATCTAAAAGTTATAAATAAATGCAAATTTTTTTACTGTCTTTGACTCCTTTCATTCAGATTAACTCTGTCCATAATAAAATAAAATAATAATATTTTTTCCCCTTTCTTCCTTTGTCCTCTCCCTACTGGCAACAACATTATGGCTTTCTCCTCCTCTTTTCCACACAACCACACACAAACAACCACACACAGACTCACACACAAATCAACAACCCACCCTTCTTTTCCCAACTGTTTTGGCGTCAACTGGCGTTAAGTATGAGTGGCTTAGTTTTTTGTATCTTTACTGACAAATCTATATTAATAACAACATTAATGAAAGTATTAAAGCTGAACTATGGGAATAATTTGCGATCACCCTCAAATTAATAACCCAGCATTGGATGGAGAGCACGGTATAGAGTGGGGACCGTCTATTAGGGCTGGTTATGATTACCATATTACGCTCATTTAAGTAGGCTGTAACTCTGGTAATGTAAAGGTCACAGTGATTTATTCTGTTTACTTTGTCATGTGTTTAGAAAAGTAATTAAAGTGCAAACTATGCAGTTATATCATTCCTAAGGGCAAGCACGCATGGGACAGATAACAAAGCTGACTCAAGCTGACTCAAGCCAAACGATGAGCTTTGCCGCCATTAGAGGCGGTCACTGCCATTTTCTTTGGGGCTCTAAAGGTGAGCCTGGACAAATGCTTAGGAAAGAGAACTTGGGAAGGTCTGCTCCTTCTGTACCATTCTTGGACGCAACTCTTTCACTGCCAAATACAATAAAAATATTTGTAGCTCATGATTGAACAGTGGGGTGTTTGATGATCTCTGAACCTGGTTGTTTTCTGGCAGATGTTTCATGACCCAACTAGGTAACATCATCAGTGGCAGAAGGGAGTGGTTTTTTTTCCCGTTGCTTGTACACAAGTGGCTTGGCCTGTCAGTGTTGGTGGGAGTGTTGTTAGCGGTTCCTTAATTAGGCTCCTTTCCTTTCCTTTCCTTTCCTTTCCTTTCCTTTCCTTTCCTTTCCTTTCCTTTCCTTTCCTTTCCTTTCCTTTCCTTTCCTTTCCTTTCCTTTCCTTATTTTCTTTAATTTCATTTCCCATCCATTTGCTTCCTTTCCTTTCCTTTCCTTTCCTTTCCTTTCCTTTCCTTTCCTTTCCTTTCCTTTCCTTTCCTTTCCTTTCCTTTCCTTTCCTTTCCTTTCCTTTCCTTTCCTTATTTTCTTTAATTTCATTTCCCATCCATTTGCTTCCTTTCCTTTCCTTTCCTTTCCTTTCCTTTCCTTTCCTTTCCTTTCCTTTCCTTTCCTTTCCTTTCCTTTCCTTTCCTTTCCTTTCCTTTCCTTTCCTTTCCTTTCCTTTCCTTTCCTTTCCTTTCCTTTCCTTTCCTTTCCTTCCCTTCCCTTCCCTTCCCTTCCCTTCCCTTCCCTTCCCTTCCCTTCCCTTCCCTTCCCTTTCCCTGGCCTGTATAGAAAGTCATTTCTGCAACTGCAGGGGCAGGGGGCAAATATGGTTAATGGGGAAGGAAGGAAGGAAGGAAGGAAGGAAGGAAGGAAGGAAGGAAGGAAGGAAGGAAGGAAGGAAGGAAGGAAAGCACATGAAATGTCATTGGCCCAATTTGTCTCGGAAAGCACATTTTTAACTATGGCTTTGCATGATGTTTCAGAGAACCGAGAGTTAAGCTAAACACACATACCCGGACACTGTGTTGTTGTTGTTGTTATGAATATTGGCAAGAAGAAGATCACACTGAATGAAGAAGTTCACGGGCTCTGTTAGCCTATCGACCCGTTCTAGAGGAACACAGGACGTGACATGCCCAAATGGATAGACTTGTGTAAAGGAATTGGGACAGCAAGAGGAAGGCAGGGGGTTGATTACCTTTGTTAGACTAATCCTGCCAAAAATCCACTCTGCACGAACCTTGAAAGCTTTCTGAAAAGAAATTGACAAAGTCAGTAATAAACTCACCAACTTCTGTCTTGGGTGATGGTGGGGGGCAGGGGAGAGAGAGAGAGAGAGAGAGGAAGAGATGGCTTTATTAAGCAAATTGAACCAAAATGGTGTTTAATTATCACGATTTGAGCAAGGAAAGGTGGAAGGGAAAAGGCAGGAATCCTGCCGAGGTGCCACTGGCATCCATGCAAGATGGTGTGCTCAGCAGATGTGTGGACAGGAAAGGACCTCTCGCTGTTCCCCAAATGAATTTCTCCTCCTGTCTTTCAGGCCTGATCGAAAGTGAAGGCTAGAAAGCTAGAAAGCTTTAGGTTATTTCAAGCCATGCAACTTTACCAGGTTTCATTTTTTTAAAACTATAGGTAGTCCTTGACTTACAACAGTTCATTTAGCGATCGTTTTGTTGAAAGGTGTTCTGTAGCAGCCTGCTACCGGCCCTGCAGAAAAGGCAGGGATAACCCCTTTTACAAGAAGGCAAGAGGCTGGAATTACGCCTGCCAAATTTATTGCTACAAAAACAAATAGAACAAGACACAAACCAAGAAACAGGAGCTTTTCAAGCGGTTGCCTTCAGCAAACCAGCCCTCCCACGCATTCCCCCTTAAATAAAGTTCAGGGCGTGGCTTCTCTCTGCCTCCTTCCGAGGAGCCCCATTGCCTTCCTCTGTTTACTCCTGATTGACTGCCTCCTGCGTCGGGCGTCCTTGAACAGGGCCAGCTGTGGGTCATCTTCATCCACGCTGTCAGGCTCACACAGCTGGGTCTGCGTCGTGACCAGATGAGATGGGCCTGGCTGAGGACTCTCATCAAGCTCTTCAACACCCCCCTCCTCCTCCTCCTCTGAGTCATCCGACCCAACTGCCGAACCCACAGGCTGACCCTGAATCACAACAAAAGGAAAAATCTTCATCAGGGTCCAGTCTAAGCCAGGAATAAAAAAAATGGAGACTGCTTTAGAAAGAAGGTTGTAGTTTATTGAAGAACAGAACCACAAGACCTGTGGCTCTGGAGAAGCTGACCACCTGTTGCTGGGAGTGGTAGGTTTTTATACCTTCTTGGGCTTTTGTGTTTGGAGTTGTTCCTGTGGCATGAACTTTGACCTGAGGTTCAGTGTGCCCTTCTGGGATTCTGATGGTGGGTTAATCCTATTATGTCCTAAAGGTCATATCCTGATTTTCTGGGGCTGTGGCTGATGGCTATGTCCCGTATTGGATTTTTTTTTGTGGGGGGGGGATGAGTGGTTGTTGGTTCTAGGGATCTTCATCTTTCTAATCCCACCAGCTCTAAGCTTCCTGGCTCCAGTCTTTCTGAAAGTATTATCAAATCTGCATTTCTACAGACCTGGTTTCTGCTTGGGGCAGAGAGACTTGTGTGTGTGTGTGTGTGTGTGTGTGTGTGTGTGTGTGTGTGTGTGTCTATCTGTCTTTTAAGATCTTCTCAATTATTCCTTTGGGGAAATATAATATTCTGCCTTTTTAATATTCCTATATATATATATATATATATATATATATATATATATATATATATATATATGTGTGTGTGTGTGTGTGTGTGTGTGTGTGTGTGTGTGTGTGTGTGTGCTCAAATTGCTAATAAAGAATTTGGGAGGCTAAGATGATCATTTCGAACTATTTATGTTCTCATCAGTTAGTCATACCCTTTATCTGAGATTCGAACCCGGGATGATTATATATCAGGCAGTGTTTTAACCTCCTGAGCCACAGGTTCTGTCTCTCTTATATTAGCTGGAAGGCAAGGCAAATGTATGTTTAAGTAAGGTCCATTCAAAAAGCCTTGACAAATACTGCCTGATATATAATCATCCCGGGTTCGAATCTCAGATAAAGGGTATGACTAACTGATGAGAACATAAATAGTTCGAAATGATCATCTTAGCCTCCCAAATTCTTTATTAGCAATTTGAGCACAAATAATGAGCTGTCATAAGTTGACTAGTTCCTGTGGATAAGCCCTGAGTCGGGCCAAAACAGGAATGAAAGAGTTAATTAGCAAGGTCCATTCAAAAAGCCTTGACAAATACTTAAACATATATATATATATATATATATATATATATATATATATATATATATATATATATATATATATATATATATATATATATATATATATATATATATATATATATATATATATATATATATATTTCCTCTGGGGGCGACTGACTCCCCACAGTTTGAAGTACAGAGGAATAGAATCAAAGTTATATGAAGTATTAGTGCCACTTTATAAAACCTTGGTAAGACCACACCTGGAATATATTGCATCCAGTTTTGGTCACCACATTACAAATAAAACAAAATAAAATAAAAAATAATGTTGAGACTTTGGAAGAAGAGCAGAGAAGAGCAACTGAGATAATTAAAGGCTTGGGGACCAAAACATACGAAGAAAGGTTGCAGGAGCTGGGTGTGGCTAATCTAGAGAAAAGAAGGACTAGGGGGGACATGATAGCAGTCTTTTAATATTTGAGGGTCTGCCACAAAGAAAAGGATATCCACTTATCTCCAAAGCACCAGAAGGCACGAAAGAAACAATGGATGGAAACTAATCAAGGGGAGACCTAGAAACAAAGAGAAACTTCCTAACAGTGAGAACAATTAACCAGTGGAGCAACTTGCCACCAGAAATTGTCGGTGCTTCCATCACTTTTTTTTTTTAAAAAAACTGGAGAGCTACCTGTCTGGAATGGTATAGGGTCTCCTGCCTGGAGACCCTTCAGCTCTATTCTGATTGATTAACTGATTGACTTATGACTGTTTTTCCCACTTATAATCTTTGAAGCAGTCCCCATGGTGATCAAAATTCAGACGCTTGGCAACGGATTCATATTTATGATGGTTGCAGCATCCCGGAATCATGTGACCATCTTTTGAGACCTTCTGACAAGCAAAGTCAATGAGGAAGCCGGTTTCACTTAGCAATCATGTTATTAACTTAAGAACTGCAATGATTCCCTGAACAACTGTGGCAAGTCAGGTCGTAAAATGGGGCAAAACTCACTTAACAAATGCCTCACTTAGCAAGAGAAATGTTGGCCCCAGTTATGGTAGTTGAATGAAACTTTATTGTCAAAGTACAACCATGTATACATTGAGATTGGCTGAGCCTCCCTTCGTGCCCCCACCCCCAACTCACAGTGACAACAAACCCTCCATCTTATTACACCATGTGAAATAATTGCACCACACACCGGCCTCGCAAGTCAGTTCTGCATAAAGTTTATAAAAATTATTTCCCGTTCAAAAGCCTAACAGCCCATGGATAAAAGCTGTTCTTCAGCTTGTTGGTGCAGCTGGATATACTCCTGTATCTCCTACCCGATGGTGGAAGAGTAAAGAGATACGGTCCAGGGTGTGAGTCATCCCTGAGAATTTTCCTCACTCTTCCAAGGCAGCGGGCCCTGGCGAGGTCATCCAGTGGTGTCAGGGGACAGCCCACAATGTCTTGTCCTGTGCTCACCACCCTCTGTACTACTTTCCTATCCACGGCTGTCAGACCAGCATACCAAACCACAATACAGTACGAGAGGACGCTCTCTATAGTAGACCGGTAAAGGAGGGTCATTAGCCGTTGTTCTACCCTGTTCTTCCGCAAGACCCTGAGAAAGTGAAGTCTCTGTTGGGCCTTTCTGGCCACCTGGGTTGTATTAACTTTCCAGGTCAGATCTTCGCAGAGGTAGACTCCCAGAAATTTAAAGGAGGAAACTCTCTTCACACAGTCCTCCCCGATGTAAAGTGGGGCAGGTTCCTCCTTTTTCCTCCAGAAGTCTAGCACCATCTCTTTATGGCCGCAGGTCGAGGACTCCCTGTATACATATAAAAGTGGGAGTGGAGAAAAAGAAATACTGCTAGTCCTTGACTTGTGACCACAATGGAGCCCAAAATTTCTGTTGCTAAGTGAGTCAGTTGTTAGGCGAATTTTGCCCCCATTTTACAACCTTTCTTGCCACAGTTGTTAAGTGAATCACTGCAGTTGCTAAGTCAGTTACATGGCTGTTAAGTGACTCTGACTCCCCCCCCCATTGACTTTGCTTGTCAGAAGGTCGCAAAGGGGGGAATCAGATGACCCCAGGACACTGCAACCGTCATAAATATGAGTCAGTTGCCCAGCATCTGAATTTTGATCATGTGACCATGTGGGGATACTGCAAAGGTCATCAGTGTGACAAAGGGTCACAAGTCCCTTTTTTTTCAACTTCTGCAACTTCCTAACAATCACTAAATGTTGTAAGTCGAGGACCATCTGTAGGCATGCAAAAAGTGAGGGAGAAATTTACTTTTTCTCAGCGCTAGCAAGAGACCGCATGCTTTCTGCCTTACTTTGAATTTCTGAGCTTGTTTACGCGAAATCCTATCTCAGGATAGCAGGCCCTGAATTTAAAGCAGCATCAACTTTGTGCTAGAATCGGGAAGCCGCAGGGAAGTCAAAGCCCTGAGGAGATGCTCAGAAAAGATCTGAAAACAGCTAGCAAGCTTGACTGTATATCTCCAAATTTGGACCCCAGGGATTAAGAGCAGTTGCATTTGAGCATCATTCCAGCTTCTCTCTCTGGGATTCCTGAAGTTAGATGATCTGATTGAGAGCAATATGATTTTTGGAATAGACAATAGAAGTCCTATATAATTCAAATATTTATAGATGAGCCCTGGTGATGCAGTGGTTAAAGTGCAGTATTGCAGGCAAACTTGGCCTACGGCCGGGAGTTCGATTCTGACCGGCTCAAGGTTGACTCAGCCTTTCGTCCTTCCAAGGTTGGTAAAATGAGGACCCAGATTGTTGAGGGCAAGATGCAAATAATTCTTGTACTGTGCAAACTGCCCAGTGAGTGCTGTAAAATGCTACGGGGAAATATACAGGTATTACTCCACTTAAATATTTCATTTAGTGACCATTCAAAATTATAACGGCATTGAAGAAAGTGCCTGAGTACCATTTTTTTTCACATTTACAAGCATTGCAGCACCCCCAGGGTCACATGATCAAAATTCCGACACTTGGCAACTGACTCAGTTATGACCGTCGTGATGTCCCAGGGTCATGTGATCCCTGTGATGTAGTGGGTCCGACGCAAGGAAGAGACGCCAGCCAGAGTACGAGTTCAGCTCTTTATTGGGGGGGGTAGCGTACTGGAGAATGAGGGTTACCTGGCCTCCTTAAATACCTAGCCAGGTAGGTGGCCAACCAATGGGGTTGGCCCTAGGTTTCCCACTGAAACTAGGTTTCCCGCCAAAACCATTCAGGCCAACGCCCCCTGGTGGCTGTTGCTATGCAGGTGCCTGCATACATAACAATCCCCTTTGGCAACCTTTTGACAAGCAAAATCAATTGGGGGGAGGGAGCCAAATTCACTTAACAAACATGTTACTGACTTAGCAACTGCAGTGATACACCTAACAACTGTGGCAAGAAAGGTTGCAAAATGAGGGCAACGTTCACTTAATGAATGTCTCAGTTAGCAGCAAAAAATTGGAGGTCCATTGTGGTCGTAAGTCATTCTATGTATATGCCTGCTTATTAGGGCTTTCACACACACCCCAAGCGGCATTATTACAAAGTCAGCTTAATTGCCCCCAACAATCTGGGTCCTCATTTTACCTACCTCGGAAGGATGGAAGGCTGAGTCAACCTTGAGCCTGGTGGGATGCGAACCTGCACTAATTGCAGGCAGCTGGTGTTACTTAAGGAGGCATTAGCCCACTGCTCCACCAATGTGCAATTAATAACATCTCTTGAAGAAAGAGACCAAGGGGCTAATTCTGGATGCACGAGGCCAAAGCCTTAAGAACAAATGCCCACAAAGCCAGAATGGAGACTACAGCAACAGACAACAAATGCCGCCTCTGCAAAAAAGCCGAAGGAACAGTGGACCTAGCTACTACAAGAAGGTCACACAGACTGACTACAAGCAGCAGCATGACAAAGTAGCAACAATGGTGCATTGGAAGATCTTCAAGAAACACCATTTGCCTACAAGCAAGAACTGGGGGGGGGGGGGAGAACCACAAAATAACTAAAGCCTTGGTGGAGCAGAGGGCTAATGCCTCCTTAAGTAACACCAGCTGCCTGCAATTAGTGCAGGTTCGAGTCCCACCAGGCTCAAGGTTGACTCAGCCTTCCATCCTTCCGAGGTAGGTAAAATGAGGACCAAGATTGTTGGGGGCAATAAGCTGACTTTGTAATAATGCCGCTTGGGGTGTGTGTGAAAGCCCTAATAAGCAGGCATATACATAGAATGAAGGCTACTGCTAAGCTTGTAAGCCGCCCTGAGTCTTCGGAGAAGGGCAGGATATAAATGGAATTTAAAAAAAAAATAAAGTGCTGTGAGATTTTGAATTCAAATCGGCATGTTTCTGTCACATAACACCACAACTATCGATAAGAAAGATTTTTTTAAAAAAGTCTGGTAAAATTGGACCAGACCCTTATTAAGATATTTGCATTTAATAGCTGGAGCAGTGAGGTTATATTTATAGTTGATTGATTAGAGAGGGCTGGCTCCTGTGTGAGGCAGTCTGTGCTATGATTGGTTGCTGTGGGTATGGAGGAGGAGTTTTTCTGTTTTCCCGCCTTTTTTTCACTGGTGTGTCCCGTGTGCTCTGTGATTTACCTCAGAATGTTCCTGCTGTGTTGATTTACCTCAGATGCCCCTGTTTGCCTGACTATCTAATTTGCTGTATATATACTTGTAAAATATATTTATTTTTATAAAACTACAAGTTTGTGTCAACGTCTCTGACTCCATTTGGATGCCGGCTGTACAGTTCTCTGACGATCCTGCTGACAGCTTCTCCGCCCAACTTTTAAATTCACCTCTGAATTTAAACTGAAATTGCAAATCAAAATGTCATCTCTCAGAATTTATTCAATCAGGATGTCCTTTTTCCTCCCCGACGGTGCAGCTTTATCCTGGGTCACTATTAGCCTCTTGGAGTGCAGTTAAAAACGCAATAAGAATTTATTTCATATACCAAACTTTTGTTTTTTATCTTATTTTTTATGTTTTTGAACAGAGGAGAACATATGCAGGAAGATGAGAGAAGCACAGGATGCAAACAAGATAGCAGGATGCTTTTTTTTCCCCCAGTTGTCAGGAAGCTATTGCTGAGATGCTGAGAAATGTCAGGATTAATTGAGCTCTAATTTCAAAGAGAACAAATAGGTTGCATGCCCTGCTTTAGATTGCAATGAAAAGTTAAGTCGGGGAAGCCAGAGGAAGTATTCATTCGGAGATGAATCCCTGATCCACAGGTTTAATCTGATCTCTCCAGAGGACAAAGAACATCCAGCAGATAATCCCAAAGGTGCTTTTTCAGGAGGTAACTGGACTTTCTTGTTCTTCTTTGAAGATCTTTCACTTCTCATCCAAGAAGCTTCTTCAGCTCTGACTAGATGGTTGCAATGAAAGGATTTATACTCCTTGAAGACAGCTGGTCATTTGCCTTCTTTTGGAGAGTTGTTGAGGCCACTTGGAGGTTTGTCTGTGTCCTCAGAGTCACCTGAGTATTGCAAATAGGTGTGGAGCCTTCTTGGCTGCAGGATGTTTCCTGCCCTGGGTCCCTTCACTGTTGAAGACAAGAGCAGGCTGTTGGGGATGAGTCTGTGTTGTCTGCATCTCAAACAACATCCATGTTGTTTAAAACCAAGTTTTTTTTTCCAGCTGTAACAATGGAAAATGTGCAAAGTTGGACCATTAAAAGTGAATGAAGAAAGCACAATTTTTCCAAGGGGATTGCTGGAGAACATCGTTGAGAAGATCACAAGAAGAATAGATTTCTCAATATTGTTGTTGTTGTTGTTGTTAGTTGCGAAGTCATGTCTGACCCATCGCGACCCCATGGACAACGTTCCTCCAGGCCTTCCTGTCCACTACCATCTTCTGGAGTCCATTTAGGTTCATGCCTACTGCTTCAGTGACTCCATCCAGCCACCTCATTCTCTGTCGTCCCCTTCTTCTCTTGCCCTCAACCTTTCCCAGCATTAGGCTCTTCTCCAGTGAGTCATTCCTTCTGATTAGGTGGCCAAAGTATTTGGGTTTCAACTTCAGGATCTGTTCTCAATATTAGACAAAGCAAAATCCAACTTCTCAGTAGAAGCACTAGTAATAAAGGCAAAGCTGAAATATTTTGGATAGCTGATGGTAAGGCAGGAGATGTTAGAGAAGACCCCAGTGTTGGGAAGAATGGAAGGCAATCATAAAGGAGACTGAAAGAAAAGAAGGTGGTGACATGTTCTCCTTGATGATACAAGAAGAATCTTGGAAGCAAACAAAGAAGTTACTGACCTGGGTAATGATGACCATTGTTTGCAAAAAAAGTGGTAGTGATTAATTATCAACTCAATACTTATCCCAGGAATGATATGTTTCCAAGTTACCATGTTCAATTTATATGTCCTTGCTACCTGCTTATGAAGGATTGAAATGGACCCATTTCAAACAGAAATCCTGAGCAACAGTTGCCCATGTCAGATGAAGCTCTCAGTTCTATTCTTAAGCCTTGCCCCATCCTGTCCAATTTCATCTCTGCCCCAAATTTACAATGAACTATCTTTTCTTCACACAATCATTAATAGGGAATAGCTGGAATACCTATTAGTATGAAGAGCTTTGCAAGGATAGGGTATTTTCCTGGAGAACAGAATTATTGAAGACTTCCTAGAAATATGAAAACCCCTGGTCTCCCATATCTGCTGAGAACTGAGAGAAGCTTGATCCCCAAGCTCAGGGGTAGCCAACATTGGCTCTTTTATGACTCATGGACATCAACTCCCAGAATTCCTGAGCCAGCCATGCTGAGGGGAAAGGGAGAGGTTTCCAAGCTGAGCCATGCTGGCTCAGGAATTCTGGGCGTTGAAGTCCAAGAGTCAAAAAAGAGCCAAGGTTGCCTACCCCTGCCCATGCTCTTTTAATATGAGAACTTCTGAATCTACTCTACAATCTTTGAGACTCACATCAACGTTCCACCAGAAGCTTCGCTTTCCCTTCTACCAACTTTTCTCCTGAAGAACACCCAAAGAAGCAAATCTCAGCTCATCCTCTTTCCTTTGCAACTCATTCCAGCCATTGGTTTAGTATCCTGGAATATTACAGCAGAAAAAAACGTTAAGTTGCGAATGAGAGTATTTGAGGCAGAAACAGAGAAACACTTGGAGGTAAATTAGTAGGAGAGATTTATTGACAAAGCATGGATAGTGCTGAGTGCAGAAGTTAAGATAGCAGAAAGGGATTAATTGAGGGAAGAGATTTGTGCCACCTCAAGAAATAGCACAAAGAGGAAACCCTTGAGTAGAAATCTAGGAAGGAGAAGGAGGATGCTCACTGTCTTTCCTTGGCATTTTAAGGTCCTGGAGTAAGAAGATGACCTCTAGATCATTAAGTCCAACCCCCTGTTCAGTGAAGGGATTCAAATTGAAGCATCCTCAACAGATGGATGTCAAGCCGCCACTTAACCAAGCCAGTCGAGGGCAATTTATTGCCTTTCTGGGTCATTGGTGTCACTGTCAACCAGCTCATAAGACAGTTTCTTCACCATTCAGGCAGGACAGCTCTCCAGGAACTTAAATCAATTATCCCATGTCCTGGAAGAACATAGGATAAATTCTCAACTTTCTTCTGTGCACAAACCTTTCAGGCACCTAAAGATGGTTTCTCTACCCACCCCCTCTTTTTTTCCTCCTCCGTCTTCTAGTCTAAAGTTTGAACCTTTTTGATGTCCTGCATCATTCGTCATAGGACTTTGGAACCCTCACCTGCGCTGACCACTGCAGAATGAACATAACACCTACTTACCATGGTTTAGAAAGTCTCCTCCTACTGATTCTGCCTCCGATTGATTTTCCCTTTGTTGCTGATTTTTTTTTTTTTTGTAATTCCCTGATACTTTCTCATAGATATTATTGCCAAAGCAAATATCCTCGCTCCCCATTCTGTGCCAGTGCATTTGATTGCTTCTTCATGTATGAAGACTTCTGTGTTGGTTTCTGCCTCTGATAATCCTGGGATTATATTTCATTTCTCTAATCCAGGGGCAACTTTAAGAGGTGTGGATTTTGACTCCCAGACTTCAATTCCTAGACTTCACTCAATGTTCAGACTTGAAGAATTCCCCAGGAAACATTGTGGAATTCTGGGAGTTGAAGGCCACCCATCTTAAAAGTTGAGATAACACTGTTCTAAACCTATCACCTTGGTGCTCTCTGAACTTGGTTATTTTCTTGCAGATGTTTCATTACCCAGCTAGGGAACATCATCAATACATCGACCATTTCAACCCCGAGCTACAAATATTCTCCTTCATTGCTATCAATTTGAATGTTATTTTAGTTTTCTAATACACAATGCAGATATTCCTTGACTCACCATCACAATTGAACCCAAAATTATTGTTGCTAAGTGGAACAGTTGTTTAATGAGTTTGGCCCCAGTTTATGACCTTTCTTGCCACAGTTACTAAGTGAATTGCTGCTGCTGTTAAGTTAGTTACACCATTGTTAAGTGAAACTGGTTTCCCCATTGACCTTGCTTGTCAGAAGGTCACAAAAAGGCATCACATCACCCTGGGACACTGCAACCATCATAAATATAAGTCAGATGCCAATCACCATATTTTTGATCACATGGCCACGGGGATGCTGCAACGTTCATAACTGTGAAAAATGGTTATAAATCACTTTTTTTCCAGTGTTGTTGTAACATTGAATAGTTGCTAAATGAACTGTTGTAAATCGAGAATTACCTGTATTAGCTATCTCTATTGTATTATATTATCTGTAAATACTGTATGGTAAATATTCCTTGCAGTTCTTTCTCCATCCAAGTCATCAATAAAAGACATCTAAGATTGCATCTTTTTGCAACTGATTTAATAGTTCTCTCCAGTGTGAAGAGGGATCATTTAATGTTAAAGTCTGGTGGCCCATACCTAATTAAGTTTCCAATTGAAATGCCATGTTTTATCAAATATTTTCCTGAAATGAAGATATATTACTGTCACAGCATTCCCACCGTCCATTAAGGATTGAATGAAGGATCCAAGAGATGAAGATGGACCAAACTAAAGGTAAGATAAATTTGACTAGAATAGAATAAAGCTGGAAGGGACCTTGGAGGTCTTCTAGTCCAGCCCCCTGCTCAAGCAGGAGAACCTATACCATCTCAGACAAGTGACTGTCCAGTCTCTTCTTAAAAAGCTCCAGTGATGGAGCGCCCATGATTTACGGAGGCAAGCTGTTCTACTGGTTAATTGTCCTCACTGTTAGGAAGTTTCTCCTTAATTCCAGGTTGTTTCTCTCTTTGGTCAGTTTCCAACCATTCTTCTTTTGGTGCTTTGGAGAATAATTTGACCCTTTCTTCTTTGTGGAAGTGTCTCAAATACTGGAATACTGCTATTATGACAACCCTATTGGCAAGATAGGTCTCTTTTTTTTGACAAACCTATGGTGATTTTTGCTAATCACCAAATATACATATTGAGAGAATTGCTTTCAGTAACATATTATAGATTTCTGTTTGCACATTTAAAATTTCCCAGGACTTAATCTAAACAAATCTGCTAAGAAAATAGAAGAAATAGAAAATGAATTTGATGATTTCATTCATCACTAATGCTTTTCTTCTAAATATAATGATTCAGGGGTGGTTTTTGCTCTTTTTTTTCTTTTTCTTTTGCTGTTTTCTCTACTTTTTTTTTTTTTTTTAAATGGAGAACTAGATTGAAAAATTCAGGGGCCTGAAAATTTGAAAGAGTAGGCATTTGGGTTCACATTTAGTTCAGAAGTGCAACATTAAATAAAAGGACATTAAAATGCAAATGTAACACATTTGCATTTTAATAAGTAGTGCAAAGATGTGCTAGCTAGTAGAAATGAGAAACTGATCCTACGTCCAGATATTATTTTATTCTAGGTTAGGCAAGAAAGTCATCACTCAAATAAACTTTACCCTGTGGGTAAAGTGATTTTCCATTTCCTCTTAACCCTCTTAAGTGATGTCTAGATAACATCACACTTGGAATACTGCATCCAGTTTTAGTTACCATGATACAAAAAACATATTGATGCTCTAGAAAGAGTGCAGAAAAGAGAAACAAAGATGGCTGGAGGCTAAGAGACTCAGTGAAAAGTTGCAGAAACTGGGTAGGTCTAATTTAATGAAAAGAAGGATTGGGGGGGAACATGATAGCAGTCTTCCAATATTTGAGGGGCTGTCACAAAGAAGAGTGGCCAACCTGTTCTCCAAAGCACCTGAGGTGAAGGGAAAAAAATTCAGACCCGGGTCGATAGAGTTGTCCTGAACCAGCCAGGCAGCCTCGTCTCCAAAAAGAACTCCCGTGAGCACTGCCCGCTGAACTTTTATTCACCTCCAACATTACAAAAAACTTCATCAGTCTCATACAAAATAGGATACATAGAAATAATTGGATACATAAGGATTACTCAGGTGCCTATGAGATCACACAAAAACAAGGTACCAAAAGATGTATGTGAAAGCTTTATCATAGCGTTTCCCAAACCTCCCACATGCTAGCCTGCCTATGAGCCAGGAGAGTGTGCTCTCACTGAAACAAACAGGGGGGGCATTAGGGGGGGTCTGGAAAAGCTGAAGGGTGAGAAACCAAATTCTTGGAAGACCAAATTCTGGCCGTTCCCACACCTGAGAGAAAGACAAGAAGCAACGGATGGAAACCAACCAAAGAGAAAAACAACCTAGAACTAAGGAGAAATTTCCTGACAGTGAGAACAATTAACCAGTGGAACAGCTTATCTCCAGACATTGTGGGTGCTCCATCCCTGGAGACTTTTAAGGGAGAAATTAGGCAGCCATTTATCCAGAATCGTATAAGGACTCTTACTTGAGCATGGGCTTGGACTAGAAGACCTCCAAGGGATCCCTTGCAAATCTATTATTCTGCATTCATCAAATTCTAATGCCATTCCACTTCTAGGGTGACGTGTGTGCCCAACAAAGCAGACGGAATGAAGAAAACCAGTATCTAGCAAAAAGAGCAAGAGAATCTGGCAAGTCTGAATGTGCTTCTCTCTCCCTCATTTTTTTTTTTCATTGTGTGAAATCTTTTCTCAAGTTACCATTAGTAGAATAACAGAAATTGCTTAGGAAGATGTTGAAGAGTACTGGTTCTAAAACAGAACCTTGGAGATCAGCCTGTAATGTGGCGCTTGGGTCTTGCAAGATTTACAGCCCACAAGCTGTAAAGCATCTTAATTGTTGAGCCCCTTATGCCACCACCCCAGAAGAGTGACAGACAAAATAAACAAAGTGATTTGAACAAGCGACTCAAGCTATAAATGAAAAAAAAAAAGAACCATAGAGTTAGAAGTGACCATTGAGAACATCTGATCCAACTCTCTGCTCAGTGAGGAATCCAATCAGAATAGAGCTGGAGGGGACCTTGGTGGTCTTCAAGTCCAACCCCTTGCTCAAGCAGGAGAACCTATACCACAGGTGTCTTCAAACTTGGCCTTTTTTATGACTTGTGGACTACAACTGCCAGAATTCCTCAGCCAGGCACGCTGGCTGAGGAATTCTGGGAGTTGAAGTCCACAAGTCATAAAGTCCAACTTTGAAGAACCCAGTTATACAATTTCAGTTAGGTGGCTGTCCAGTCTTTTCCTAAAAAACCTCCAGCGATGAAGCCCCTACAACTTCTGAAGGCAGTGAGATTTGTTTTCTTTCTTTTAGTTTTTTTTTCTTTGATTCATCCTTGTGCAATTTTATTATTTGATTTAAGGTAGACAACTTTGTATGTGTGAACGTGAAGTGTCAAAGATGGTTGTTCATCTGCTTTGTATTCTTATATTCTGTCCCAGAAGGCAGCCAAATGTTCAGACTGGTTTTGGCCTTTTTTTTTTTTTTTGGTCTAGCTATTGAGTCCTTCCCAATGACCTGGGATAGGCAGATCTGGATATTTGATGGTGTTACAGAGATCATCACAAGATGTTAGCTTTCCTCAGTAAAGCCGCCTTTTGTAATTGACTGATGGTGAATTTGTCAATGCCGATGGTGTTCAAGGAGTGCTCCAGATGGTTGTGTTTTTTTTAATCCCATTTATATCCCGAAGACTCAGGGTGGCTTACAATCTAAGAAGCACAAACCAATGTGCTTAGCAATAGCCTTCATTCTATGTATATGCCTGCTTATTAGGGCTTTCCCCCCCCCCCCAAGCGGCATTATTACAAAGTCAGCTTATTGCCCCCAACAATCTGGGTCCTCATTTTACCTACCTCGGAAGGATGGAAGGCTGAGTCAACCTTGAGCCTGGTGGGACTCGAACCTGCACTAATTGCAGGCAGCTGGTGTTACTTAAGGAGGCATTAGCCCACTGCTCCACCAAGGCTCTTACATCCAAGGTGCCAATTACTATTGGTACCACCTTTGCTTTCTTTTGCTCTAGTCATTCTATTTCTACCCTGCAGGCCTTTGTATTTTGTTATCTTCTCCAGTTCCTTCTCTTCTCTTCTACTCTCTCCAGGTCCTGCCACATCCAGACTTTTTTGTTTTTCTTACCAACAGTTAGGTTTATGGTTTATTAAATTTATATGCCGCCCTTCTCCCTGAGGACTCAGGGCGGCTCTTGTTAAATCTGGGGTGTGAACTCACTGTTAGGAGTTTCACCTTAATTCTAGGTTGCTTCTCTCCTTGATTAGTTTCTATCTATCATTTTTTTGTCTTGCCTTCTGGTGCTTTGGAAAATAAGTTGAATACTGAAATTCTGCTATCATATCATCCCTAGTTCTGCTTTTCCCTAACGCATCTGGCAGAGTTGTAGAAGTTGTCCCTTGTCCCAGTTTCAAGAATCTTTGGTAAATAAAAGTTTGACTTTATTGCAGTTTTGATTATTTTATATCCCTCAAGACAGAGTATCCTTGGGCAAGCAAGGGGGATGTTTTTTTTTTGTTTTTTGTTTTTACAAAGCTTTGTTGTGCCTTCTCTTTTTGCTTTCCCCAAACAGAAAGATGCATTTGACTTACCATTAAGGATGCTGAGTAGGCAATTTCCTCTGATAGGAAGTGCTGTAATTAAAGCAACACTCGGCATTCAATAAACCCATAGGGACAGATCCTCAGCTGGCATAAATCAATGTAGCTGCACGGAAGTCAATGGAGGTACATCAGTTTAGACCAGCTGAAGGCATGGTGTAAGCTTGTTAATTGCCGGGGTGAACATGAGCGAGTGGAAAGAGAATTTAGCCGAGTGCATTCTTTCTCCTAGAGCAGAACTCTTTTAAAAGTTCTTCCAATTCAATCAGGCCTGAGCATGCTCAGTTAGGACCTCTTGCTTTCTGCTCTCTCCCCAATCCATGCAGAAACCCCTCGATTCAGTTGAACATTTTATGCATGCACAAAACCTTTTTGTTTGTTTGTTTGTTTTGCAAGTGAAAGATCCCAATCGGAATTAATGAACATTTTGTTTTACCAGAAGTCCCTTCCCATCTTTTAGTCCACTAAAATGATGCCTTGTTGAGGTCAATTGTCTGTTGTTGTTGTTTTTTTCCACTGAAATGCACACTAAACATTATTTAGTCTGTATTTCTAGCAGGGAATGCAATGCTATGTGGGTGCCATTCCTTAAGGCAGGTGGATCTTTTAAAGTAGCTGCTGTCAGATGCAAACAACCACACCCACAAGCGCAGAGTTTGACTACGTATTTTACTGCTCAAGGTCCACTTTACAAAGAGCTTCCGAGAGTAGAAGTTTGCCCCTGAGAAAGACGAGATAATGTTCAATGCCATTCAAGCATGATCAAATCTTGCCTTCTTGTGTCTACATAGTGATTCTAGATTGACCCACACTTGACCCCTTCTTCCTACTTAGACAGTCTCTACAGTGGGTTAGGACGCTGAGCTTGTCGATCAGAAGGTCAGCAGTTTGGCAGGTCGAATCCCGAGTGCCGTGTAACAGAGTGAGCACCTGTTACTCGTCCCAGCTTCTGCCAACCTAGCAGTTCGAAAGCACGTAAAAATGCAAGTAGAAAAATAGGGACCACTCCGGTAGGAAGGTAACAGCGTTCCGTGCGCCTTTGGCGTCTAGTCATGCCGGCCACATGACCACGGAGACGTCCTCGGACAAGCGCTGGCTCTTCGGCTTTGAAACGGAGATGAGCACCGGCCCCTAGAGTCGGAAACGACTAGCACTCATGTGTGGGGGAACCTTTACCTTTACCTTACAGAATAACAGAGATGGAAGGGACATTGGCGGTCTTCTAGTCCACCCCCTGCTCTAGCAGGAGAACCTATACTATCCCAGACAAATGATGTCCAGTCTCTTCTTGAAAACCTCCAGTGCGGGAGCACCCACAACTTCTGAAGGCAAGCCAATCCATTGATTATTTTCACTCGCAGAAAATTTCTCCTTATTTCTAGGTTCTATGCCCAATATTGTCTCTTTAAAACAGCTGTGTTTCTCTCCAGAATCTTTGATGCTGTACAATGTTGGATAAGTTGTAGGTGGGAGTTATATACCAATTCCTCTGGTCCCCACCCACCACGGATCGAAGCAAACGTGGCTATCATTTCCATTTTGAACATAATGAAAACTAATTGCTCTGGAGCAGGGGTCTTCAAACTTGGCCCTTTTCTGAGTTGTGGACTCATAAAACTCCCAGAATTCCTCAGCCAGCATGTCTGGAATAGATTGGACAGCCACCTATCTGAAATGGTATAACTGGGGTCTTCAAACTTGGCTCTTCTATGACTTGTGGACTTCCACTCCCAGAATTCCTCAGCCAGCATGCCTGGCTAAGGAATTCTGGGAGCTGAAGTCCACCAGTCAGAAAAGGGCCAAGTTTGAAGACCCCTGACATAACGTGAGGGAGAAATAATGCTAACTCTGAAAGAGTTAAACCGGTGTTTCTCAACCGTGGCCATTTTAAGAGGTGTGGACTTCAACTCCCAGAATTCCCCAGCCAGCTATGCTTTGTCCCCAACCTGCTCTTGTACCTTGTGGCATCACATAATGCAGGGGTCTTCAAACTTGGCCCTTTTATGACTTGTGGACTTCAACTCCCAGAATTCCTCAGCCAGCGTACCTAGCTGAGGAATTCTGGGAGTTGAAGTCCACAAGTCATAAAAGGGCCATGTTTTGAAGACCCCTGTTCTGGAGTATTGTTTTTACTGGTCTTAGGTTTGTGGGTTTCCTTCCACCTGTTTGCTCAATAGTGAAGACAAAATCTTGAATATAAAGATCCTTTGTTGTTGTTGTTAGTTGCGAAGTCGTGTCCGACCCATCGCGACCCCATGGACAATGTTCCTCCAGGCCTTCCTGTCCTCTACCATCTTCTGGAGTCCATTTAAGCTCACGCCTACTGCTTCAGTGACTCCATCCAGCCACCTCATTCTCTGTCGTACCCTTCTTCTATTGCCCTCAATCTTTCCCAGCATTAGGCTCTTCTCCAGTGAGTCCTTCCTCTCATTAGGTGGCCAAAGTATTTGAGTTTCAGCTTCAGGATCTGGCCTTCTAAAGAGCAGTCAGGGTTGATCTCCTCTAGGACTGACCGGTTTGATCGCCTTGCAGTCCAAAGGACTCACAGGAGTCTTCTCCAGCACCAGAGTTCAAAGGCCTCAATTCTTGGGCGCTCAGAAAGGCTGACCGCCAGAGATCCTTATTTTATTTTATTTTTCAGGTAGAAGCCTTCTTATACTTTGACGAGGAGTGTGTATTGAAGATACATGGCATGGGGTCCGGAGTACCTTAGGAATCACCTGCTGCCTAGCGGTCAACGTCCCTCCGTCCAGTGCGCTCCCACAGAGAGGGGCCTCCTCAGGGTGCCGCCATTCGGAGAATGCCGTCTGGTGGCTCCCAGAGGGAGGGGCGTTCTCTGTGGGCGCGCCTGACCTATGGAACCGTTTACCGGTTGAGCTCCGGATGGCTCCCGACCTTCGCTCCTTCCGACGCGACCTAAAAAACACATCTGTTTAAGCAATCCGGTCTGGTCTGATGGGTTCTTTTGTAATTATTATCTTAAGGTAACTATCTTCTACATTTGGGCTAAATTAGGGTTTAATTTATTTTCAATATCTATATTTGTACATTCTATTATTTATGTCACTGTTCACCGCCCTGAGTCCTTAGGGAGAAGGGCGGTATACAAATCAAATAAATAAATAAATAAATAAATTACCCTTACTTTACCTGAAATCATTTTGTAATCATTTTTTTTTCTTTTTAAGATCTAGCTGGTTACTGAAAGTTTTGTGTAAGCTTCCCAAATGAACAACCGAGGGTGGTGGAAAAAAAAAAACATATTTGGAATTATAAAAGAAAGTAGACCTGACCTTGAGCAAAGTTACCAAGAGCTATAATGGGGAGAAAGAAGGAATTTCTTAAGAAGGAATTTAGGAAAGAGATGACGAGAAATTGAAGCATGCATGAGAAAGAAAGTCCAAATTGCTTCCTCTTGATTTTGTTAATGTAAAATGGGACAGACAGAATTTTGGACAAGCTCTCAAGATTGAGGTCAACTCCGTCAAGGGGGCTGGGTCAAGAAATAGACACTGTAGGATTTCAGGAATATTGTTTCTTGTAGGCTGTTGTAGAGTATAATAACAGAATCTTGAAAATGTTACCTCACCTTTCAGCCAGGTTTCATTCAGTAGTGATAAAACCCAAGAACAGGGAAACCAAGGATGGTGGTAAGCATTTATCCAAGTTTGAGAGGATTTTTTGGGCAGGTTTCATGGAATGATTGTAGTTGGAGCTTCTTTATTCATCAAAATATTTGCCATAATACATAAATCTCAAAAGCTGTTTAGTAGAAATCAAACTCCTTCCCATCTTCTTTTTCCCACCCACCATAGAAAATCTATCATTCCAGCTTCCTTTCCTTCCCTTCCCTTCCCTTTCCTTTCCTTCCCTTATTTTCCTTTCCTTTCCTTTTCCTTTCCTTTTCCTTTCCTTTCTTCCTTTCCTTCCTTTCCTTTCCTTTCCTTTCCTTCCTTTCCTTTCCTTCCTTCCCTTCCCTTCCCTTCCCCTTCCCTTCCCTTCCTTCCCTTCCCTTCCCTTTCCCTTCCCTTCCCTTCCTTTCCTTTCCTTTCCTTTCCTTTCCTTTCCCTTTCCTTTTCCTTTCCTTTCCTTTCCTTTCCTTTCCTTTCCTTTCCTTTCCTTTCCTTTCCTTTCCTTTTCCTTTCCTTTCCTTTCCTTTCCTTCCCTTCCCTTCCCTTCCCTTCCTTCCCTCCCTTCCCTTCCCTTCCCTTCCCTTCCCTTCCCTTTCCTTTCCCTTCCTTTCTCTCCCCTTCCTTTCCCTGCCCTGCCCTGCCCTTGCCCTGCCCTGCCTTGCCTTGCCTTGCCCTTGCTTCCTTTATTTATTGATTTAAACAGATAGGCACACTTGCAAATGAAGTCTTTGATTGCAGTCATGTTATCTTCTAACTACATATCTGTAGAACTTTTCTGGATCCCAGGAACATGTTGCAAATATCTGGTTTTCGTTCATCAGGATGTAAACCTTGGACACTTGCACATCATTTCCCTTCTGCCAGAATATGCTTCATTTGCCTGTGTGCCAGGAAGGAAGGAAGGAAGGAAGGAAGGAAGGAAGGAAGGAAGGAAGGAAGGAAGGAAGGAAGGAAGGAAGGAAGGAAGGAAGGAAGGAAGGAAGATTTCAAGGAAATGTTCATGTAACTACCAGATGTTCAGTTTGACTTAACTTGAGTTATCGTATGACATCCACCTCTGTACGTCACTGGATATCACTGGATTTTCACTGTTCTTTTGCCAAGAGTTCTCAATTTACACCCAGTTACTTAGTGACCACTCAAAGTTATGCTGGATCTCCCCAGGGGTTCTTATGACCAAGTTCTAAAATTGGTCATAAGTTGGACTGTTTCTTTGCAGTCACATGACCTCATGTGGTAACAGGCTCACTTTTATGGCCATTTGTAGTGTTCCTGTGGTTATGTGATTGTGGTTTACAATGATTTCGCTAAAACCCAGCATTTGCTTGCAGCTCTTGGCCAGACCAGTCCATAGCAAAACCGTTGCTTTACTTAAGAACCCTTAAACAACTATCACTCAAAAAGACAGAAAAAATCGGATCAGTCACATGGGGTGATCCATTTTTCAAACAATCACCACTTACGACCATTATGGGCAGACTCCATTACAGTCATAAGTCGATGTGTAAGCTACATTGGCATAAAGTTTTTTTCTTTAAATATCAATGGTTGACAACAGGAAACTGACAAAGACAGTCCCCCCAAATAATATGGTATAGGATTTCCTGCCATAGGCAGGGGCTGGACTAGAAGACCTCCAAGTTCCCTTCCAACACTATAATTCTATGTTATATGCTCTATGAATACGTAGATTAGAGCTGGAAGAGACCTTGGAGGTCTTCTAGTCCAGCCCCCTGCTCAAGCAGGAGAACCTATACCAACTCAGACAAGTGACTGTCCAGTCTCTTCTTTAAAATCTCCAATGATGGAGCACCCACAATTTCTGGAGGCAAGCTGTTCCACTGGTCAATTCTCCTTAATTTCAGGTTGCTTCTCTCTTTGATCAGTTTCCAACCATTGTTTCTTGTCCTGCCCTCTGGTGTTTTGAAGAATAATGTGACTCCCTCCTCTTCTTTGCGGCAGCCCCTCAGATACTGGAATACTGCTATCACATCTCCCCTATTTCTTCTTTTCTTTAGACTAGCCAAACCCAAGCCCTGCAGCCGTTCTTCATATGTTTTAGCCTCCAGGCCTTTGATCATCTTAGTTGCCCTTCTCTGATTTTGGTCTTACTAAGGCTTAGTAAAGCGGTACTAGTGCTTTGCGTGATCTTGATTCTATGCCTCTGTTTATACAACCCAGGATTGTGTTAGCTTTTTGGGCTGCTGATGCACACTACTGGCTCATAGTCAAGTGACTGTCCACTACGACTCCAAGGTCCGTCTCGCAGTTACTCTTTCTGAGCTAGGTCTTGCCCGATCTGTACTTGTACATTTGATTTTTCCTGCCTAAATGTAAAACTTTGGTTTTCTCCACATTGAAACTCATTTTGTTGGTTAGGGCCCATTGTTCAAGTTTGTCCAGATCTTTTTGGATCCTGAGTATGGTGTCATCTCCAAATTGGATGAGTTCCCTTCAATTCCCTCATCTAAGTCATCGATGAAGATATTGAAGAGTACTGGGCCTAAGACGGATCCTTGTGGTACCCCACTGCTTACTTCTCTCCATGTGGATGTAGTGCCGTTGAGGACAACTCATTGAGTATGGTTTGCTAGCCAGCTACAGATCCATCTGGTGGTGATGTTGTCTATTCCACCTTTTTCTAGCCCATCGCTTCTTTCATATGCCAAGGGGAAGAAATGGATAACAAAATAACACACTTTCAAAATGTGAGGTTCACTGTTTTTTTTTCTCCTTTTCTTTTCATATATATTTTACAATTACCTTTCATCAAAATCGTGCTGGAGAAAAGCAACTTCCTTTTCTAGGTTGACCTTGCATAACATTTTTTTTTAATGTTCAAATAAAGCACCTTTGAGTCACGATCAATCAAATAAAGAGGATACTTTTTCATACGTTTGCTATCCCACTTGGCATTTATGAGAATGAGGCTATGGATGAAGCTATGAATCCAGAAAGCTGTGATTAAAAATTTCACTGTGGCCAAGCACAGTTCCATGTGGGATCATGGAAAATTGATTGATTGATTGATTGATTGATTGATTGGTTTATTTGTTTATTTTGATTTTTTTTTTCCTTCTCAAAGGAAGGATTGTAAGTTCACCTTTGATGTGAGCAGTCTATATTTTGGAGAAATAACAGAATGACAGAGTTGGAAGGGACCTTGGAGATCATCTAGTTCAACCCCCTGCTCAGGCAGAAGACCCTATACCATTTCAGACAAATGGCTGTCCAGTGTCTTCTTAAAAACCTCCAGTGTTGGAGCATTCACAGCTTCTGGAGGTAGGTTGTTCCACCGGTTAATTGTTCTAACTGTCAGGAAGTTTCTCCTTAGTTCTAGGTTGCTTCTCTCCTTGATTAGTTTCAATCCGTTGCTTCTTGTCCTGCCTTTGGGTGCTTTGGAGAAGAGCTTGACTCCCTCTTCTTTGGGGCAGCCCCTCAAATATTGAAAGCCTGCTAAAATGATCCAGTCCACATTTTCAAACTGCCACTGGACTGGACTCATTTTCTTTAGACCATTACCATGAGATTGATGAAGACTCTGTCCTTCTAAACTAGGAAGTAAAACTGCTTCTGTGACTTCCCTTGCCAGCTTCTTCCCACCTTTAACTGTCCTAATAGTTATAAACTTGGTCTTAATCATTAACTTAAATTTCCCCTTTGCTCCTTCCTCACCCCATTCCTTCTTGTTCTGACCTTGGTGGCTAATTAGGATAATTGTGTATATATATATAGATACACACACACACACACACACACACACACACACATATAGGAAATTTGAGGTCAGTTCAGAGGTCTCAGCTTTAACAGTTTATGCTCTTTATGTGCAGTATATCTATATATCCTTTAACAGTATATATCAGTGAGAACAATTAATCAGTGGCTTGCCTCGAGAAGTTGTGGTTGCTCCATCACAGGAGCTTTTGAAGGAGTGATTGGACACCCATTTTCTCCCTTCCTTTCTTCCTTCCTCTCTCTCTCTCTCTCTCTCTCTCTCTTCCTCTCTCTCTCCCTCTTCCTCTCTCTCTTTTTCTCCCTCTTCCTCTTTCTTTCTATTCCTTCCTTCCTTCCTTCCTTCCTTCCTTCCTTCCTTCCTTCCTTCCTTCCTTCCTTCCTTCCTTCCTTCCTTCCTTCCTTCCTTCCCTCCTTCCTCCTCCTCAACCCCTGCTGTCTCTGCTTAGTTTTTAAAGCCATCGGCTGCTGAATTGACTAGAAAGAGGTCTTAAAAGGACAGTGCATCAGCATCTAGGGACTGGTCATTTTGTAGGCATCCTGCCCTCTCACTGACGGCCATTACATTCTCACCCAACTGCAAAGCATTCCAGGGCAAGTTGATTGAAAGAAACTACATGCTCATTCTTCAGTCCCTTGGACACTCAGTGCTTCTTAGTCATTTTGGTACTTCAGCTAAGGTTAGGTGGGATTAGTTTGGTTCAGTAAAGGGAAAAGCAATGATGTCATCTTACTGGCTCTGCAGAAGCACCTCAGGACATTAACATTCAGAAGTGAAAGAAAGAACTTAAGCAAAGAATTATCACTCTCCAGTAGCAGGCACATGTGGGATGCATTAGCAAGAGATCATTTTTATTAAGACCTATTACTCAGGGCTCTGCAATATCTGGGTGATTTATGGATCATCTCTGAATTGGAGTTTTCCAACTCACCCAGTGGTGTGGGAACCTGAGGTCATGGGCTAAGAAATAGTTCTTCCTTGTTGCAAAGTTCTAGTTTAATGAGAGGGTTGGGAACAATTGACTCACCTAAGATGTAGAAAATGGGGGAGCCTGCTGGACTGCTTGAGATAGCTTCCATGAAGTATTTCTATAGGCATGCCACACATTTAAATAAATATGATGTCTGCTGATATCCACCAATCGGAATAGAGCTGGAAGAGGCCTTGGAGGTCTTCCCAATCCAGGGGTAGGCAACCTTGGCTCTTTTACGACTCGTGGACTTCAACTCCCAGAATTCCTGAGCCAGCTGGCTTAGGAATTCTGGGAGTTGAAGTCCACGAGTCGTAAAAGAGCCAAGGTTGCCTACCCCTGTTCTAGTCTAACCCCCTGCTCAAGCAGGAGACCCTATACCCTTTCAGATAGACGGTTGCTTAGTCTTTTCTTAAAAATCTTCAGCGATGAAGCACTTACAACTTCTGAAGGCCAGGTGCTTCACTAGTTAATTGTCCTCACTGTTAAGAAGTTTCTCCTTCATTCCAAGTTTTCTTCTCTCCTTGATTAGTTTCCGTCCATTGCTTCTTGTCTTGTTTCCAATGCTTTGGAAAATAGGTTGACCTTCTCTTCTTTGGGGCAGCCCCTCAAATACTGGAATACACCTGTCACTCTTAGTCCTTCTTTTCTTTTTCTCTAGACTGGCCATACTCAATTCCTGCAACCGTTCTTCATCTGTTTTTTGTCTCCAGTCCTTTAATCATCTTACTTGTTCTTCTTTGCACTTGTTCCAAAGTCTCACCATCTTTTTTGTAATGTGATCACCAAAACTGGATGCAATATTTCAGGTGTGGCCTTACTAAGGCTTTATAAAGCGATACTAATACTTCAGGCCTCCCTTTATACAACCAAGGATACAACCAAGGATTGTATTAGCTTTTTGGCTCATCATCATTGGCATCCTTCAGTCTTGAGAGACTATGGTATCATGCTCTGGAAAGAGGTCCTAAAGCTGCATCTGGTGTGCCTAAAAAGGCCAATGGGAGAGTGGCAGATCCCTTCCAGACTGAGTGCAGATACAGTCTGCCCCCCTGTCCAGCCCCCTGGTTTCACTGGATCCGGGACTGCCTCTTTGCCTCAGCCTGCCACACAAGTGTCTCTTCAAATTGGAGAAGGCCATGCTGCATCTTTAGCCCCCAAGCTGAATGATCAGAGTTCAAGGTTTCCCAAGTGTTAATGTCCATTCCCAAGGCCTTTAGATCCCTCTTGCAGATATCCTTATATCACAACTCTGGTCTCCCTCTGGGGTGCTTTCCTTGCACTAGTTCTCCATACAGGAGATCTTTCGGAATCTTTCGACCATCAGCCATTCTCATGACATGCGCAAGCCAGCATAGACGTCACTGTTTCAATAGTGTATACATGCTAGAAATTCCAGCATGTTCTAGGACTGCACTATTTGGAACTTTGTCATGCCAGGTGATATCAAGAATACTTTGGAATAAAGTGGTTGATAAGATTGAATATTCTATAACTGTATATAAATGATATGTACATAAAGTGTATATATGTATAAAGGTAAAAGTAAAGGTAAAGGTTCTCCCGCACATGCGTGCTAGTCGTTTCCGACTCTAGGGGCCGGTGCTCATCTCCGTTTCAAAGCCGAAGAGTCAGCGCTTGTCCGAGGACGTCTCCATGGTCATGTGGCTGGCATGACTAGACGCCAATGGCGCACGGAACGCTGTTACCTTACCACCGTAGAGGTCCCTATTTTTCTACTTGCATTTTTACATGCTTTCAAACTGCTAGGTTGGCAGAAGCTGGGACGTGTAACAGGCGCTCACTCTGTTATGCGGCACTCGGGATTCAACCCGCCAAACTGCCGACCTTCTGATTGACAGGCTCAGCATCCTAACCCACTGAGCCACCACATCCCTTATATATGTATATAAAACACAAAAATGATGTAAGACAAGAAGGATTGTCAGACTGTTAACACCTTGTCCAAAGTTTTAAATAATAAAATTTGCAATTAAAAAAAAAAAAGAATATGTCGGAGACAGTGCATATGAAAAGCGTTTAACTTTCTCTCCTGCCGTGTGTAAAGGGTCCAAGACTCATTGCGGTACAAGAGTGTGCTCAGGACGCAGGCTCTATAGACCTGGATCTTTGTATGTTCTGTCAGCTTTTTATTAAGCCATACTCTCTTTGTAAGTCTGGTAAATGTGGTGGCCGCTTTACCAATACATTTATTCAGCTCAGTATCAAAAGAGAGAGTGTCGGAGATGGCTGACCCGAGGTACACAAAGTCATGGACAACCTCCAGTTCTTGTGCAGAGATTGTAATACGGGGAGGTGAATCCACGTCCTGACTCATGACTTGTGTTTTTATCAGGCTGATCGTTAGTCCAAAGTCTTGGGAGGCCTTGTTAAAACAGTCCATAAGTTGTTGAAGGTCTTCAGCAGAGTAAGCAGTAACGGCAGCATCATCAGCGAAGAGGAAATCCTGTAGGCATTTCAGCTGGACTTTGCTCTCAATCTAGAGAAATTAAAGAGTTTTTTCATCTGATCTGGTCCGGAGATAAATACCCTCTGTTGCAGTTCCAAAAGCTTGTTTCAGCATGACAGCAAAAAAGATCCTGAATAAAGTTGGAGCGAGGATGCAGCCCTGCTTCACTCCGCTTCGAATGTCAAAGGAATCTGATGTTAAGCCATCAAAAACTACAGTGCCCTTCATTTCCTCATGAAAGTACCTAATGATGTTGAGGAGCTGAGGTGGACATCCAGTCTTGGGGAGCTTTTTGGCTAATAGAAAAATATTATTAACCTATATTTCTCATTATTATTATTATTATTATTATTATTATTATTATTATTATTATTATTATTATTATTATTATTATTATTATTATTGAAAAACGTGGGTTAGACAGCATCACCACCAGATGGATTTGTAGCATGTGGTCCTCAGTGGAACTACATCTACATGGAGGGAAGTGTGTAGTTGGGTGCCCCAGGGCTCTGTTCTGGGCCCAGTGCTCTTCAACATCTTCATCAATGATTTGGACGAAGGGATAGATGGGGAACTCATCAAAATTGCAGAACACACCAAGCTGGCAGGAATAGTCAGCACTCCAGAAGACAGGCTTAAAATACAGGAAGAACTGGACAGACTTGAACGCTGGGCGCTATCTAACAAAATGAAATTTAATGATGAAAAAAGTAAGGTTCTACATTTAGGCAAAAAACAAAAACAAATGTAGAGGTATAGTATAGGTGGTACCTTGCTCAATAGTAGTAGCTGTGAGAGGGATTTTGGAGTCCTAGTGGACAATCACTTCAATATGAGCCAGCCGTGTGCTGCAGCTGCCAAAAAAGCCAACACAATATTAGGCTGCATTAACAGAGGGATAGAATCAAAATCACGTGAAGTATTAATACCACTTTACAATGCCTTGGTAAGGCCACACTTGGAATACTGCATCCAGTTTTGGTCACCACAATGTAAAAAAAGATATTGAGACTCTAGAAAGAATACAGAGAAGAGCAGCAAAGATGATTAGGGGACTGGAGGCTAAAACATATAAGGAACAGTTGCTGGAATTGGGTATGTCTAGTTTAATGAAGAGGAGAACAAGGGTTGATATGATCACAGTGTTCCAGTATGTCAGGGGCTGCCACAAAGAAGAGGGAGTCAAGCTATTTTTCAAAGCACCTGAAGGCAGGACAAGAAGCAATGGATGGAAACTAGTCAAGGAGAGAAGCAACTGTAATGTATTGGGTTGTGTGTTTGTTTGTGTTTTTTTTCTTGTACTGATTCACGTGTCTGTTTAAATGCTGCTTAATGGTTACTCACTAATTTAACAGCTACGGACCAAGCCAGACTTGTTGTCTCCAGGAATATCATTGGTAGATTTGGGGCAGGAACGGGTTCCTTTAACCAGTGGAACAGCTTGCCTTCAGAAGTTGTGAGTGCCCCACCACTGGAGGGTTTTAAGAAGAGATTGGGTAGTCACTTGTCTGAAATGCTAAAGGGTACACAAAGAAAAGGGAGTCAGCCTATTCCCCACAGCACCTGAAGGCAGACTAAGAAGCTATGAATGGAAACTAATCAAGGAGAGAACTGGCTTAGAATTAACAAGAAATCTCCTGAGGGTTAGAACAATTAATCAGTGGAATCACTTGCCTCCAGAAGCTGTAGGTACTCCAATACTGGAGGTTTTTAAGAAGAGACTGGACAGCCATTTGTCTGTAATTGACAAAAAAGAAGTTTTGGTAATATTCTTATAGCACCAGTAATAATGGAGTACCATGCAGAGCTGAAAGAAATAGATCTTCACATTCTCCAAAATAGCTTTTGATCCCGTTACTATGATGTTGTGCGGTAAGAACTGGGTTATTGGCTAACAGGGTTAAATCTCTGACTGGGTTAAGTGAAAGGAGGGTCTTGGAGTTCCAATAACACCAGTCCAATTTCTCTCATTATGAAGACTGATGTTCTATTTTATAATGCTGGTGGAGTGATTGGCGTTTGCTCAGTTAATTGCTTGGAATATGTACACACGCCTGCCCACACTCTTATACAGACTCAAATTGGTGTGAAATTGATTGCTTAAAACACAGATAGGTTTTTAGCTAGAACCTCTCTGTAAATTATTAACTAGGGCTTTCTATTCTTTAAGAAACAGTGTGTGGGGGGGGGGAAAGCAACTTTCTATTAGGAACAATCAAAAAGACTTTTTTTAAAAAAAAAATCTCTCGAAGTGAGAGAGCAAGGCTTATCAATTATAGAGAAAGGAGGAAAGAAATTACAGGAGACATCACATCCTCTTTCAATAAACGTTGACTTCAGTACACTTGGAAGGATCTCTTCAACCATATTGGCAGCTTGGAAGATTGACCACCTAATGGAGAAGATTAGCTTTCAGCTAGAAAATGTTGGGAAAGAAGATCTGAAGATTTTGGGGAGATTGGGAGGAAAATCAGGGAGGGCTCCAGGAGGTCTATAATATTGTAGGATCCAATCTGGATCACTGGGACCAGAGGTTTTGTCTTCTGAGCTTTCGGACTCCTAATGGACATGTGCACTGAGCTGTTCCATGCACAATGTTCGTGTGATACCTGGTTGTGTGTGACTTTTAGTAGTTAATTGGGGTGTTGTTATGAAGTTGTTGATTGTTGTTTACTTGTGCTGCCAGGTCCTTGGCTCCTAAGTGCCTGGTAAGCTGGTGGTAAATCAGCACACCTGTTGATTGACAAGGGGCCCATTTTCCAGGCTTCAATCATTTCCCTGGATGTTTTTGTACCTGCTCGGCCAACAATCTTACTAGCTGCAAAACTGAATAGATGTCCTTGTTTATTGCAACGTGTGGCTACCAATGAGTTCAGGTCTCCTTGTCTAACTATGCACTCATGTTCTTGCAAACTGGTGGTCAGCTCCCTCCTGTCTGTCCTACATAGTCAAAGGAGTAATCCATGCACAGAATATGATAAATTAAGTTGGACATTTCTTCCATCTCTAAGCAATCTTTCTAATGTGTCCATTCAAAATGTAATGAAGTGATTTAAGTTCCTTCAAGTCCAGTTGACCCCATTGTGATTTCATGGATTCATCTATGTAATCTTCCCCTGCTCCCCACCCAACCTTTCTCCTGCTCCCCCATCTCCCATTTCCCTTAATCCACATACTTGATATTATTTCCACAGGGTATCTTGATTCCTCCAATTTTCATTATTTTCCCTTATTGATGAGATCTTATGGTGGTATCTTAGTCTAGTCCAAAGAAGGAGTAGGGGTGACATGATACAGGGGTTCCAATTTTTGAGGGGCTGCCACAAAGAAGGAGGGGGTCAATCTAGTCTCCAAAACACCTGAAGGCAGGGCAAGAAGCAACGGATGGAAACTAATCAAGGAGAGAAGCAACCTAGAACTAAAGAGAAATTTCCTGACAGTGAGAACAATTAACCAGTGGAACGGCTTGCCTACCAGAAGTTAAAACAATCTAGAATCAGAATTAGAATCATGCAGCAATACCAGAATTGAGAAGACAGCAAGTGCTGCTTAAGGAAAGAAGCTGAAGAAACAATGGACCATCTGGCAAGCTGCTGCAAGAAGGTCACACAGATTGACTAAAAGCAGCAGCATGACAAAGTAGCAACAATGGTGCATTGGAAGATCTGTGAGAAATATCATTTGCCTGCAAGCAAGAACTGATGGGACCATAAAATAGAGAAAGTCACAGAAAATTAAAAAGTTAAATTGCTCTGGTTCTTTAGAATTCAAACAGACAGGCATCTGCCACGTAACACCACAGACTTAACTCAAAGGTGCTTTTCCAAGAGGCAACTGGACTTTCTTGTTTTTTTCTTTGAAGTCAATTCACTTCTCATCCAAGAAGCTTCTTCAGATGAGAAGTGAAATGACTTCAAAGAAAAACAAGACAGTCCAGTTGCCTCTTGAAAAAGCACCTTTGGGACAACCATGACCGGGATGACTGAGAATCTCCATAGACACACCAGACTTAACAACTATTGGTAAGAAAGACAAAAAAGTCTGGATAGTGGATGTGGCAGGACCTGGAGATAGTTGAAGAGAAGAGAAGGAACTGGAGAAGATAACAAAATACAAAGACCTGCAAGTAGAAATAGAATAACTAGAGCAAAAGAAAGAAAAGGTGGTACCAATAGTAATTGGCACCTTGGATGTAATCACAAAACATCTGGAGCACTCCTTGAACACCACCGGCATTGACAAATTCACCATCAGTCAATTGCAAAAGGCGGCTTTACTCAGGAAAGCTAACATCCTGTGATGATCTCTGTAACACCATCACACATCCAGATCCGCCTATCCCAAGTCATTGGGAAGGACTCAATAGGTACACAAAAAAAAAATGCCAAATCCAACCTGAACATTTGGCTGCCTCTGGGACAGAACATAATAATACAAAGCAAGTGAACAACCATCCTTGACACTTCACGTTCACACATATAAAGTCATCTACTTCAAATCAGATAATAAAATTGCACAAGGATGAATTGAAGAAAGAAAAACTAAGAGACAGAAAACAAACTTCACCGCCTCATTCAAAAGCATACCTGTTAAGAAGATTAAAAAAAAAATCTTTTTGGAGATGCTCAGAATATTGATTAAGCAGAAGCCCAGTGATCTTAGGATGACAACATGAATCCTTGATTTGCACAGAGTGAATTCCATCTGCCGTTCGAACAGGAGTGTCTTTACGGCAAATCTATTTTAATTGGGCTCATACATTTTTTGGATCAAACTAAAGGGAAGTGCTCTACAGGGACTTAAAGCTTGCAGGCCTTATCAAGAATAGAATAGAATAGAATAGAATAGAATAGAATAGAATAGAATAGAATAGAATAGAATAGAATAGAATAGAATAGAATAGAATAGAATAGAATAGAATAGAATAGAATAGAATAGAATAGAATATGGAAATTAGAATAGAATAGAATACGGAAATTAGAATAGAATAGAATAGAATAGAATAGAATAGAATAGAATAGAATAGAATAGAATAGAATAGAATAGAATAGAATAGAATAGAATAGAAAATGGAAATTAGAATAGAATAGAATACGGAAATTAGAATAGAATAGAATAGAATAGAATAGAATAGAATAGAATAGAATAGAATAGAATAGAATAGAATAGAATAGAATAGAATAGAATAGAATAGAATAGAATAGAATAGAATAGAAAATGGGAATTAGAATAGAATAGAATATGGAAATTAGAATAGAATAGAATAGAATAGAATAGAATAGAATAGAATAGAATAGAATAGAATAGAATAGAATAGAAAATGGAAATTAGAATAGAATAGAATAGAATAGAAATTAGAATAGGATAGGATAGGATAGGATAGGATAGGATAGGATAGGATAGGATAGGATAGGATAGGATAGGATAGAGCTGGAAGGGACCTTGGAGGTCTTTTAGTCCAGCCTCTGCTTGAGCAGGAGAACCTACACCATCTCAGACAAGTGACTGAGCCTCTTCTTTAAAAACTCCAGTGATGAAGTGCCCACGATTTCTGGTGGCAAGCTGTTCCACTGGTTCATTGTCCTCACTGTTAGAAAGTTTCTCCTTAATTCCAGGTTGTTTCTCTCTTTGATCAGTTTCCAACTGTTGTTTCTCATCCTTCCCTCTGGTCCTCTGGTGAACAACCTGGCCCCCTCTACCTTGTCGCAGCCCCTCAGATACTGGAATGCTGCTTTCATGTCTCCCCTATTTCTTCTTTTCTTTAGTCTAGCCCAACCCCAGTCCCGCAGCTGTTCTTCGTAGGTTTTATTCTCCAGGCCTTGGATCATCTTAGTTGCTCTTCTTTGAATTTTTTTCCCCGAAACTCTCAACATCTTTTTTGTGATATGGTGACCAAAAACTGGCTGCAGTATTCCAGGTGTGGTAGTTTAGTTTAGTTCCTAAAAATAGTTTAGGAACACATTTGCAAGCCTTGATAAAGACCATTAAATTACAGATGAAGAGATGTAGAATGATGGTCATTTTTTTCCTCTTTTTTTGAGGTTGATTGATTAGTTTGCTTCACTGAATGGTGATATGTCTTGGGGGTTAGCAGATTCTAGAGTAGAAGGGAGGCTGGTGGTCATTTCGGAAACTTTGAAAACATGCTCAGGACACACATAGGGGAGAAGAGTTTTCAGTGTTTCATCAAAGCCCTGCCATAATAAACAAACCACACAGAAACATCATCATCATCATCATCATCATTATTTTTATTATTATCATTATCATTATTATTATTGATCATCCCACAGCCAGCCAGATGTTCAAACTGGATTTGGCATTTTTGTCTACCTATCGAGTCCTTACCAAGGACCTGGGATAGGCAGATGTGGATGTTTGGCGGTGTTACAGATATCGTCGCAAGATAGAAGCAGTTCCTAGTAAGGCCGCCTTTTGCAATTGACTGATGGCGAATTTGTCAATGCCGATGATGGTGTTCAAGTGGTCCTCCAGTTGTTTTGGGATTGCACCCAAGGCGCCTATTACTATTGGTACTACCCTTGCTTGCCTGTGCCACAATCTTTCTATTTCTATTTGTAGGTCTTTGTATTTTGTTATCTTCTCCAGTTCGTTCTCGTCTATTCTGCTGTCTCCAGGCACTGCCACATCCACTATCCAGACTTTTATGTCTTTCTTATTGACAATTGTTAAGTCTGGGGTGTTATGTTGCAGGTGCTTGTCTATTTGAATTTTGAAGTCCCAGAGCAGTTTAACTTTATCATTTTCTATGACTTTCTCTATTTTATGGTCCCACCAGTTCTTGCCTACAGGCAAATGATATTTCTTGCAGATCTTCCAATGCACCATTGATGCTACTTTGTCATTCCGCTGCTTGTAGTCAATCTGTGCTATCTTCTTGCAGCAGCTTACCAGGTGGTCCACTGTTTCTTCAGCTTCTTTGCATAGGTGGCACTTACTGTCTGTTGCTGTCTTCTCCATTTTGACTTTGTATGCATTTGTCCTTAAGGCTTGGTCTTGTGCAGCCAGAGTTAGTCCCTCGGTCTCTTTCTTCAACTTTCCTGCTCTTAGCCATTGCCAGGTCTTGTTATTATCTGCTTTCCCAGCTATTTTTTTAATGTACTGGCCGTGTAGTGCTTTGTCTTCCCATGCCTCTATTCTGTTCTTAATTTGGTCTTTCTTGTAGGCCAGTTTGGTCTCTCCAGTAGTCAGTAAGCCTTCCTGATATACTAATTTCAGTGCATCTTCATCACTGTCCTTCAGATATTCTTCCAAAGCCATTTTTTTCTTCTTCAACCATCTGATGTACTTGCAGCATTCCACATCCACCTATTTGCCTTGGTAGATAGAGTCTGTCAATGTTGTTGTTGTTGTTGTTGTTGTTGTTGTTATTTTCCCCCAAGCAGGCTGAAATATTGATCAAAAGGCAAAACATAACTTTACCAGTCCTTAAATTGCATTGGGACACAAGGCATAGTCTCTTCTTAAAAGCAATGCCCTGAGCATCAGGAAGAAAAAAAAGAGAGATAGAATTTCTTGCATGAAAACTGGGAAGTCTCAACTGGCTCTGTCTGCCATGAAGGAAATTGGGGAATGGCCAGGTTTTCTGAGAGAGTTTTCAAAGAACTATGATATAAAGGAAACTTATTATTATGTTAGACCAGCAGGTAGATATAAGATCCGTTGTAATTCATAAATATAATGGAAAATTTTACAAAAAAACTTAAAATATTCTGAGGGAGGGAGGGAGGGAGGGAGGGAGGGAGGGAGGAAGGAAGGAAGGAAGGAAGGAAGGAAGGAAGGAAGGAAGGAAGGAAGGAAGGAAGGAAGGAAGGAAGGGGAAAGAGGAAGGGAGAGAGGAAGGAAGGACAGATGGAAGGAAGAAAAGGGAGGGAGGGAGGGAGGAAGGAGGAGAGAGACAGAAGAAGGAAGCAAGGAAGGAAGGAAGGAAGGAAGGAAGGAAGGAAGGAAGGAAGGAAGGGAGGGAGGGAGGGAGGGAGGAAGGAAGGAAGGAAGGAAGGAAGGAAGGAAGGAAGGAAGGAAGGAAGGAAGGAAGGGGAAAGACAAAGGGAGAGGAAGGAAGGACAGATGGAAGGAAGAAAAGTGAGGGAGGGAGGGAGGAGGAGAGAGAGAAGAAGGAAGGAAGGAAGGAAGGAAGGAAGGAAGGAAGGAAGGAAGGAAGGAAGGAAGGAAGGAAGGAAGGAAGGAAGGAAGGCTTTAATGAAAGTCAGCTGCTTGACGATGTTGGATTTCAGACATATTCCAATAATTGCTACTAGACAAACTTCGTCCATATTTGTGATTAATAATGGCCTTTTGGTCTTTTGGTTAGAAGGAAAGGGATGCATTTCTATCTGGCAGGTTTTTTTTTTAAGTAGGTGTTCATGTACTTTGTATATTGTTGTTCATTCTCCCTTTCAGTTTTTGAAACGGCAGTCTCTCCTTTTCTGCAGAAGGAAGTTAGTAAAAAGTTCGGAGTTCAAACATGGATCAGGACTTATTTATCTGCTGGATTTTACCATTTCTGAACATTTGTGCAAATGTGCATTTGAAAGAAAATGGCTTTTAGAAATGTAAAATGAGGAATACTGAAAGAAGAAGATGCTTGCAGCGTGTATTTAAATGCAAATCTGCACACATTTTAAAAGGCAACCTTTTGGTAAGTTCTTTGTGAATGACATCAAACCAAAATGGGTCAGGTTTATGAGCAAACCTGGATAAAAGTGATCCAGATCCATCTGCTGTACGTGAGATTGATCAGCTTGATTTTTGCTGCTCATTTTTCTATCTATCATCTATCTATCTATCTATCTATCTATCTATCTATCTATCTATCTATCTATCTATCTATCTATCTATCTATCTATCTATCTATCTATTATCTATCTATCTATCTATCTATCTATCTATCTATCTATCTATCTATCTATCATCTATCTATATCTATCTATCTATCATCTATCTATCTATCTATCTATCTATCTATCTATCTATCTATCTATCTATCTATCTATCTATCATCTATCTATCTATCTATATCTATCTATCTATCTATCTATCTATCTATCTATCTATCTATCATCTATCTATCTATCTATCTATCTATCTATCTATCTATCTATCTATCTATCTATCTATCTATCTATCTATCCCTATTAGAAATAACTGAAGCCAACAAACTTGTCCAACATACCTTCCTCCTGTTTGCCCCACAACAGTAACCCTGTGAGGTGGGATGGATTGAGACAGAATGATTGGGCAAAGTCACCCAACTGACTTTCATGCCTAAGGAGGGATTAGAACTCACAGTCTCCTGGTTTTGGTGCAAAATCACCTGGCTGGCTTCCATAGCTAAGGCGGGACTAGAACTCACTGTCACCTGGTGACTGACACAAAGTCACCCAGCTACCTTTCATGCCTAAGGTGGGACTAGAACTCAACATCTCCTGGTGACTGGCCCCAAGTCCCCCAGCTTTTTGTGATAAAAGCAGGACTAGAACTCACCATCGCTTGGTTTCTAGCCTAGTGCCTTAACCTCTAGACCACGGGTAGGCAACCTCGGCTCTTTTATGACTCATGGACTTCTACTCCCAGAATTCCTGAGTCAGCATAGCTGACTCAGGAATTCTGGGAGTTGAAGTCCATGAGTCATAAAAGAGCCAAGGTTGCCTACCCCTGCTCTAGACCAAACCAACCAGAGTAGTCATTTCTATCCAGGGGAACATCTAAAGGGTTTTTCTAAACTAAGAATGGGACACATTTCAGATTCTCTATTCTGTAGCCTACAACTATCTGTTCCTGAATCAAATTACCCTTGTCATATTCTTTTCACAGAGATTTAATCATACAACCGAGTTCTGGGGGCAAAGATCTGGAGAAGATGAAGCCTGCCAAAGCCTGGTTCATTCAACATATGGATAAAACCGAATTCTGCAAACACACAGACAATATTTCTTTTTTAATGCACACTCATTTACTTCTCTAAAGCCTTCTCTTTTTCTTCTTCTTCTGCCCTCTCTCCTCTTCTTCCTTTCCCATTTATTCAGGAATTCCCCTTTTCATTCTCTCCCCTTTTGTTCCCTCTTCTCAGAGGACTGGCTCTGATTTCTTTTTGTTTTTGTGAGTTTCATTTTTCGCTTTTTCAAACTCATTATTTCTTTCGATGCCTACCATTCATCGTTCTAACAATTTGGATATTAAAGGGAGGTGGGGGGATACGTAAAAGGAATATTTAATGCCTTTTTCTCCTTAATATTTTAGGCCAACCACAGAAGTCAACATCCTTGGGGAGATATGGCAACATTCCGGAGTTATTGAAAAGGCTGATTTCAAAAATTAATCACTCAATGAGCCCATTTCCCTCTTCCATTGCAGAAAATTAAGCATGCAGCTTGGATAATTTACCAAGAATTGTGAGACCATTAATAAGTTAGGTTATTCTTATTATTTTGTTTGGTTGCACAGTCAGCCAGATGTTTCAACTGGAGTAGGCATTTTTTTTTCTCCATCTATTGAGTCCTTCCCAAAGACCTGGGATAGACAGGTGTTGTTGTTTAAAAGTGTTAAACTTTTAACTTTTCAACTTTCCTGCTGTACTGCATCTAGTTTTGGTTATCATTTTATAAAAAATATGTATATATATGTTGAGACTCTGGAATGAGTGCAGAGAAGAGCAAAAAAAATGATTAGGAGGCTGGAGGGTAAAACAGATGAAGAATGGTTGCAGGAATTGGGTCTGTCTAGTCTTTTGAAACCTAGCCATTTGAAAACATGTAAAAATGCAAGTAGAAAAATAGGGACCACTATGGTGGGAAGGTAACAGCGTTCCTTTGGCGTCTAGTCATGCCGGCCACATGACCACGGAGACGTCCTCAGACAAGCGCTGGCTCTTCGGCTTTGAAACGGAGATGAGCACCGGTCCCTAGAGTTGGAAACGACTAGCACGCATGTGCGGGGGAAAGTTTACCTTTACCTTTACTTAGTCTTTTGAAAAGAAGGACTTAGGGGTGGGTGACATGATAGCCGTGTTTTAATATTTGAGGAGTTGCCACAAAGAAGAGAGGGCCAACCTATTTTCAAAAACAGCGAAAGGCAAGACGTGCTTCTGAAAGAGAGAAGCAACCTAGAACTAAGGAGAAATTTCTTCACAGTTAGAACAGTTAATCAGAGGAACGGCTTGCCTCCAGAAGATGTGGCTTCCCCATCACTGGGAGGATTTTAAGAAGAGACTGGATGCCCATTTGTCTGAAATGGTATAGACTCTCCTGCTTGAGCAGGGCATGGATTAGAAGACCTCCAAGGTCTCTTCCAACTCTGTTATTCTGTTACCCTGACTTGTTATTATCTGCTTGGCCTGTTATTTATTTATTTATTTATTTATTTATTAACTGTACTGGCCACGTAAGAATTTGTCTTTCCATGTCTCTTTCCTGTCCTCCATTTGGTCTTTCTTGCATAGTAGACCAGTTTGATCTCTCCAGTATTCAGTAATTCATGGTGTATACTAGCTTCAGTGCATCTTCTTCAAGGTGCTTCACCTATTCTTCTGGTGCACTTTCTTCTTCTTCTTCTTCTTCTTCTTCTTCTTCTTCTTCTTCTTCTTCTTCTTCTTCTTCTTCTTCTTTTAAATCCCATTTATATCCCGCCCTTCTCCAAAGACTCAGGGCAGCTTACAATCTAAAGCACAATGTGCTTAGCAGTAGCCTTCATTCTATGTATATGCCTGCTTATTAGGGCTTTTGCCCCCCCCCCAGCGGCATTATTACAAAGTCAGCTTAATTGCCCCCAACAATCTGGGTCCTCATTTTACCTACCTCGGAAGGATGGAAGGCTGAGTCAACCTTGAGCCTGGTGGGACTCGAACCTGCACTAATTGCAGGCAGCTGGTGTTACTTAAGGAGGCATTAGCCCACTGCTCCACCAAGGCTCTTGTCTTCTTCTTAAACTGTTTGGTGTACTTGCAATGTTCCACGGCCTCTTATTTTCGTCGATGAACAGAGTTGGTCAACACCACTGCATGTTTGAAGGACATAATTCATTGTTATTATTTTTTCTGGTCTTCCTATCCAGGTTTTTTAGTTCTGCTTGAGTCTAGTCCACTAATCCAGCTGTGTATGTAATAACCGGAATTGTCCAGGTGTTCATTGCCGTGATGGTACAGGTAATCCCTCAACTTACAAGGTGCATTTAGTGACCATCCAAAGTTACAATGTCACGGGAAAAAAGTACTTATGGACGTTTTTTTTTCCACACTTATGACCATTGCAGCGTCCTCATGCTGCATGATCAAAGTTTACAGGATCAGAATTTGACTCCTTGACAGTTGATTCATGTTTATGACACTTAAAATGATCCCAGAATCCTGGGATCCCCTTTTGCGACCTTCTGAAAAACAAAATCAACGGGGAAGCCAGATTCACTTAATAACCGTGTTACTAAGAACTGCAATGATTCACTTAACAACCGTGGCAAGAAAGGTCTTAAAATGAGGCAAAATTTATATATCACTTAGAAACAGAAACTTTGGATTCAATTATGGTTGTAAGTTGAGGACTAGTAAATTTGGACTGTAACATAGAACATAGAATAACAGAATTGGAAGGTACCTTGGAGGTCTACTAGTCCAACTCCCAGCTCATATAGGAGACCCTACACCATTTCAGACAAGTGGCTGTCCAACCTCTTTTTGAAAGCCTTCAGTGATGGAGCACCCACAACTTCTGAAGGCAAAGTGTTCCACTGATTCATTGTGTTAAATGTTAACATCTCCTTCACTCTTGTGATGTGTTCACTTCTAATCATCTTCTTGTCTTCAGTGTGCCTGAAGAAGAAGAAGGAGGAGGAGGAGGAGGAGGAGGAGGAGGAGGAGGAGGAGAGGAAGAGGAGGAGAAGAAAAGGAAAGAAAGAAAGAAAGAAAGAAAGAAAGAAAGAAAGAAAGAAAGAAAGAAAGAAAGAAAGAAAGAAAGAAAAGAACTTTGCATCCCTTAAAGATCCACTTAAGCATCTCAGCCATGTCCTGCTTCAGACACATCCCCCTTGACCATTTGTTCTCTTTTGGTCTTTAGCGATGATTTATCGGCAATTTTGCATCACTCAGTACAAAGGACAGGAAAAAAATCCTCTGTAAAGCCACTTCGGTGAAATTTGCTGTAAGTAAAAGTCCTCCATGGGGCCTGGGGAATAATTGGGCTCTATTTTAAGCTCAGGAATCATGTGATCTAAATCCACACAAGTGTTGATTGTACATGATTGGCTTTATTGATTGTCACTTGGACTTAACTTTGCCAGCGTCAAACTTCAGATAGTTGGAAAAGAAAAAAAAAATAATAATAATAAAGCTTGGACTCTGATTTTTTTTTAAAAAAAACACTTTTTCCTCCTGAAAGGTTATAGCTCAGAAAAGACGTTTCGCTTCTCATCCAAGAAGCTTCTTCAGCTCTGACTGGATGGTGGGGAATGGAAAGATTTATACTCCTTGCAGACAGCTGGTCATTTGCCTTCTTTTAGAGAGTCACTGAGGCCACTTGGAGGTTTATCTGTGTCCTCAAGGTCCCCGGAGTAGTGCCAATGGCTGCCAGATGTTTTCTGCCCTGGGTCCCTTTTCCTGTTGAAGATGGTTGCGGGCAGTTGGGGATGAGTCTGTATTGTCTGAATCTCAAACTGAAGCGCAAATGGTTCCTAGAGTCTGCAATGTTTCCTGGAAATCCGTTCCCACAACATTTGAAAGGTGTTCATCCCAAAGTGCATGGCTAAACAACTGTGGAGATTCTCAATCATCCAGGTCATGGTTGTCCCAAAGGTGCTTTTTCAGGAGGCAACTGGACTTCCTTGTTTTTCTTTGAAGACTTTTCACTTCTCATCCAAGAAACTTCTTCAGCTCCCTGATTGACCTGGATTCATGACCTGGATGACTGAGAATTTCCATAGACAACTACATGCCTAGTTTGAGAAGCATCTTGACGAGGCTGAAATATAAATACAGTTAGGTCTTGACTTACAACTTACAGCAGAACTGCAAGGGAACATTTACCAGATTTACAGATAATACAATACTGAGAGAGAGAGCTAAGGCAGGTCGACTTACAATAGTTTGTTTAGGGACCATTCAAAGTTACAACGGCACTGAAGAAAGTGACTTATGACCCGTTTTTCACACCTTGCTGCATCCCCATGGTCACATGATCAGAATTCAGATGCTTAACAACTGGCTCATATTTATGATGGTTGCAGTGTCCTGGGGTCACGTGATCAGCTTTTACAACCTTCTGGCAAGCAAAGTCAATGGGGAAACCACTTAACAAGCCTGTTCATAACTTAACAACTGCAGTGATTCAGTTAACAACTGTGCCAAGAAAGGTCATAAAATTGGGGCAAAACTCACTTAACAACTATCTCACTAAGCCAGAGAAATTTTGGGCTCAACTGTGGCCATAGGCCAAGGATAACCTGTACAAACTGTATTCAGAATGAAACTGGAAAATATTTTTTTCCCCATGAGGATTTAAGCAGCTTTGATAGTTATTAACCTGATGTCTCAGTTTACAGAACTAACTATATGAACTGGACATATAAAGAATCAGAATAGAGTTGGAAAGCACCTTCAAGGTCTTCTAGTCCAGCCCCCTGCTCAAGCAGGAGAACCTATACCATTTCAGACAAGTGAGTGTCTAGTGTCTTCTTAAAAACCTCCAGTGATGAAGCGCCCATGATTTCTGGAGGCAAGATGTTCCACTGGTTAATTGTCCTCCCTGTTAGAAAGTTTATCCTTAATTCCAGGTTGCTTCTCTTTTTGATCAGTTTCCATCCATTGTTTCTTTTCCTGCCTTCTGGTGCTTTGGAAAATAAGTTGACCAACTCTCCTTTCAAATACGGGAATACTGCTATCATGTCCCCACTAGTCCTTTTTTTCTCTAGACTGGCCAAACTCAAATCCTGCAACTGTTCTTCATATGCTTTTGTCTCCAGGCCTTTAATCATCTTAGTTGCTCTTCTTTGCACTTTGCAACACTCTTCTAACTGAGGAGCAGACGAATTTGGTTCAGCAGCAGGTTTGACTTTTCACAAGGTTTCTGATTATGCATATTATCTTCAGTGAGTTAGCTTTTGGGAAAAGCTTAATAGAGTGCAGGAGATCCTATATCATTTCAGACAAATGGCTGTCCAATCTCTTCTTAAAAACCTCCAATAATGGAGCACCCACAACTTCTGGAGGCAATCCATTCCACTGGTTAAGTGTTCTAACTGTCAGGAAATTTCTCCTTGCTTCTAGGTTGGTTCTCTATTTGATTAATTTCCATCAAATATTCCATCAAATATTAAAGCTTTGTAGAAAAATGAGCTTAACCGAGTGAATATTATTTGGACAATCATTTTCCCTTCCAAAGGTTGTTTTTTTCCCTCCTTCTTTTCACAATCTCAAAGTTTTCTCTGGATTAGCAGAAAAGGACACTCATTCAATGTGCCTTTTAAGATCTGCATGCTGTTTTTCGCTTTTGAAATCTGCCCAGAAACTAAAAGACAGTGTTGTACGAAAAAAAAATCTTCATCAGGGTCCAGTCCAAGCCGGAAATAAAGAAAATGGAGACTGCTTTAAAAAGAAGGTTGTAGTTTATTGAAGAGCAGAACCACAAGACATGAGCCTCTGGAGCAGCTGACCACATATTGTTGGGAGTGGTGGGTTTTTATACCTTCTTGGGGCTTTTGTGTTTGGAGTTCTTCCTGTTTGAGACTTTCTATTTCCTGTGTCATGTAGTTTGACCAGAGCTTTTGAGTGTGTTCTTTTGGGTTGTCCTAATAGTTATGTCTTTGGGACGCGGTGGCTCAGTGGGTTAGGACGCTGAGCTTGTTGATCAGAAGGTCGGCAGTTTGGCAGGTCGAATCCCGAGTGCCGCATAACAGAGTGAGCGCCTGTTACTCGTCCCAGCTTCTGCCAACCTAGCAGTTCGAAAGCAAGTAAAAATGCATGTAGAAAAATAGGGACCACCATGGTGGGAAGGTAACAGCGTTCTGTGCGCCTTTGGCATCTAGTCATGCTGGCCACATGACCACGGAGATGTCCTCGGACAAGCGCTGGCTCTTTGGCTTTGAAACGGAGATGAGCACCGGCCCCTAGAGTTGGAAACGACTAGCACGCATGTGTGGGGGAAACTTTACCTTTACCTTTTAATGGTTATGTGGTGTTTTTTTTTTTAGTTTTGGTGTGTGTGTGTGTGTAGATTTTAGGTCCTTCTAATCTCCTCAACTCCAAGCTTCCTGACTCAAGTGTTTCTGAATGAATCACCAGATCTGCATTTCTATAGAGCTGGCCTCTGCCTGGGGCAGGGAGAAGGGCTGGGGCTGGTTTCTGGAGCTGGTTTATGTCTTTTAAGATTTTCTTTCTCCACTACTGTATTCCTTTGGAGAAATATAATATTCTGCCTTTTAATATTCTCTAAATATTGCTTTCTCTCTCTCTGTGTGTGTGTGTGTGTGTGTGTGTGTGCGTGCTGTCCTCCCACAACAATTAATCAGGCAATGTTTTCATTCACAAAGGAACATGAATATACATGTCCCTGGATGAAGTTGCAGAAGCAAATCTGGATTGCTCACCAGCTTTTGTCTTCAGAGCGTTTGGACTCATCTGGAGCCCATCTTCAGGGACCTCCTCTTTGCAGAGTGTGTGCTTTGGGGCTGTTCAGCAGGTGGCATTTATTGTGTTTTGTTTTCACTTCTTCGAATTTGGTGATGTGGCGTTCAGAACAACTGCATCACAGGGCGAACCATGGTGTACATAGGAGACAGGAAATTTACAAATAGAGACAGAACAAAGCAGAGAAGTTGACTTATGTTAAATAAAGCACCTGAAGGCAAGACAAGAAACAATGGATGGAAACTAATCAAAGAGAGAAGCAACCTAGAATTAAGGAGAAATTTCCTGACAGTTAGAACAATTAACCAGTGGAACAACCTGCCTCCAGAAGCGGTGAATGCTCCAACACTGGAAGTTTTTTAAGAAGAGACTGGATGGCCATTGATCTGAAATGGTATAGGTTTTCTGCTTCAGCAGGGGGTTGGACTAGATGATCTCTAAGGTCCCTTTGAGATCTATTCTATTCTATTCTATTCTATTCTATTCTATTCTATTCTATTCTATTCTATTCTATTCTATTCTATTCTATTCTATTCTATTTGGAATGACCAGTCCAAAGTCATCCAAGAATCTTTCATGATGGAGAGTAACAGAATAACAGAGTTGGAAGGGACCTTGGAGATCTTCTAGTCCAACCCCCTGCTCAAGCAGGAAACCCTGTACCACTTCAGACAAGTGGTTGTCCAATCTCATCTTAAAAGCCTCGAGTGTTGAACTTTTGGAGGCAAGCCGTTCCACTGATTAATTGTCCTCACTGTTAGGATATTTCTCCTTAGTTCCAGGTTGCTTCTCTCTTTGATCAGTTTCCAACCATTGTTTCTTCTCCTTCCCTCTGGTTCTTTGGTGAACAACCTGACCCACTCTGCCTTGTGCCAGCCCTTCAGATACTGGAACATTGCTATCATGTCTCCCTTATTTCTTTGTTTCTTTAGACTAGCCAAACCCGTAGCCATTCTTTGTATGTTTTAGTCTCCAGGCCTTTGATCATCTTAGTTGCTCTTCTCTGAAGTTTTTCCAAATTCTCAACATCTTTTTTGTGATATGGTGACCAAAATTGGCTGCAGTATTCCAGGTGTGGTCTTACTAGGGTCTTATAAAGCAGTAGTAATACTTCGTGTGATCTTGATTCTATGCCTCTGTTTAAAGAACCCAGGATTGTATTAGCTTTTTTGGCTGCTGCTGCACACTGCTGGCTCATAGTCAAGTGATTGTCCACTAGGACTCCAAGGTCCCTCTCATAGTTGCTGTTTTTAAGCCAGGTCTTGCCCAATCTGTACTTGTACCTTTGGTTTTTCCTGCCTGAATGTAAAAAGAGACCTAAATTTTAAAAAGAGATTGAACAGCCATTTGTCTGGAATGGTATAGTGTCTTCTGCTTGACCAGGGGTTGGACTACTAGAAGGCCTCCAAGGTACCTTCAAACTCTGGCATGCTGTTGTTATTCTGTTACTCTGCTGTTTAGTTACTCAGTAATGGTCCAAATCATTCTCTAGTTCCCTGCAACCCAAAACTGAGACAAAGACCTAAGATGTTACATTTAAGCCAAAGAATATATAGAAAAGTGTTTCCCAGGCTAATTATTTTTGAGATATGTGGACTTTAACTTCCAGAAAGCATGAACCAAAGTCCACACATTTTAAAGATGTCATATTTGGGAAACACTGATCTAATTGCACAAAGTGATAATGAAAAGACCATGAATTTAATATGATTATTAGGATACATGGAAGTATTTTTTTTTTATTGTTGTGTAGTCAGTTCTTTGCTGGCAATAAGCGAGATGAGAGGTTGCAAACAGGAACGTTGCTGTATTGAGGCAAACAGGAACAGAACTGAAACAGAGGCTTCTGTGCAGCTACTTATACAGTTGGCCACTAGGTGGCAGCCAATAGGTTTAAAGGAACCCATTCCTGCCCCAAATCATCCAATGATCTTCTTGGAGACAGCAAGTCTGGCTAGTCAGTGACTGTTACACAGACACACCAATTGAGCAACCTTAAACAGCATTCAAAAGACATGTGAAAACAGTTCAAGCAAAATCCCAATACATTACATTTATGTTGCTCCTTCCCTTCCCCTTCCGCCTCCTCCCCCCCCCCCCCCGCCTTCCACCCTCCTGGGCTTATGAAGCATGAAAAATGGAATTTCATACAACCCTTGGACTCCACAGGCCACCCAGCTTCCTTTCCAGCTAATTCATTATGTACTTTTTAATTGTAATTTAGAAAAATGCAATTAAAACTCAACTTGATAATGAATTCCAAACTGGTAAAAAAAAAAAAAACTAGTTCTGAAGATTAAAAAAATGCTAGGTAGCCGTTGATATAAATATTCATGAGGTATGATTGTTTTGTTTTGTTTTTTCCCCATTCCTCCTCTTTCTCAAACACTTAGCTTATCTGCAAAAGGAAAATTAAAGGGTCATTATTATACATGGGAGCATAACTAGAAATGATTAGGAGAAATGCATCATTTGTATTTCAGTATTTGTATTGTTTTATGTATGGTTCTCTATGAAGCACCTATGGAGGAGGAGGAGGAGGAGGAGGAGGAGGAGGAGGAGGAGGAGGAGGAGGAGGAGGAGGAGGAGGAGGAGGAGGAGGAGGAGGAGAGTATAGATGCAGACAGATAGACAGACAGACAGATAGATAGACAGAAGGACAGACACAGACAAACAGACAGAGAAAGGGATGGATGGATGGATGGATGGATGGATGGATGGATGGATGGATGGATGGATGGATGGATGGACAAACACAGAGATAAATAGACAGATAGACAGGGGCAGAGACAGACATGGATAGATTAGATAGATAGATAGATAGATAGATAGATAGATAGATAGATAGATAGATAGATGAGAGACAGAAGCTGAGGCTGAAAGAAAGAGAATAGTTAGATCTTACTGATATTACTTCTTACAGCTTTGTTTTGGTGGTGTTTTAAAAAGCATTTTTATTCTTCTTGCTATTTTAATATCTGAAAAGCTGGCGAGAGTCCTCGGAGATTCAGGCAGTGGATAAATTGCATAAATAAATCAATAAACAAAATGCATACCCTAAAGGTAATCCAAGTGACATTATTTAAAGGGGGAAAAATATAGGGGGGGAAAAACCCAAAACAAATTAGTGCCAAGTATCCCACCTATAAGAAAGGAGAGGAAAATCAACCTGGAAAGAAAACATTTTGGAATAGTAGAATTGCCACTTCTAAAAGACAGGAATTTGGAGACTATCTGATCTCTGGAGGGAGATCTATGCCAAACAAATGAGAAAGCCATGGTGATATTCTTCTCTGGGGCCCATCTCTTCATTTGTTTGGGGAGAACCTGAAGCATCTAAAGCAGTGCTCCTCAACCTTAGGACTTCTCAGATGAGTGGACTTCAGTTCCCATAATTCTCCAGCCAACGTGCTGGCTGGGGAACTCTGAGATATGAAGCCCACACATCTGGGATTCAACTTTGTGAACAACCAGTTCTCTGTGTGGATGCCACTTCCAGAAGTCCATTCTGGGCCTGGGCAACAAAATAAATAAATAAATAAATAGCTACCAGTTCTGCCAAAGTGGTGCAAACTGGCTGAATCCCACCACTCTGCCTGTCTGTCTGTCTATCTATCCAGTGGTGGGATTCAAATAGGTGAACAACCGGTTCTCTGTGTGGATGCCGCTTCCAGAAGTCCATTCTGGGCCTGGGCAACTTAAAATTAGTTATCGGTTCTGCCAAAGTGGTGCAAACTGGCTGAATCCCACCACTGGATGTAACAGTTCCTTATAGTATAATTGCTTAGGTGAATGTGACGTAAGCACCAAGATTTGTACTACTTATTTGGAGAGAGAAATACAGGTGATCCTCAACTTATAACCATCCATTTAATGACCATTCAACGTTACAACGGCACTGGAAAAGGTGACTTAGACCATTTTTCACACTTAACGACTCTTGCAGCAGCCCCATGATCACATGATCAAAAATTTGAATGTTGGCCACTGACTCATATTTGCAACGGTTGCAGCATCTTGGGATCCAGCGATCCCCTTTTCTGACAAGCAAAATCCAAGGGAAGCCAGATTCATTCAACAACAACATTATTAACTGAACAACTGCAGTCGTTCACTTAGCAACTGTAGAAAGAAAGGTCATAAAATGGGACAAAATTCATTTTACAACTGTCTTGGTTAGCAGTGGAAAATGTGGGCTCAGTTGTGGTCAAAAGTCAAGGATGGAAACTAATCAAAGAGAGAAGCAACCTAGAATTAAGGAGAAATGTCCTAACAATGAGGACAATTAACCAGTGGAACAGAAGTTGCCTCCAGAAGTTTTCTATTTTTTTTTCTTTTTTCTTTTTTTCGAGAAGAGACTGGACAGCCATCTATTTAAAATAGTGTAGGGTTTCATGCCTGAGCAGGGGATTGGACTAGATGACCTCCAAGGTCCCTTCCAGTTCTATTCTGATTGATGTGCAAGATCAGCAATCAACCTGGGTCTGCTTTGTCGGATATGAAGCATGAGACTGGACAAAATCTTAATTATGAATGACTTGGATGTACAGGGACTAGTGCCTTCCTTAATCTCTCCTTCTAAAGCTCTTTGCTTTTACAATGGGAAAATCTTCTGGCTGATCAGAGATTTAAGGATCAAAAGATACTTAATTCTATGTAAGCTTGCTTAGCAATAGATCCTATTATTTGAGGTGGGGTTGTTAGCACAATATCCTTTTTTCATATCCCACTGTGTTTTGCTTGGTTCTTGATTAACGACCACCATTGGAACTAGAATTTTCATGGCTAAGCCAGGTCGTTGCTGAGTGAGTTGACCTGATTTTACAGCCACAGTTGTTAAGCTACTCGTTTAGGAAGATTGTTCAGATGTGATTTCAAGATTCAAAGAAATTGGCTGGATTAGGGGCAATTCAAAAACATACTATTTCTGTGTATGCTGAGAAATATCTATGTCTGTCCAAATTGTTCACTTTTGTTCTGTAACTTCAAACAGTTGCTAAATGAATTATTGTAAGTTAGGGAGTAGCTGTAATATAAAAGTTTTCCAGGCCCTATTTCTGATTAAGAAAACCAAGATCATGGCATCCGGCCCTCTCAGTTCCTGGCAAATAGATGGGGAAGAAATGGAGGTAGTGACAGATTTGATTTTCCTGGGCTCCAAGATCACCGCAGATGGGGACTGCAGCCAAGAAATTAAAAGACGCTTGCTCCTGGGGAGGAAAGCCATGGCAAATCTAGACAGCACACTAAAAAGCAGAGACGTCACCCTGCCAACATATAGTCAAGGCTGTGGTCTTCCCAGTTGCAATGTATGGCAGTGAAAGTTGGACCATAAGAAAGGCTGAGCGCCAAAGAATTGAGGCCTTTGAACTGTGGTGGTAGAGAAGACTCCTGCAAGTCCCTTGGACTGCAAGGCGATCA
>CM044355.1:7260076-7262082 GCA_024294585.1 Vipera latastei
AGTGTCCCAGAGTCACGTGATTCCCCTCTTGCGACCTTCTGAAGGAGCAAAGTCATTGGAGGAAACCAGATTCACTTAACAACTGTGTTACTGATTTAAGAATAGAATAGAACAGAATAGAATAGAATAGAATAGAATAGAATAGAATAGAATAGAATAGAATAGAATAGAATAGAATAGAATAGAATAGAACAGAACAGAACAGAACAGAACAGAACAGAACAGAACAGAACAGAATAGAATAGAATAGAATAGAATAGAATAGAATAAGGAATGGGATATAGAATAGAATAGAATAGAATAGAATAGAATAGAATAGAATAGAATAGAATAGAATAGAATAGAATAGAATAGAATAGAATAGAATAGAATAGAATAGAATAAGCAATGAGATATAGAATAGAATAGAATAGAATAGAATAGAATAGAATAGAATAGAATAGAATAAGCAATGAGATATAGAATAGAATAGAATAGAATAGAATAGAATAGAATAGAATAGGATAGAATAGAATAGAATAGAATAGAATAGAATAGAATAGAATAGAATAGAATAGAATAGAATAGAATAGAATAAGCAATGGGATATAGAATAGAATAGAATAGAATAGAATAGAATAGAATAGAATAGAATAGAATAGAATAGAATAGAATAGAATAGAATAAGCAATGAGATATAGAATAGAATAGAATAGAATAGAATAGAATAGAATAGAATAGAATAGAATAGAATAGAATAGAATAGAATAGAATAGAATAGAATAGAATAAGCAATGGGATATAGAATAGAATAGAATAGAATAGAATAGAATAGAATAGAATAGAATAGAATAGAATAGAATAGAATAGAATAGAATAGAATAGAATAGAATAGAATAGAATAGAATAGAATAAGCAATGGGATATAGAATAGAATAGAATAGAATAGAATAGAATAGAATAGAATAGAATAGAATAGAATAGAATAGAATAGAATAGAATAGAATAGAATAGAGCTGGAAGAAACTTTGGAGGTCTTCTATCTAGTCCACTCCCCTGCTTCAGCAGGAGAACCTATACCATTTCAGACAAGTGACTGTTTAGTCTCTTCTTGAAAACCTCCAGTGATGGAGCGCCCATGATTTCTGGGGGCAAGCTATTCCACTGTTTGATTCTCCTCACTGTCAGGAAGTTTCTCCTTAATTCCAGGTTGCTTCTCTCTTTGATCAGTTTCCAACCATTGTTTGTCATCCTGCCCTCTCGTGCTTTGGTGAATAACGTGACCCCTTCTGCCTTGTGGCAGCTCCTCAGATACAGGAACACTGCTATCATGTCACCCCTGTTTCTTCTTTTAGCCAAACCCAAGTCCTGCAGCCATTCTTTGTATGTTTTAGTCTCCAGGCATCTGATAATCTTAGTTTCTCTTCTCTGATTTTTTCCAAGGTCTCAACATCTTTTCTGTAGTGTGGTGTCCCAGATTGCCTGCAGTATTCCAGGTGTGGTCTCACTAAGGTTTGATAAAGCAGTACTAATGCTTTGTGTCAGTGGTGGGATTCAAATATATGAACAACCAGTTCTCTGTGTGGATGCCACTTCCGGAAGTCCATTCTGGGCCTGGGCAACAACAAAAAAATCAGCTAGTGGTTCTGCCAAAGTGGTGCGAACCGGCTGAATCCCACAACTGCTTTTTGTGATCTTGATTCTAGCCTCTGTATATACAACCCAGGATTGTACTCGCTTTTTTTGCAGCTTCTGTACACGGCTGGCTCATAGTCAAATGATCGTCCACTAGGACTGCAGTGATTCACTTAACAAAGGTGGAGAGAAAGGTCATAAAATGGGACAAAACTCACTTAACAAATGTGTCACTTAGCAACGTAAATTTGGGGCCTGAGTGTGGTCGTAAGTGGAGGACTAACCGTGTACTGTTTAGATTTACCTCATGATGTTTCTGTTTTCCTGACTATCTTGCGTTTTACTGCTATAAGTTTAAATGATAAATATATTCATATTTATATAAAAGGCTG
>CM044355.1:7262282-7282282 GCA_024294585.1 Vipera latastei
AATGGCTTAATCCCCCATGCATTAAAATTAATTTTTCATCTCCTTATCTGAGTGGTTCCCCTACCTGCATTTTGAAGTACCCATTTAATATTTTATTCAGCTGAAAGGGGCAGAATTCTGCACTTTGACATCCTGACATTCCCTAGAAAATAAAAACTATTGTTACAACTCCTCCATTCTTCTCCGCCCCCCTCCCCCCAATTTCTTGTTGAAGAAAAGGAATAATGTGGAAATTGGCACAAGGAGATGGCTGGTATTTGCAGTGGGACACTGGGAGGAGACCTCAAATAGGTCGTAAGATGTATTTATGGAATCAGCAAGATCAGAATAGAAGCAACTCAGAATAAGATCTAGCACTAAAGACCAAGAAGCAAGAAAGGACATCAGCTGTGGAGATTCTTAGTCATCCAGGTCACAGTTGTCTCAAAGAAGGAGAAAGAGAAGAGGAGGAGAAGGAGAAGGAGAAGGAGAAGGAGAAGGAGAAGAAGAAGAAGAAGAAGAAGAAGAAGAAGAAGAAGAAGAAGAAGAAGAAGAAGAAGAAGAAGAAGAAGAAGAAGAAGAAGAAGAAGAAGAAGAAGAAGAAGATGATGATGATATTCACCTCTCACTCAAGAAACTTCATGTTCTGACCGAATGGTGGAGAGTGGAAGGGTTTATATCCCTTGTAGTCATCTGATCATTAGTACTCTTTTTTGAGAGTCGTTGATGCCACCTGGAAGTTTATTTGTGCCTTCAGCGTCACCTGAATAGTGCAAATGGATGTGGAGCCTTCTTAGAACTGCTAGATTCCAAGAGGTTTCCACACCCATTTGCACGTGGAATTGACAGGGGAAAGAAGAAGAAGAAGAAGAAAAAAAGAATTTTGTTAGAGATGCTCAAATGATGTCAACTCTTAATAATTCCCATGCTGAAGCAGACTATTCCCGCTTCTTAGAAATATTCCTGTCTTGTCAATGACATTTTAGCTTCAAGGATGAAGCAGACCTATTTTTTCATAGGTCTCCTTCTGGTAAGGCTGCAACAGCTTCCAAACATTTCCTGTTAAATCAAAACAGCCGTACCCTCCAACTGTTTAGGACGTGAAATTGTTTGCTCGCCTCTAAATAGTCCTGGTCAGCCCTACTTGATCCTCCCTCCACCCAAAAATAAATTTGCAAAATGTGTTTTTCTCCATCTTCTTCACTTTCTTCCTTCCTTTGCTGTTCCATTAAAAAGGTAAAGGTAGAGGTTCCCCCGCACATGCGTGCTAGTCATTTCCGACTCTAGGGGCCGGTGCTCATCTCCGTTTCAAAGCCGAAGAGCCAGCGCTTGTCCAAGGATGTCTCTGTGGTCATGTGGCCGGTATGACTAGACGCCAAAGGCGCACGGAACGCTGTTACCTTCCCACCGTAGTGGTCCCTATTTTTCTACTTGCATTTTTACGTGCTTTCGAACTGCTAGGTTGGCAGAAGCTGGGACGAGTAACAGGCGCTCACTCTGTTACGCGGCACTCAGGATTTGACCCGCCAAACTGCCGACCTTCTGATCAACAAGCTCAGCGTCCTAACCCACTGAGCAACCGTGTCCCTTACGCTGTTCCATTGGCAGCTGGTAAATTCTTGGGATCTGTCCCTCTTTATCTTTATTTTCATGACTAGGCAGGATTTCAGTCAGGAATATTGTCTTTATTTTCCACCTGGATTCCATTCTATGTGGTGATAACATGAACGAGATAAAAAAATCTGGAGAAAAACTTTTTATTTAGATATGGAGGTAGGCTCTATGCAAGTGTCATAGCCAGACCACAGAACGGGATCGAATAACCAGTCAACAAAAATTCCCATTTATGTACAAGGAGTCCCTTGACTTACGGACACAATTGAGTCCAAATTTTTTGTAGCTAAGTGAGACATTTGTTAAATGGGTTTTGCCCTTTTTTACGACCTTTCTTACCTCCGCTGTTAAGTGAATCACTGCAGTTGTTAAGTTGGTAACACGGTTACAAAATGAATCTGGCTTCCCCATTGATTTTGTTGTCAAAAAGTCACCAAAGAGGATCACGTGACCCCAGGACTCTGCAACGGTCATAAATATGAGTCAGTTGCCCAGCGTCCAAATTTTGATCATGTGACCCTGGGGTTGCTGCAATGGTTGTAAGTGTGAAAATTGGTCATAAGTCACTTTTTTTCAGCGCCGTTGTAACTCCGAACGGCCCCTAAACAAATGGTGTCAACATCCAGCTGTTGTCAACGCTGCTAACATCGGATGATTTTGCTTTGATAACATATGGAATTGCAACCATTTTCCTTCTTGTGTTTTACTCTTAGAATTAGAGTTAGAATTAGATGATGCTGGGGGGGGGGAAGGAGAAGGAATGTGCATGGGAGTTTAGCTAGACATAACAATACTGTAGCTAGTGTGTGAACCAAGGTTATGGTAATAAGAGATGATAAGATAGATAAGATGATAACATTAAGGCAGGAAAAATCAAATGCACAGGTATAGTATAGGTGGTACCTTGCTCAATATTAGCAACTGTGAGAGAGATCTCAGAGTCCTAGTGGACAATCACTTAAATATGAGCCAGCACTGTGCTGCAGCTGCCAAAAAAGCCAACACAGCGCTAGGCTGCATTAACAGAGGGATAGAATCAAGATCGCGTGAAGTACTAATACCACTTTACAACGCCTTGGTAAGGCCACACCAGGAATACTGCATCCAGTTTTGGTCACCATGATGTAAAAAAGATGTCGAGACTCTAGAAAGAGTACAGAGAAGAGCAACAAAGATGATTGGGGGACTGGACGCTAAAACATATAGGGAACAGTTGCTGGAATTGGGTATGTGTAGTTTAACGAAGAGAAGGGTGAGGGGTGACATGATAGCAGTGTTCCAATATCTCAGGGGCTGCCACAAAGAAGAGAGAGTCAAGCTATTCTCCAAAGCACCGGAAAGCAGGACAAGAAGCAATGGATGGAAACTAGTCAAGGAGAGAAGCAACCTAGAACTAAGGAGAAACTTCCTGACAGTTAGAACAACTAACCAGTGGAACAACCTGCCTCCAGAAGTGGTGAATGCTCCAACACTGGAAGTTTTTAAGAAGAGACTGGCCAGCCATTTGTCTGAAATGGTATAGGGTTTCCTGCCTGAGCAGGGGGTTGGACTAGATGACCTCCAAGGTCCCTTCCAACTTTATTATTATTATTATTATTATTATTATTATTATTATTATTATTATTATTATTATTATTATTATTATTATTATTATTATTATTATTATTAATTGGCGGGTTAGAGACCTGGAGGGAAAGCCTGCATTTCAAGCTAATTGGAGAATGTGATTTATGACTGTGAATTAGAGGAGGGAATTGTCCTTTCATACTATGTGCTCAGGGGAGGGGAATTCAGATTTTGGCTTCGACTATGTAAATGCCGAAGTTATGCTACTCAAATAAAGATTCTTTAAGGTAAACAATGCCTCAAAGTTCTTTGAAGAGTTTTATTTGTCAGAACCATGACAGCTTGAGAATCCAAATAAAACTCCACATATATTCTATTTCTGAAACATTTAGTGTTTATTGAATACGCTGCATGATTATCTCAAAGCAAAACTAATTCTGAAGTTCCCAGATACCAGATCATAGACTTAAACAATAGCCTTCAAAGCCAAACCTACAATGTCTTATGTCATGGGTCCCCAATCTGTGTGCCACGGACAGCTAGTGGGCCATGTACTGCTGACCACCAGGCTGTGGAACAGGCTGGCCAGTGTGCACACATGTGCGCACACACACCCTCACTCACACTAACACCAGGGTGCAGGGTGCAAAAACAAGATGCCACACCATGGGGTGCAAAAATGGGTCACTGCTGCACCTCAGAGTGCGAAAATGGGACACCACCAAGCCTTGGGGTGTGAAAAAGGGATGCCACCGCTGCACCTCGGGGTGTGAAAATGGGTGCCACAGCACTGCGGGGTGCAAAAACAGGGCGCTGCCATGCTGCAAGGCACAAAAATGGGCCACCGCCATGCTTCAAGGTGCAAAAATGGTTACCCGCTGCACCGCAGGGTACAAAAACAAGAGGCTGCACCATGCAAGAATGGAGCAGGGTTAGCAAGTATCACGCAGGTACTAGCCCTGCCCCATTTGCAGCTTGTGCATGTTTGCAGCCCCGTGGGCATGCACATGCACACATTTAAAATGGTTCCCCCTCCCTTTTCCTCCAGTCTGCCAACCGATCTCTGTCTTACATGATCCATATCAACAAGTTGACTTTGTTATGGGAACCATCTGCTTCAAATCCACACGTGGTCTTGTGTCCTTGACAAGGCTTCAGGCTTCCACGGTCTTCAGCTGAATTGAAGAAGTTTTATTTCTTCTTCTTACCCACTAAAAAAGTAACACACACACACACACCTTAACCTACAGGCAAGTTGAAACACAGAGGCACGTAGTTGCCAAAGTTTCACCCTTAATAAATGGTTGCAAATCAAATATTATCTCTTTTGAATAAGATTAAGGGACAGATGATTTTTTTTCTGGAGTATTGAAGATACTGGCATGCTAAATATTATGTTATGCTAAATAAAATTATTTTAGACCATTCTTGGAGAATGAATGAGATTCCAGGGAACCAGAGAAAGGCAACTGCCGTTCCTATCTTCAGGAAGGGTGAATAGAAGCTACAAACACAAGGAAACTCATCAGGAGTTCATAAATATATTCAACATCTCTAAACATCTCAAAAGCAGTGCAGAAATTACCAGAAATTAGCAGAGATTTGCCAAGAAGAAATATTCCCAAACTAACTATCTCATCCATTAATTTAATTTAATTAATTTTAATCAGGCTTTCTGGTTTAAATTGTCCCTTCAGATTTTAAGACTTACGGAAGATACAGTATTCAGCCATCATTTGGGAATGTAGAACATAGAATAACAGAGTTTGGAAGGGGCCTTGGAAGTCTCCTAGTCCAACCTCCTGCTCAAGTAGGAGATCCTAAGGCCTATGCCCTTTCAGACCAGTGATTGTCCAGTATCATTTTAAAAGCCTCCAGTGATGGAGCACACCACAACCTCTGAAGAGCAGCTGTTCCACTAATTAATTGTTCTCACTATCAGGAAATTCCTCCTTAGTTCTAGGCTGCTTCTCTCCTTGATTAGTTTCCATCCATCATTTCTTGTCTTGCCTTCAGGAGCTCTTAGATATTACAACACTGCTATCATGTTACCCCTAGTCCTTCTTTTCATTAAACTAGACAAACCCAATTCCTGCAACTGTTCTTCATAAGTTTTAGCCTCCAGTCCCCTAATCATCTTTATTGCTCCTCTCTGCACGCTTTCCAGAGTCCCAAGTCTTTTTTTTTTATATTGTGTTGATCAAAATTGTATGCATTATTCCAAGTGTGGGTCTTACTATGGCTTTGACAAGTGAGATTCAGCAAAAGCTTTCGAGATAGCAATACCTTCCTTCAAATAAATAAAAATAAAATAGTTGTTCTTCGGTCTTTAGCACAGTGGAAAGAACATTTTTCTTACAGTTCAGGAGCTCATTGGTCAAGAAACTGCTGAATAAGAAATAGACTGGATGTGGCTGGAGTATCTCAGAGGTTAAGAGGTTTCATACAGCAGAGATGAAGAACTGAACACATAGAATATAGATGATGAATAAAATAGAGCTGGAAGGGACCTTGGAGATCTTCTAGTCCAGCCCCCCACTTAAGCAGGAGAACCTATACCATCTCAGACAAGTGACTGTCCAGCCTCTTCTTAAAAATATCCAGTGATGGACCATCCATGATTTGCTAAGCACATTGATTTGTGCTTAGATTGTAAGCCGCCCTGAGGCTTCGGAGAAGGGCAGGATATAAATGGGATTTTAAAAAAAAAAATTCTGGAGGCAACTTCTGTTCCACTGGTTAATTGTCTTCACTGTTAGGAAGTTTTCTCCTTAATTCCAGGTTTATTATTATTATTATTATTATTATTATTATTATTATTATTATTATTATTATTATTATTATTATTATTATTATTATTATTATTGTTATTGTTATTATTATTATTATTATTAATTATTATTGGTGTTATGTACATAGGGGATGTTACACAGATATAAGCCACTGACACCACCAGGTGGCAGGGTGCCCTGTCCGGATTGGCAGGGTAGTCTTTGGCAGGAAATCCAGATAATGGGATTGGTTCCAAATATACCTGGCTAGGTATATAAGTGGGGCAGTTGCCCCTTTGTTCACCCAGTCTGTGCTACATCAATAAAGAGTTGGAATGCTGAAGCCAGGTGTCCTGAGTCGTTTGGCCATGCGGTCCAGAGCCCACTATTTAACATTGGCGACGAGGTTGGGATGCTGCTTCCAACAGAGCTGAAGTCACAAGGAAGGAGGAAAGGCAAATCTTTCCCAAGGGAACCTTCCTAACGCTGAAGACTCTCAGAAGCAGGAAAGGTAAACCTTCCTAACGAAGCAGCATTCAAGGACCCACGCAACATGGCTAAGTTCAGAGCGACCAGTGAATTCCGTTTCAATATCGACGAACCAGAGCATTGGGAAGCACATCTGGGACGGATCGAAGGGTTCCTAATGATCAACAAGATCACAGAAGACAAAATGAAAGCGGCAGCGCTTTTCTGCCTAAGTGGTCAGGACATGTATGATGTGGCCATTGGACTGTGCTCACCGACACCCGTCGCAAACGTCTCGTATGCTGATCTCAAAGCGAAGTTGGTGGAGCATTTCATGCCGGCGAGAGCCCCAATGTATTGGCGGTAACAATTCATTGTGCGCAGCCAGTTGCCAGGTGAGCCAACTTCGCAGTTCATCGCGGCGCTGAGACAGGCTGCCCGCCTGTGTCAATTCCCTGATCTCGAAGACAGAATCAGAGACCGCGTGGTGTTTGGACTGAGAGACCAGCAGTGTCAACAAAAGATCCTTGCCAAGCCGCTGATGAATCTGCAAGAGGTCTTAGACGAGGTGATGGCTTACGAAGCAGCCAATGACTCTGGCAAACCCACACACTGCCCTAGTAGCAGCTCAGGAGCGACCATTCATCACGAATGTGCTTCGAGCGGTGGAAGCGGTGGCTCAGACAGAGAGGCAGAGATAGATGCAGTACAGCAAAGGAACAGATGGGAGCCAACTCATCCAACCAGAAATGTGCCAGCTGTGGGGGAAACCATACGCGAGCGACCTGCAGGTTCCAATCCATGAAGTGTCGCTCCTGTGGCAAGACGGGGCACATCGCAGCCGTCTGCCGGAATCGAAGCCGGGACAGCCTGAACAAATTACAAGCTATGGCATCGGCACTCGAAGGTACTGTTCTTCCTCGGCACAAACCCCAGCACAAACCCTCCAACCCTGGAAAGAGCAGGGGGACCGTGTCTCACACGGAGATCCATCAGCTGCTCAAACCAAAAATAACAATACAGGTCCATCTGCAAGGGGTACCTTGCACGATGGAGCTGGACTCCAGTTCTGCAGTCTCAATAATGTCCTATGAGACATTTAAAGAAATTTGCGATCGGAGCAGGCAGAGGGTCCTCTTAAAGCCCACCAAATTACAGTTGTCAGATTTCCAGCACACCCCCATTAAAATCAGGGGAAAGGCCACTGTGTTTGTGGGGTTTAAGGAGTTCCAGGGTCCCTTGGACATCTTGGTGACCTATGGGTGGAGAACTAGTCTAGTGGGGCTGGATTGGTTTGATGCTCTGGGCATTTGGTTGGGGGGAGTGAATAGCATCCAGCCCAAACGTCTTGAATCCATCTGCAATGAATTTGCAGACGTATTCGATGACAGGCTGGGAAAGTACATGGTCCCCCCCATCAAATTTAAACTAAACCTGACTGTTCCACCGGTACGCATCAAGCCCCAGAGAGTTCCGTTCGCTCTCAAGCATAAGATTGAGAGCGAACTGGACAAGCTGGTGGAAGAGGGGGTGTTAGAGCCCGTGGACGGGGGAGACTGGGAAACCCCTATTGTGACATCGCTAAAGGCCAATGGGGAAATTAGAATATGTGCAGATAACAAGGCCACGGTTAACCGAGCTTTAAATCCACACGCTTACCCGGTCCCGACGGTCCGGCAGGTACTCTCCGCTGTCCAAGGTGGCGCTTTCTTTGCAAAACTTGACTTGGCGGAGGCGTATCAGCAGCTCACAGTTACTAAAGAAACAGCTGATGCTCAGACAATAGTGACACATACAGGAGCTTTCCGAGTTAACCGGTTACAGTTTGGTATTTCAGTAGTTCCTGGAATTTTCCAAGAAGTCATGGAAAGGACTCTGAAAGGCATTCCCGGTGTATGTCCTTATTTTGACGATGTCCTTATTGCTGGGGAATCAGAAGAGATCTTGGCTGACAGGCTTCAAGCTGTTTTAAGCAGATTTCGCTCTGCTGGGCTTAAACTCAAAAAAAGTAAGTGCAGTATTGGTGTGGCATCCACTGAGTTCTTAGGGTTCAGGATTGATGCCAAGGGTATTCACCCCACTGACTCTAAGTTGAAAGAAATTAAGTTGGCTCCAACCCCAACAAATAAGGCTGAATTGCAAGCTTTTCTGGGGTTACTTAACTTCTATCACGCATTTTTACCTCACAAAGCAGCAATTGCAGAACCTTTACACAGACTACTGGATAGGAAAACCCCATGGATTTGGACCAAGGTCCACAAACAGAGTTTCAGAAATCTCAAACAATTATTATCCAGTGAGTCAACTATCACTCATTTTATAGAAAATAAGCCCATCTCTATTGTGTGTGATGCATCCCCTTATGGGGTGGGCGCTGTATTAAGTCACATGGAGGACAATGGGGAGCAAAGACCTATTGCATACTACTCCTGGACACTGTCAAAGGCAGAAAGGAATTATGCACAAATTGACAAGGAAGCCCTGGCAATTGTGTCAGGAGTCAAAAAATTCCATGATTACCTGTATGGCAGGGATTTCACCATTTTTACTGATCACAAACCCTTGTTGGGGTTGTTCACAACTGATAAACAAACAACACAAATTTTATTCCCAAGAATGCTTAGGTGGTCCATTTACCTATCCGCCTATGCTTGCAAACTGGTCCATAAACCGGGGAGGGCCATGGGCCATGCAGATGCATTAAGCAGATTGCCATTAATGAGCACTGATCCTGACCCAGCACCGGCGGAGCAGATCCTACTCATCCAAGATCTTCAAGACTGCCCCCTTCAGGTAAAAGATATTGCTGCTGGCACCACAGCGGATAAGTTACTGAGCAGGGTCATCACATGGGTAGCATCTGGGTGGCAGGAAAAGAGCCCAGGACCGGAATTCCAGGCATATTTTATGAGGAGGCATGAGTTGTCTTCTCATAAAGGATGCCTGTTGTGGGGCAGTAGGGTTATTATTCCAGAGAAATTGAGGGAAAGGGTCTTGCAGTCACTACACAAGGGTCATCCTGGCATTGTCAGGATGAAGGCATTAGCTAGGAGCTACTTATGGTGGCCTGGTCTCGACAAAGCCATAGAGGAGCAGGTAGCAGGGTGCTACACCTGTCAGAGATCAAGGCCAGAACAGCCACAGGCTCCCATTCACAAATGGGAAGCAACACACACCCCATGGTCTAGGTTGCATATTGACTACGCTGGCCCTTTTCAGGGACAATCATTCCTGGTAGTAGTTGACAGTCACTCTAAATGGCTAGAAGTAGTTCCTTTCTCATGACAGTTCCTGTTCATGTCACATGACCATGGAGACGTCCTCAGACAAGCGCTGGCTCTTCGGCTTTGAAACGGAGATGAGCACTGGCCCTTAGAGTTAGAAATGACTAGCACGCATGTGCAGGGGAACCTTTACCTTTACCTTAGTTCCTGTCTCTAGCATGACCACTGCAAAGACAGTTCAAGTGCTCCAGGGACTATTTGCCACTCATGGGTTGCCTGATGTGTTGGTCTCTGATAATGGCCCACAATTCACATCTGCTGATTTCCAGGCATTCACCAGGGCCAACTCGATTAGGCACGTCACATCAGCGCCTTTCCACCCATCGTCTAACAGTATGGCTGAACGAATGGTGAGGTCAACCAAGGACGCATTGAGGCGCATCATCAGTGGAGACTGGCATCAAAAGTTGGCTCAGTTTCTGTTGGCACAACATATCACACCATGCACAGCGACAGGCAAGAGTCCTGCTGAGTTATGTTGGGGTCGGCGCCTCGTTACCAAGTTGGACAGACTTCACCCTGACAGAGTGGCAGCACAAGAGGAGCAACCCCAAATGGTCACCTCCAGAGAACTTCACATAGGTGAAATGGTTTGGGCCCGGAACTATGGTCATGGGCATACCTGGATTCAGGGGGGATAGTCGACAAAATGGGGCCTGTATCATACATTGTAGAGGTGGAGGAGGGTCGCGAGGTGAGAAGACACATTGACCAGTTGAGGAAGAGACACCCCGAAAAACCACAAACTGTGATTCCTGAGCAACACCTGGCTGGGAAGCACAATGACATAGGGGTGGATAGGGTGCAGAATCAGGACACAGTTGGCGACCCAATTGATGAATCCATTGCAGACTTGGTTGACCAGAACACGGGGCAAACAGTGAAACGGTCAACAAGAATCCATAGGCCACCGGCATACCTCAAGGACTATGTAAGGTCTTCAGGCTAGGGTTATTATGTGATAAAGCAAGCTCCACACTGCAGGTGTTTTTCCATTAGTATGTTTATTGTTTTCCATTGTTGTTGTTTTTTTGTATGGGGGAAGGGGTGTTATGTACATAGGGGATGTTACACAGATACAAGCCACTGACACCACCAGGTGGCAGGGTGCCCTGTCTGGATTGGCAGGGTAGTCTTTGGTGGGAAATCCAGATAATGGGATTGGTTCCAAGTATACCTGGCTAGGTATATAAGTGGGGCAGTTGCCCCTTTGTTTGCCCTGTCTGTGCTACATCAATAAAGAGTTGGAATGCTGAACCCTGGTGTCCTGAGTCGTCCATCTTGGCCATGCAGTCCAGAGCCCACTATTTAACTACTACTACTGACAGATTTTGTTTTCCTGGGCTCCAAGATCACTGCAGATGGGGACTGTAGCCAAGAAATTAAAAGACGCTTGCTCCTGGGAAGGAAAGCCATGGCAAATCTAGACAGCACACTAAAAAGCAGAGACATCACCCTGTCAACAAAAGTGCGTATAGTCAAGGCTATGGTCTTCCCAGTTGCAATGTATGGCAGTGAAAGTTGGACCATAAGAAAGGCTGAGCGCCAAAGAATTGAGGCCTTTGAACTATGGTGCTGGAGAAGACTCCTGCGAGTTCCTTGGACTGCAAGGCGATCAAACCGGTCAGTCCTAGAGGAGATCAATCCTGACTGCTCTTTAGAAGGCCAGATCCTGAAGCTAAAACTCAAATACTTTGGCCACCTAATGAGAAGGAAGGACTCACTGGAGAAGAGCCTAATGCTGGGAAAGATTGAGGGCACTAGAAGAAGGGGACGACAGAGAATGAGGTGGTTGGATGGAGTCACTGAAGCAGTAGGCGTGAGCTTAAATGGACTCCAGCAGATGGTAGAGGACAGGAAGGACTGGAGGAACGTTGTCCATAGGGTCGCGATGGGTCGGACACGACTTCGCAACTAACAACAACTACTACTACTACTACTACTACTACTACTATTATTATTATTATTATTATTATTATTATTATTATTATTATTATTATTATTATTATTAATCGCACAGTCAGTCAGATGTTCAGACTGGATTTGGCATCTTTGTCTACCTATCGAGTCCTTACCAAGGACCTGGGATAGGCAGATGTGGATGTTTGATGGTATCACAGATATCGTAGCAGGATGGAAGCAGTTCTTAGTAAGGCCGCCTTTTGCAATTGACTGATGGTGAATTTGTCAGTGCCGATGATGGTGTTCAAGTGGTGCTCCAGTTGTTTTGGGATTGCACCCAAGGCGCCTATTACTATTGGTACTACCCTTGCTTGCCATTGCCACAGTCTTTCTATTTCTATTTGTAGGTCTTTGTGTTTTGTTATCTTCTCCAGTTCTTTCTCGTCTATTCTGCTGTCTCCAGGTGCTGCCACATCCACTATCCACACTTTTTTTGTCTTTCTTATTGACAATTGTTAAGTCCAGGGTGTTATGTTGTTGTTGTTGTTGTTGTTGTTGTTAATAATAATAATAATAATAATAATAATAATAATAATAATAATAATAATAATAATATTTGATTGGAGATCTGCTACAGCCTTCCCAGATAGGATGTCTAGGCCTTAATTTACTACCATTCATACAGTGGCTGTTCAAAGTTAACAGCACAAGGGGAAAAAATACTTACAAGCAGGAAGTAATACCGGTAGGAGGTTTTTAAGTAGAGATTGGCCAGTCCTTTGTCTGACATGGTATAATAACGTCTTCTGCTTGGGCAGCAGGCTGGACTAGAAGACCTCCAAAGTCCCTTCCAACTCTGTTATTCTGCTACAACATCCTGGTCAAATGGTTATCCAATCTTTTCTTGAAAATCTCCAACTTTGGAAGGCAGGTTGTTCCACTGACTATTTGTTCTCACTGTCAGGAAATTTCTCCTTAGTTCAAGGTTGCTTCTCTCCTTGATGAGTTTCCATCTGTTGCTTCTTGTCCTGCTTTCAGGTGCTTTGGAGGATAGCTTGACTCCTTCTTCTTTGGGGCAGCCCCTGAGATATTGGAACATTGCTGTCATGTCACCCCTAGTCTTTCTTTTTATTAGATTAGACGTAGCCAATTCCTACAACCGTACTTCATAGATTTGTAGATTCTCCATCTGGAGATTGATATTTTTTTTCCATCTGAAGGGCTGAACGGAGCCGCAATGTGTCTCTTCTCTCCCTCCACAGCATGCACACAAACAACAGAATGCTACTGCTGTTCAAAGATAAATTCTTATTTGGAAGCCCTGCTCTCCCATGGATTTTATTCTCGACATTGGTGCTCTAACTGGAATAAGGCAAACAGACCTGCATCAGGCTGGTTAGTGCTTAAATCAGCGCTCCTATGCTGTACGGACGTTTGCCAAGAAATTAAATATGTAGAAGCTTCACTGTGATGGTTCTTATATTCACACCCCGAGTCTATCGTTTAATACCACAGGGTTTTTATGTTCTGGGATCTTTCCGCAGGCCTTGCACTCCTTCCAATAAAGCTGCAATTGTATACCTTCTGGAATAATGTGAGATGTGGAATCTTCTGCCAAGCATTACATAATCACGGGCTCCTGATCCCGATCTTCCCACTTAAATCCAGATGGAGGAAACCTCTGGGGACCTTGGAGGCTGGCTGTAACACAAGAGTTGCACGGCTGGTACCGATTGATCCGTTGGTTTCATCATTCCTTGGGGAACCCAAGATGGACTTAACCGTTTGGCAGCCTCTGCTAACAGCCTGAAGCCGTTGTCACTCAGGGCAACAATCCAGATCAATCTAGGTTTGTGCTTCTTTCTCAGTTCCCTCACAAAGAAGCCACTCCACCTTTTATTCTCCCAATTCAATCGTGCTTTTTCCAAAAGCTAACTGGACTTTTGGGGGCTTTTTTTTCCCCCCTTAAGAGGTTTTTAAGAAGAGACTAGACAGCTACCTGTCTGAAATGGTACAGGTAATCTTTGACTTATAAGAGGTCTTTTAGTGACTGTTCAAAGTTAAAACAGCCTTGAAAGAAATGGCTTACGATGTTTTTTTCACAGGACCGCTGCAGTATCCCCATGGCCGCATGATCAAAATTCAGACAGTTGGCAACTGACTCATGTTTACGACGGTCGCAGTGTTCCTCGGTCATGTGATTCCCCTTTTGCAACCTCCATGGGGAGGCCAGATTCCCTTATCGACTGTGTTAATAATTTAACAACTGCAGTGATTCACTTGTGACAAGAAAAGTCATAAAATGGGACAGAACTCACTTAACAAATGTCTGGCTTAACAACAGAAATGTGGGGCTCAATTGTGGTCGTGAGTCGAGGACTGCCCGTTTTGGGTCTCCTGCTTGAGCATAGGGGTTGGACTAGAAGACCTCCAAGGTCCCTAACAACTCTCTTATTCTCTACGCGGCTAATGGAGCTAACTCTATCCTGGTTCCTGACTTGACAATCTATTTATATTTATTTATTATGCAGGGAGATCATGCCATTCATTAGGTCTCCCTTGACTGATAAGGTGCACCTGGGGATGAATCAGGAAACCTTATTCTGACATCCAGTTGATTTCATTTGCTCTTACGGAACATGTCTGTGACATGTCAGAATTATTTTTATGTAGTTTATCAGGAGACATTCGCATGACAAAGTGGAAGCTCCAGAACGGGCCCCACTTTTTCTCCTCCAGGCTGAATTCACATCAAATCGCTTGTACAACACCCGCTATGACAGATGAGAAGAAAAGGGAGATGTTGTTGTTGAATTCCTATATGTATCTGGTAGGTAAATTTTGGATAATGATGAGGATAAAGTTGGGGGCGAAGGAAGGAGGTGAACCCCTCAGATAGATATTAGAGGCTGAATTTGACACTAAATAGTTGACACTGGATCAGCCTAGCAAATGGGTTTGTTTTAATGAAGATGGGATGATTATTTTTTTTTTAAAAAAAAAAAAATCAGTTTGGACTGGTGGTTGAGGCACATGGATAGAAACCAGGAGTTCTACTCCTGTCTTTGCTATAAAAGCCACCTGGGTGACTTTTGGGGCCTCTCTCTCTCTCTCTCTCTCTCTCTCTCTCTCTCTCTCTCTCTCTCTCTCTCTCTCTCTCTCTCTCTCTCTCTCTCTCTCCCCTGCTCATTTCATAAGAGCTGTTATTGTGGAATAAAATAAGAAGAATAAAAATTATTAGGTATGTTCACCACCTTGAATTATGTGTATAAATAAATAAAATGCAAAGAAAGAAAGAAAGAAAGAAAGAAAGAAAGAAAGAAAGAAAGAAAGAAAGAAAGAAAGAAAGAAAAAGAGAGAGAGAGAGAGAAAGAAAAAAAGAACGAACGAAAGAAAGAATGAAAGAAAGAGAGAGAGAGAGAGAGAGAGAGAGAGAGAGAGAGAGAGAGAAAGAAAGAAAGAAAGAAAGAAAGAAAGAAAGAAAGAAAGAAAGAAAGAAAGAAAGAAAGAAAGAAAGAAAGAAAGAAAGAAAGAGGGACGGAGGAAGGAAGGAAAAGGAAAAGAGAGAGAGAGAGAGAGAGAGAGAGAGATTCTGCATTCTGAAAAAATGCAGAATTCATCAGGTTAAGCAAAGTTTACTCTGCCCGCAACTTGCACACTAAAATAGTTTCTCTACACCTTGGTTGCTAGCTGTAGCAATCGAACAGTCACTCCTCTCCTATCTTGCGATCCCAACTGGTTGGACTCCACAGGAACAACAAAGAATCCTCCTTGAGGGCGAAGGGCGGTTGAGAGATGTGAAATTTAAACAGACAAACCAACCAACAAAGCAGCCTTCCCACCTAACATTAATCAGAGTCACTGGAAGTAGCTGGGTTCACTTAACGACTGTCTGATCCACTTTACCACTGCAGTGATTTTGTTTGTTTGTTCATTTTCCCTACTTCTAAACTGCTTGTCTAAATTCATGAACTTTCATCCTAAAAGTTAAAGCGATTCCCTGAACAACTGCCTCGGTTAGCGACAGAAACTCCACTCCCCAGGCAGGATGTAAGACGAGGACTAGCTGTGATTTCCCCTAAGTAAGCTTGCCCCTCACAGCAACGACTTTGCAGTAGCATGTCCTCCTGGTTGTGAACTCTCGTCCTCAAAATTAAGGCGATTCGCTGAACAGCCACCTCGCTTAGCAACAGAAACTCCATTCCCCAGGTGGGTTGTAAATCGAAGTCGACTGCCTCGCTTAGCGATGGAAACTCTGTTTCTGTTGTTGGTCGTAAGTCGAGGAGTGCCGGTGTTTTTGTCCCACAAGCCATGGGGCCACTTGAGATGAGGTCTTTTCGGTCTCCTCTCAACCCCCCCCCGCCCCCCTTCAATGACATCAACCCTGACGGCATAACTTCCCCCGTGTGTGACGCCATCTTCCCGCCGAGACTTTTTCCTTGCGGCCAGATCAATGCTTTCGCTGCCACTCTCTGGCCTGTGGTTAGAGCTTGCTCGGGAGACCTCCCGTGTCCGGGACTGCCTGGATTTTGTCAATTCCAATTTACCCAGAGATTCTTTTACCTCTTGCTAGACAACAAAAGGTTTCCGATCGATAGGAAGCCTCATAAGTGGCCTAGTGGGCCTTGCAAAGCTTTTGCTCCTGTTACCCAACCTCCCTGGGGGAAGAGGGGGGGGAAAGGCTCTTAAAAAGTTCAGCTCATTTGGCTTTTAACCGACATGCAGCCCACTTCTCTCTTGGTTATTGTTAGACCATTTTTTTCCCCATCATGCTTTGGGTCCTCCAAGGTTTTCCTCGGCTCCTGTCCTCCCAGATCTGGTTTGTAACACTCCCGTTCTCTTAGGGAGGGGAGCAGGAAGGATGGATGCCCTTCTTCCAGCACCAATGAGAAGGGGAGGTTTTTTTGGGTGGGGGGGCACATATTTTCTCCATGTGAGTGCTGTATTTTTTTTAAGGCAAGCTTTCTCTCCTTGTTTTCAGTTTTCCAAAGGGGAGGGGGGGAAAAGTCAACATTTTTTCCCCAGGCTGGTAGGGCCTTGGAGTATGAAGAGACAATGCCAGAAATCTCAGATCTAGTTGGAGGAGGAGGAGGAGGAGGAGGAGGAGGAGGAGAGGAGGAGGAGGAGAGGAGGAGGAGGAGGAGGAGGAGGGGAGGAGGAGGAGGAGGAGGAGGAAGGGAGGAGGAGGAGGAGGAGGGGAGGAGGAGGAGGAGGAGGAGGAGGAGGAGGAGGAGGAGGAGGGGAGGAGGAGGAGGAGGAGGAGGAGGGGAGGAGGAGGAGGAGGAGGGGGGAGGAGGAGGAGGGGGAGGAGGAGGAGGAGGAGGAGGAGGAGGAGGAGGGGAGGAGGAGGAGGGAGGAGGGGAGGAGGAGGAGGAGGAGGAGGAGGGGAGGAAGGAGGAGGAGGAGGAGGAGGAGGAGGGGAGGAGGGAGGAGGAGGAGGAGGAGGGGGAGGAGGAGGGGAGGAGGAGGAGGAGGGGAGGAGGAGGGGGGAGGAGGAGGAGGAGGGGAGGAGGAGGAGGAGGAGGGGGGAGGAGGAGGGAGGAGGAGGAGGAGGAAAAAATAGAAGGAAAAAAGGGGGTGAGGAGAAGAAGCATGAGTGGTACAGGAGAAGGAAGAGAAGGGAAGGAGGAAAGAAGGAGAAAGGGGGTGAGAGAAGAAGCATGAGAGGTACAGGAGAAGGAAGAGAACAAGAAGGAGGAGGAAGAGAAGGAGAATTGGGAGGAAAAGATGAAAGAGAAGGAGAGGAAGAAGGAAGGAGAAAGGGGGAGAGGTGAAGAAGCACGAGAGGTATAGGAGGAGGAGGAGGAGGAGCATCCATATTATTATGATTTTTTTCCTGCACCCATCATCCACAGCAGCACATTCTTTAACCTGAATAACTCTATAAGGATCATGATGTAATATGCTTCAAGACAGGGACACAGAGAGAGGGCAAAAAAAAATCAAGATGGCGGTCAGGACTGTGTGATGTGATGTCCGTTCCTCTCTCTAACATGTAGGCACAATCTGGGCCAGATCCGGTCCATCAACTTAGCCTTCAGACCCATTCTCCCACAAAAGGGAGATATACTGCAAGACAACCCCATTTTTCTTCTTTTTTTCAATTTTAATTTATCTTGACATAGCATTCTGCCTTTGGCTGGAAAGTAATGCCTCCCAGCTTGTGAAGCTAGACTGGATCAGATATTTTGCTTGAAGAAAACCCCAAAATCTCTTCAATTAGAGCTGATCCTTATTTTAGGAGGCACCGGGGACTTCAGAAAAAAGGCCTTGCAGGAGCCTTCAGCTTTCAATCGCTAATTTTGGACCCGCCTCCTGCTTAATTTTTCCTGACAGTCGCAACAATGAATCCGTGGAACCACCCGCCTCCTGAAGTTGTGGGTGCTCCATCACTGGAGGTTTCTTAAGAAGAGACTGGACAAAAATTTGTTTGAAGTGGTAAAAGGTCTGGTGATTGAGCATGGGTTTGGGCTAGAAGACCTGCGAGGTCCTTCTAGCTATGTTATTCTTTTATTCCAGACTTACATTAAGCCAAGAAATAGCTGGCCACCGCAGCAGATTGTACGGTTTGTACTGATTTGCTCAAGGTCAAGAGTGATCAAGAACAGAAGGTGTCCAAGGATGCAGTTTGATCACAACAGCCTACCTGAAAAGGCTGTTATGTCTGGGTGATACACCAAAAGGAGAACTCCTTGGAGCATTTGAAGGAAAGATGAACTTTAAGTCCAACAAGGAAATAAAGCAGAAGAGGGCATATAACTCACTCAGGGTCACCCTGTGTGGTTTACAAAAATAAAAGCCTAATATCAAAGCCAAAAAACCCTCCACCCTCCTGATGACAACAATCAAATCAACCCCTTGATGGGGTCTGTAGCACCCTGGAATTTCCAGGTCCATTGGACAAGCTATAGAGTCATTCAAAAGAGTGTAAAGGTGAGGCTAATCTTCTTCCATAGGGTTGATGTTCCACATGGAGAGAGCCACCACAAAGAAGATCCTTCTTCTCGATCCCACCAGATAGACCTCCTTAAGAGAGGATACCCATAACAGCCCCTGCCTCTCTGCTTTGGTGTGTTGAGTGGATGTAACTGGGAAATGATGGTCCTTCAAATAACAGGGAGGGAGCACCACAGAGAATGTCCTTCTTCTTGGTCCCACTGGATAGACCTCCTTAAGAGAGGGGACTCTTAACTTCCTCTGCCTCTCTGTTCTAGTGTGTCAGGTGGCTGTAACTGGGAAATGATGGTCCTTCAAATAAGAGGGAGAAGATCCTTCTTCTTGGTCCCACCAGATAGAGCTTCTTAAGAAAGGGGACCCCACAACATCCCCTGCCTCTCTGCTTTGGCGTGTTGGATTGATGTAACTGGGAAATTATGGTCTTTCAATCACTGGGAGAGAGCCACCACAAAGAAGGTCCTTCTTCTTGGTCCCACCAGATAGACCTTCTTACGAGACGGGACCCATAATATCCCCTGCCTCTCTGCTCTGGCATGTCCGTAGATATCACTCGAAAAAGATGTTCCTTCAGCTAACCGGGCCCAGGCCATGTAGGGCTTTGAAGGTGACAACTAGCAACTTGCATTGGACCCAGAAGTAAATTGGCAAGTTCTGCAAGAGAGGGGGACACTTGGGGAAATCTAACCTTGCACCGAACCATGTGGGTTGCCGCATTACGAACCGATAGAAGCTTCCAAATACTTTTCAAGGGCAGCCCCATTTAGAGAGTTTTCACTGCGGTACTCCAGATGTCAAATTGTCCTGGGTTGTTCACCTTACCTGTTGAAATGGGTTGGGTCAAGAGGAATGATCCTTGCAACATTCTGATCTATTGACCTGATCAGTATTGATTAGATCAGGTTGTTTTTTGAGCAAGAGACTTAAGGTATCGTGTGAACTCACCACCACTGGCGCTCTTTGTAGTTTAGTCTACAAAATGCAGCAATTCTGCAAGCTGCTTCAGCGTGTTCTGGGAATGCAGCAAATTGCAACAGTCACAATTTATGACTGTAAATATACAGTAGGATAGCCGTGATCTTTTTTTAAAAAAAAAAAGAAAATAAGGAGAGAGGGAGACATCTTAAGTGCCTGCCATGAGATAACACCGGAATAAACAAAGCATATTCAACAATGCCTTCATTTGTACATCTTTAAAATTGGCTGGAATGCATCCCCCATACTCTCCCCACTGAATTTGCAAAGCCTCTTGCTAGGTACTGTTTAACTATACTATTATATAGGCTTTAATTAGTGAATTGATCCCAGTATTGGCTAAAAGCAGAATAAACCGCCCGTAATCATTTTACAGCCACTTGGGATATGTGTGCAGCTGTTAAAATACAAAGATAACACTGTCAAAATCTCTGCTTTGTCCTTTAAACAGCCTTGACATCCTTGTTCTACCTCCCATTAGGTCACC
>CM044355.1:7284782-7314782 GCA_024294585.1 Vipera latastei
ATATTTTATTTTTCTTAAACGTAATGTGGAATCTTGTCAACATGAATTGGAGTCATTAATAATACAGCAAGGGGGGAAATATGTGCGATGGTTAACCTTAAATTATAACTTACAAAGGGCTTTCTTGCAGTTTCTTGCCATGATTTATGGGCTTGGTTTATCCGATGCAAATTCATGCACAGCCTCTAATAAGAGGGAGGAGGCAAGATAAAGCAAGCTTGAATATTTTATAAGCTTTCCCACTTACCTTAATTTAGAATTATGGAGCTGAATACGTAAGTAGAGAATAATTACCTATTACTAATCTCCAACATAGTTTATCTATTTCAACCCCAGACATCCCCAGCAATGCAAAACATAGCGATTTTTACGACCATCACCACTGTAAATATGATAATTAACTTCACTTTGGAGCTACTTTTTGCTGATTCATGAGAAGATGCATCCTGTAATATAATCAGACAGGGCTGTGCCGTTGTTTTAGACCCCTTTTAAAAATAATAATAATAATGCCTCTGGTTTGGTATTGCATCCATCGGACGCAACAACCGACACGGTTTAGGGTGCTCCCCAGGATCTGCTGCTCCTCTCCTTTCTATTTCCCTGGGGCATCATTAGGCATTTATGAGTTTCATCACATGATCTGCACTTTCAGACCACCAGCCAATGCAATCCTAGCTTGCATTAGCAGAAGGATAGAAGGAAGATCACCTGAAGCATTAGTCCTGCTTTCTCAAGCCTTAGTAAGATCATAGTTAGAATACTGCATCCAGTTTAGGTCACCACAATGTAAAAAAAAAAAAAAAGATGTTGAGACGCTAGAAAGAGTGCAGAGAAGATCAACAAAGATGATCAGGGGAAAAGGACCAGGGGTGACAGGATAGAAGTCTCCCAATATCTCAGGGGTTGCCACAAAGAAGAGGGAGTCAAGCTATTCTCGAAAGCAACGTAAGGCAGGACAAGAAGTAATAGATGGAAATAAATCAAGGAGAAAAGCAATCTAGAACTAAGGAGAAATGTCCTAAAAGTGAAAAGAATCAACCACTGGTACAGTTTGTCTTCAGAAGTTGTGGGTGTTCCATTCCTGGGGGCTTTTAAGAAGAGACAGGATAGCCACTTGTCTGGAATGGTATAGGGTTTCCTGCTTGGGCAGGGGGTTAGCTTAGAAGACCTCCGAGATCCCTTCCAACTATGTTCTATGAGAGAACCTTGATGGAGCAGTGGGCTAATGCCTCCTTAAGTAACACCAGCTGCCTGCAATTAGTGCAGGTTCGAGTCCCACCAGGCTCAAGGTTGACTCAGCCTTCCATCCTTCCAAGGTAGGTAAAATGAGGACCCAGATTGTTGGGGGCAATTAAGCTGACTTTGTAATAATGCCACTTGGTGTGTGTGTGAAAGCCCTAATAAGCAGGCATATACATAGAATGAAGGCTACTGCTAAGCTTGTAAGCCGCCCTGAGTCTTCGGAGAAGGGCGGGATATAAATGGAATTAAAATAAAAAAATAAATAAAAACCAACCTAGAACAGAGACATTTCCTGGCAGTGAGAATAACTAATCAGTGGAACAGTTTGCTGCCAGAAATTGTGGATTGGCCATCACTGGAAATTTTAAGAAGAGGTTTGTATGAAACAGCGTAGGTTCTCCTGCTCAATCAAGGGGTTGGAGTAGATGACCTCCCAGGTCCTTTCCAACTGTGTTATTCTGTTGAGTCTGTGGCTTCTTGTGATGACCCAGCACAGAAGCAATGCAGTCAGCTGGCAATTCAAACCACCCTTTCGTTGCTCCAAATTTTCCCCAAATGCTCCCACATTTCTGGCAAGCCTCCAAACAAAGGAAGACCCACACACCTTCAGCTGCCTCTGGCTGCAAGTAGTGTCACATACAGTCTGATTAGAAGAGGAATTTACTTAAGGCCACAGAGATAACAAGGAATGACATGTACATCATAAACCTCTTCTTCAGAAGAGAAGCTGAAATACAACCCGAGGTCTTTGAACATCCAAGCAACGTTGTCAGTCAGTCCAATGGTCAGAGTTTCTGGGTTTCCAAGCAGAAGTCACAGAGCAAGAGATCAGCAACAACATACAAAACTCCAAGGAATCAGCAATTGTTCCCAACAAATGCCTCTCCCCACAGCATCTCCTTAAGTCTCAGTCTCCAGGTGTGTCTTGTGGAGAGGGGCAGGACACTGTCCTCCCAAGTAGTTGAGCCTGCCTGCATTGTTCCCTCCTTCTCTCCACTCTCCATGCTCTAGGATCAGGAGGGGGTGGCCCTTGCTCATCCCCTGAACTCTGTCTCTCCTGTTCATCCTGTCCCAATCCTGAAAGACCTGACCTGCCTCAGCCTGCTCTTCCCCACATCCCTCTGAAGCCACAGACACCTCTCCCTTGACCTCCGTAGGGTCCCCTTCCAGCTCATTTTCCTCCGCAGATTCAGACTCAGCCCTCCATGCACAGTCTCCAGTCCAAAAAGATGGCTCATCCCAGGGCATTGCTGCCTTCCCCTGGACAATTTAGTTGCAAGAAAACTGCAGATGGTTGTTTTCGTTTGGCTTTATTTATTTCCCGTCACCGTGGCTTATTTCTATAAGAGATTAACTTTGCCGTGTAGACTTGGGAGAGGTAACGAATGAGGATGGCCCTGTCATGTTTTGAAGGTAAATCACTGATGCTCTTTGGAAGTGAGAAGGTGTTTCATCCATCCTTTATTAGTCGATTTGGTATTTCACGCCGAACCTAACCTCTCCTGCAAAAGACAGCCCCACAGAGCCCAGCCCCAGTTACCGGGGATGGGGAGAAGGGGGTTGGGAAAAGAAGAGTCTATTGTGACATTAATTACAAAGGAGGCTGTTCAGAGACACACTTTCTCCCAGTATAAATGCCAGCGATCAAGGAGATGGTAGGGAAGATGGAGCAGTCACTGATGTGTAGCCGGACGGGTCTGGATGAAAGAGAACAAAAGGAAACTATTGTCAGCAAAGCCTTTTCCAGCTGTTCATGGCAGGTGGGGCCTTCTCAAACTCGCAAAACAACAACAACAACAACAATAACAACACACACACACACACACACCGGCTTAAGCTGGCAAATGAGTTAATTCGCTTTCTGGGTCAGCACGATACTTGAAGGCACAAACTAATGACATCCTCTTAAAAAACAGCCAAGGTTTAGTATCAGCCAAGCTTCAGAAAGTGTCCAAACGTGCCTGCTGGAACATTCATGGATATGGTTAAATGTGTGGGTTTGTGTTTTTTTTGTTGTTGTTGAATGCAACCACACCCTCAATGATGTGCTGTGGCTGTTTATCAAAAAGTAGAGGGCGAAGTAAACTAAAAGCTAAAATTGAATTAATTCTGCTTATATGTCCTTTGCATGTTATATAGGTGACCAGTGTTTGATTGGGAACTGTCTGGAGTTTGTTGTAGGATGAATGAGAAGTGAAGAAGGGAGGGAGGGAGGGAGGGAGGGAGGGAGGGAGGGAGGGAGGGAGGGAAGGAAGGAAGGAAGGAAGGAAGGAAGGAAGGAAGGAAGGAAGGAAGGAAGGAAGGCAGGAAGGGATAGAGATGAGGAAGGGAGGAAAGGAATGAAGGAAGAAAGGAATGAAGGAAGGAAGGAGAAAGGAGAGAGGGAGAGGAATGAGAGGTAGAAGGATTGATGGAAGGAAGGAGGGAGGGAGGGAGGGAAGGAAGGAAGGAAGGAAGGAAGGAAGGAAGGAAGGAAGGAAGGAAGGAAGGAAGGAAGGAAAAGAGGAAATTGTGCAAGGAAGGAAGGAGAAAGGAGGGAGGGAAAGAGAAAGAGAGGGAGGGAAGGAAGGAAGGAAGGAAGGAAGGAAGGAAGGAAGGAAGGAAGGAAGGAAGGAAGGAAGGAAGGAAGGAAGGAAGATAGAGAAGAGGGAGGGAGGAAAGGATGGAAGGAAGGAAGGAGAAATGAGGGAAGGAGAGGAGGGAGAGGTAGAAGGACCGATGGAAGGAAGGAAAGAGGGAAGGTAGGAAGAAAGGAAGGAAGGAAAAGAGGAAATTGTGCAAGGAAGGAAGGAGAAAGGAGGAAGTGAAAGAGGGAGAGAGGGAGAGGAGGAAGGACAGAAGGAGGAAAGGAAGGAAGGAAGGAAGGAAGGAAGGAAGGAAGGAAGGAAGGAAGGAAGGAAGGAAGGAAGGAAGGAAGGAAGGAAGGAAAAGAGGAAATTGTGCAAGGAAGGAAGGAGAAAGGAGGGAGGGAAAGAGAAAGAGAGGGAGGGAAGGAAGGAAGGAAGGAAGGAAGGAAGGAAGGAAGGAAGGAAGGAAGGAAGGAAGGAAGATAGAGAAGAGGGAGGGAGGAAAGGATGGAAGGAAGGAAGGAGAAATGAGGGAAGGAGAGAAGGAGGGAGAGGTAGAAGGACCGATGGAAGGAAGGAAAGAGGGAAGGTAGGAAGAAAGGAAGGAAGGAAAAGAGGAAATTGTGCAAGGAAGGAAGGAGGAAGTGAAAGAGGGAGAGAGGGAGAGGAGGAAGGACAGAAGGAGGAAAGGAAGGAAGGAAGGAAGGAAGGAAGGAAGGAAGGAAGGAAGGAAGGAAGGAAGGAAGGAAGGAAGGAAGGAAGGACTCAGAAATTTGCAGCCTGTAACTGAACTTGAATGGGCTTCCGCACTAAGAAGAACTTAAGTCTTTTAATGGTAGAATATCACCAGAAGTAGAAGTCAGATTGGGAAGTCCAAAACAGCAACAACAACAACCAGAACAACAACAAACAAATTGCAGAAAAAGGCATAGCCAACATCCTTTGTACCCTGCTGAAAGAACCACATGGTCGTGTCCAGGAAGTAATCTGGAATTCAGCTCAGCTCAGGAGAGGATTTACATTCATTTGCAACCAAGTTTGGACGATTCTAAACGCTAACCAGGATCAAGTCCCAATATTCCAGTGGCAGATAAACAGGAAAGCCCAGAACTTAAAGTTAGATTTTTTAAAAAAACCAACAACCCTATCCTGTAATATGGAGGTCCATGGGACAGGAGAAGTAATAACAAAATATACAACACCACACTGCAAGATAAAATCCTGCTTTCCGCTGCTGTTTTGTAATATCTCACGCCAATGTGTAAAGGATAGTGCTTGTGTCACGACATCAAAATGCACAATTCATCATTTTGATGAAAATGTTCACCTTCCTGCAGATCCCCCTCTTCTGGAAGAAGGCCTGGACAACCTCCCCCCACACCCTTCTTCTTGTTGTCAAGAAAAATGCATAGCCGTGTCTGTGAAGTAATTGGAGATTTAATTTTGATTCCTAATAGGCTTCCTCTCTCTTTGTTCATTTTATCATTTTTCTTGTTACCTGAAGAGTATATAGAACATAGAATAACAGAGTTGGAAGGGACCTTGGAGGTCTTCTAGTCCAACCCCCTGCTTGAGCGGGAAACCCTATACCACTTCAGATAAATGGTTGTCCAGTCTCTTTTTGAAAGCCTCCAGGGATGGAGCACCTACAACAGGGGTCTTCAAGCTTGGCCCTTTTATGACTTGTGGACTTCAACTCCCAGAATTCCTCAGCCAGGAAGGGCCTGGCTGAGAAATTCTGGGAGTTGAAGTCCACAAGTCATAAAAGGGCCAAGTTTGAAGGCCCCTGATCTACAGTTTCTGGAGCCAAGTGGTTCAGTTGGTTGATTGTTCTCACCCTTAGGACATTTCTCCTTAGTTCTAGGTTGGTTCTCTCCTTGATTAATTTCCATCCATGGTTTCTTGTCCTGCCTTCAGGTGCTTTGGAGAATAGGCTGACCATCTTTTCTTTGTGACAGTCCCTCCAGTCTTGGAACACTGCCACCATGTCACCCCTAGTCCTTCTCTTCACTAGACTAGCCATACCCAATTCCTGCAACTGTTCTTCATATGTTTTAGTCGCCAGCCCCCTAATCATTCTTGTTGCTCTTGTTGATGTTTCATTATCCAAACTAGGTATCATCATCAGCATAGAGAGAGTTGGGCTTGCTCTCTCGATTAGTGTTAATCTTCTATATAAAATGAGACAAAACCCCACTCCCTTCTAGCATTGGGTAGTGAAACATGTGCAATAAAATAATCAAGCTCCGAGAGCACCAAGGATCCCTCAGTCCTCCTCATCCTCCTTCTCCTCCTCCTCCTCTTCCTCCTCCTCCTCCTCTTCCTCCACCATCACCACCAACACCACCACCCTTCTAACAATGATGATGTTTCCTAGTTTAGGTAACAAAACATCTACAAGAAAACCACCAAGCTAAGAGAGCACCAAGGACCCCTCAGTCGTCGTCGTCCTCCTCCTCCTCCTCCTCCTCCTCCTCCATCATCACCACCACCCTTGTAGCACTGATGATATTACCTAGTTCAGGTAACAAAACACCTGCAAGAAAACCACCAAGCTCAGAGAACACCAAGGACCTCCTCATGTCAACCCCGAGCTACAAATATTATCCTTTATTGATAAACAACCACACTTTGTCCAGGATTGGTACTACCTGATGGCCAATGGGTTCATCCTATCACTAGAAAGCCCGTCTGCTTTACAGGGAAAAACAAATTGATCAGGATGAAAAAGGTAGAATAGAAATTTCCCTGATTAAAAAAAAAAGTCGCCCTGGTAGGAATTTATGCCCCCAATGACAGACAAAGACAATTTTACAAGAAATTACATAAGGTTATTGGTGATATCGAAAATGAGAATATTTGTTTAATTGGCGATTTCAATGCAATTGTAGACAGAAAACTAGACTATAAAAGTGAGAATGCAAGGAAAGGAACTAGAAGAATAGTACCTGGTACTTTTTTAAAAAATTGGAGGAGGAACTTAACATCCAGGATAGTTGGAGGGAGAGAAATTTGAACTTAAAGCAATTCACATATTATTCAGGGCGTCACCAATTGTGGTCCAGAATTGATATGGTCTGGACAATGAAAGAACTAAATTCAGATGTAGATGATGTAACAATAGATATCAATACATGGGCAGACCCATTTGCACTACTCAAGAAAAATAGAGAATAACAGAATAACAGAATTGGAAGGGGCCTTGGAGGTCTTCTAGTCCAGCCCCTTGCTCAAGCATGAGACTCTGCATACCATTCCAGACAAAGGGCTGTCCAATCTCTTCTATAAACCTCCAGGGATTACACTTTGTAGCCACACAATTACACATTGGATTACACAGTGAGTTACACCTTTGCGCCAGCTTCCTGTGTGCAGCCAATAGGAACTTTTTAAGAAAGAGTCATTCAAGGTGGCCATCCTTTTAAAAACATTAAGTGACAATTATCCACCAGGGGTGTTTGAAAACTGCCTGGAGAATGCAAAATACTTGACCGATCATACTTCTGTTATTTAATGGAGATGTTTTGATAATTTAGTTGTCTGGCACATCATCTAACTGCCAGCAGAAATTCCCTGGAGGAAATGATCCGTAAGGCAGGATAGATTCCACCAGAAAAGTTCCAAGGAGGCAACATTTGTGATTTTTCTGTTAACGAGGAAGAGGGCTGTTAAGGCATCTTCTATTCCCAAGCCTTAATCCTGAAGATGGAGCCAACCCCACTCTTATAAATTTCCCATGGCAAAGAAAGTGACGAGTGATAAGACATGAAATATAGATTTAATAAATAGCTCTCAAATATAGAGGAACTGCTACTCGGAAAGCAGTGGTGGGATGGTGGTTTACATGCCATCCCGTTAGGTGAGTGGAAACTGGGCTTGATTGAATACCTCCTTTACCCAGAAAAATTGATGCATGCCTCTGAAGAAGAAGAGTGTCCATGGAGGTTCTCAGTCATCTCAGCTCTGACTGGATGGTGGGGAATGGGAGGATTTAGATTCCTTGCAGACAGATGGTCATTTGCATTCTTTTAGAGAGCTGTTGAGGCCACCTGGAGGGATCGATGTCAAAGCTGAACAGAGAGGGAGGGATATGACACCACCCATCTCCTGTTTCAACACAGTCCTTTCAACTGCTTCAAGAAGGCTCCACGCCCATTTGCACTACTCAGGTGACCTTGAGGACACAGATAAACCTCCAAGTGGCCTCAATGACTCTCTAAAAGAAGGAAAATGACCAGATGACTGCAAGGAATATAAACCCTTCCATTCCCCACCACCCAGTCAGAACTGAAGAAGCTTCTTGGATGAGTTTCTTGGATTTTTCAAAGAAAAAAACAAAACAAAGAAAGTCCAGTTGCCTCTTGAAAAAGCACTTTTAAGGAATCTAAAGAAGAGCTGGATAGCAACCAAATCAACAGAGCTCCAATTAAACAATACATTTATAGATAAAAACTCCCTTTTTACAACTCTGCAATCCCTTAATTAGGGGTAGAGTCAGGACCACAGGATAAAACTGAGCATTTACAGGCTGGATGTCCTTCCTGATGCCTATGTGGAGTTCACAGCAAATATTTTTTTTCTTTGCACTCTGAGAGAAACATTTTCAGCTCCCTAGGATTGAACTCTCAACCTTCTGAGTGGGAGGCGAGCATCTTCAGCACGAGGCCACCATGCCACTCACTGCATTTATGCATAGATCTATTTTTAATGATGATGATGATGGTGATGATCACTATTAAAACCAGTTGATTATTGTAGCCTTCAGGTAATCTGCATTATAGGTATGCTTCATTTTTATTTATTTATTTATTTATTTTGGTGGGATTGTCCACAAAATGAAAATTATTTGGTGGATTTATTTTTTTGGAAGTACTATCCGTAGTAATAGTATATAACTTTAATGGTGGTTTATCTGTTTATTTAATCTGTGATGTCATCAAAATAAATGACTTCCTTCCTTCCTTCTTTCCTTTCTTCATTCCTTCCTTTTTCTTCCTTCTATCCTTCCTTCCTTCCTCCCTTCCTCCCTCCCTCCCTCCCTCCCTCCCTTACTTCCCTCCCTCCCTCTCTCCCCCCCTGACTCACTCCTTCCTTCCTTCCTTCCTTCCTTCCTTCCTTCCTTCCTTCCTTCCACCTTCCTTCCTTCCTTCCTTCCTTCCTTCCTTCCTTTTTCTTTCTTTCTCTTTCTTTCTTTCTTTCTTTCTTTCTTTCTTTCTTTTCCATTATTAAAGCTTAGTTAGATACATCTTCTAAAACTGAAGACTGACACTTCAATTTTTTCTCTCTCTCACTGTACTCAGGATAAAACTTTGCACGTTAGACCAAGCATAATGATCACAAAACGTTATCTCTAGACTCAGTTGATCAATAGACCCTTGTTTTCAACATGTTTGTTATAACAATACATTAAAAAAAAGAATGAATGCGATTAAAGACTCCATAGAACAAGGTAACAGTTCCATCAAGGTTCTTTTTCATAGGTTCCATAAAAAAAATCTGGCTATATATAGCCCTATAAATACATTAATTAAGCAGCTCTGTTTCGATCAAGCCTGAACTTTTCCATCAAAAGTTTAGCAACTTTCAGCAACTGGCTTGTCTCTTTCTGGAATGCAGGTTTCATGTTATCTTTCAAAAGGAACAATTCCTCAAGAGCTTTCATGATTTAGACTCCAATAATCACAATAAAATGACCTCGAAGTACTTCATAAAACATAGAATAACAGAGTTGGAAGGGACCTTGAAGGTCTTCTAGTCCAACCCCCTGCTCAAGAAGGCCTTATATACTTCCAGACAGATGGCTGTCTGTTCTTTTCTTAAAAGCCTCCAGTGATGGAGAATGCACAGCTTCTGGAAGCAAGTTGTTCCACTGGTTAATGGTCCTCACTGTCAGGAAGTTTCTCCTTAGTTCTAGGCTGCTTCTCCCCTTGATGAGTTTCCATCCATTGCTTCTCCTGCTTTGGAAAATAGTTTAACCTTATCTTTGTAGGAGCCCCTCAAATATTGGAACAGTGCTACATTTGAAGGGCCCCTGCAAAGGCATACATCTTTTTTCCAGTCTTCTTTGCGTCTTAAAAAGGAGGAAGCTCCATAGTATATTAAGCATAGACACCATTTGGATCGATCCAAGAATTTCCCTTCCATTTCTGGCACTTTCCACTATAGGACTAACTGGAAAACACAGGAAGCCCTTGACTTACGGCCACAATTGAGAGCCAAAATTTGTGTTGCTAAGCAAGAGACTTGTTAAGTGAGTTTTGTCCCATTTTATGACCTTTGTGGCCAGTGTTGTTAAGTGAATCGCTGCAGTTGCTAAGTCAGTAACACGGTTGTTAAGTGAATCTGGCTTTGCCATTGACTTTGCTTGTCAGAAGGTCACAAAATGGGTTCACACGACCTCCCCCCCCCCGGGACACTGTGACCATCATAATTAAGAGTCAGTGGCCAAGTGTGTGAATTTTGATCTCCTGACTATGGGAATGCTACAATGGTCATAAGTGTGAAAAACGGTCACACGTCACCTTTTCAGTACTGTGTAATTTTGAACGGTCACTTAATGAACTGTTGTAAGTTGAGGACTACCCTGTTTCCCTGAAAGTAAGTCCTACCGTGAAAATAAGCCTAGCTTGAATTTTTTGGGAATGGGCCTAATATAAGCTCTACCTCAAAAATAAGCCTAGTTTTGGGGTGAGGCGCTTGCCTAAAATTCAAGCTGGGGTGGCTGTTTACCTTGCAGCCAGGCGTCTCCTCACCAGCCCACTTCTTCTGAGGCCTCCTCTGCAGCCAGGCCTGCATTTCTGGAAAGGCCTTCTGAAAAGGCCTGACTGCAGAATGCAGGCCCGAATGCAGCTGCAGAACTTTGGCCCCAGAAGAAGTGGACTGGCTGGGTGAGGCTGTCAGTGCAGGAGATGAGTCAAAAAGGCACCCACCAAAAATAAGACCTGGTGCATCTTTTGGAGGGGGAAAAAAAGACCCCATCTTATTTCAGGGGAAACACGGTACCTGTAATAACTTCAGCTGCGTCTTGAAACAAGTTATAACCTTAGAAAAGGACTCACATCATATCCAGAAACCAGCCACAGTTATGGTTCAACAAGGTGAGATGGGTTAGTAAGGAAAATCAATTAACTAGTACATTTATTTTCTGTGTTAAAAATAAACTCTCCCGGACAACTGAATTAAAGCTCTTCAAAAGCAGTGATAAAACTTTAAAAGCAGCGATAAAACCCAGAACTTTAATAAAAGAAGTAGGATAATGGCAAGTTCTTGAACTAACCTCAGCCAAGTTTCTCATCCTGCACCAAAACAAGTGGGGGCAATGTCTCATGAAATGAAGGGCAGATCTGAAAAAGGTGTCTCCATTTTTATCTTTTTGACTCAAACCTACCAACAGTTGTTGTTGTTGTTGTTGTTGTTTTAAATCCCCCATAAAGGTGGTCCTCCCCGCAAAATTTCTGTTGTTAAGCGAGTCAGTTTTTCAGTGAATTTTGCCCCATTTGGCAACCTTTCTTGCCACAGCTTGTCAACGCTGCAAACGTTGGATGTTTTTGCTCTGACAATATAAGAGGCAGCTTTTTACTTTAAACTGTTTTGCTCTGAATCAAATGAAGCTGGGGGAGAGGAGTATTTTTTTTTTATTTTAATCCTACTTATATCCCACCCTTCTCCGAAGACTCAGGGCGGCTTACAATCCAAGAAGCACAAATCAATGTGCTTAGCAATAGCCTTCATTCTATGTATATGCCTGCTTATTAGGGCTTTCCCCCCCCCAGTGGCATTATTACAAAGTCAGCTTATTGCCCCCAACAATCTGGGTCCTCATTTTACCTACCTCGGAAGGATGGAAGGCTGAGTCAACCTTGAGCCTGGTGGGACTCGAACCTGCACTAATTGCAGGCAGCTGGTGTTACTTAAGGAGGCATTAGCCCACTGCTCCACCAAGGCTCTTTGCTAACCCGATTGTTTTAATAAGTTAAGAAATGGTGCGCTACAGAAAGGAAGTGAATCTTTGCATGTTAAACTAATTGGAGAATGTGATTTGTAACATGTAAACTAAGAGAGAGAATTGGGGCTGATACGATGTGTTCAGGGGAGGAGAATTCCGATTCTGGCATCCATCCATGAGTGCCGATGCTTCGTTCTCATTATTATAGACTTTTTGGAATAAACAATGCCTGAATGTTCTTTGATCTATCTCATTAATTGGACCCATGACACCGCTGTTAAGTGAATGAGTGCAATTGTGAAATTATTAACAAGGGTTGTTACATGAATCTGGCTTCCCCATGGACTTTGCTCGTCAGAAGTTCACAAAAGGGGATCACATGACCCCGGGGCACTGCAACCATCCTAAATATGAGTCAGTGGCCAAGCGTCTGAATTTTGAGCACGTGACCATGTGGGGATGCTGCGACGGTGGTTTGTGTGAAAACAGTCCTAAGTCGCTTTTGGTGGCATCGTAACTAGAATGGTCAGTAAATGAACCATGGACTATGTGCACCTTTGACCTGCCCTGCAAAATGCAAGATGAATATAGTCCCTCATCTTGAACTAAGCCAGCCGTTATGGTTTGGTCGGCAAAGTAGTTCCGTGATGTTGAAGAAGTCCTACAAGACCTCAGTGGTTTTCTGTTTTTAAAGGAACTTTAAGGCGGAATGTTTAAGAGGTAACTGTAGGATGTGACCAGGTGTATATGCAAGCCATGGTTTCGAACTCATAGAATTGCAGTCACGTGAATTTGCAGGTTGAACTAAGATGACTAAGGGCCTGGAAACTAAAATGTATGGAAAACTGTTGCACAATTTGGGTATGTTTAGTCTAATGAAAGAAGGACGAGGGTTGACATGATAGCAATCTTCCAATATTTGAGTGGCTGCCACAAAGAGGAGGGAATCAAGCTATTCTCCAAAGCCCCTGAAGGCAGGACAAGAAGCAACGGATGGAAACTGATCAAGGAGAGAACCAGTTTAGAAATAAGGATAAAATTCCTGACAGTGAGAACAATCAACCAATGAAATGACTTACCTTTAGACGTTGTGGGTGCTCCATCGGGTCTCCTGCTGGGGCTTGGTCTAGAAGACCACCAAGGTCCCCTCCAACTCTGTTCTGATTCAGATGCATGTTAAACAAAAACAAAAATAGGAGACAACTTGAATAAGATGAGATAACAAGAAAACATCAAGGTCGCTTAAATATTGACCAGAGTCACTTCGATAGTGAGATGGGCATCATATAAATGTAATCAATTAATAAATCATGTAATAAGTAAATTAGAGATTAACAAGATCTGTGTCGATAGATAGATAGATAGATAGATAGATAGATAGATAGATAGATAGATGATAGAGATAGAATTTGATAGATGATAGAAAGAATAAGATGATAGAATTAGATAGATAGATAAAGAGAGAGAGAGATAAATGATAGATAGATAGATAGATAGATAGATAGATAGATAGATAGATAGATAGATAGATAGATAGATAGATAGATAGAGTGGAGGGATTCAGCCAGTTCGCACCACTTTGGTAGAAATGAGAGATATTTTTTTTGTTGCCCAGGCCCAGAACGGACTTCCAGAAGTGGCATGCAGACAGAGAACCAGTTGTTCACATATTTGAACCCCACCACTGGATAGATAGATAGATAGATAGATAGATAGATAGATAGATAGATAGATAGATAGATAGATAGATAGATAGATAGATACATCAACAGTCACAGGACAAATCACTTGTTTCTAAAGAGAAAGCAAACCCCTCTTCCTTCTAACACTGATCATCTTATCTAGTTGGGTAATGAAATATCAATAAATCATGTAATAATTTAGAAATTTAAAATATCTGTTTCTCTTGATCTCCCTTCTCCTTCCCCCTTCCTCTAAAGGGATTCATTTCAAATCTCTAGAGTGGATGGTGAATATGTTCAGCAGCATTATAAGTTCCTGGGTTTATTTATTTTTATTGTCAAACTACATTAGTGGCATTCCAAAGAACTTTTTAAAGAGTTGTTTACATCTCAAGATGGCAATGTTTTCAGCAGCATCCAATCATTCCTAATTTATTTTAAAGACAACTTGTGTTTTTAGCATATTTCTGTGGCATAAAATTTGACATAAAGGAGGCTAAGAGTAATTACCCTTACCCAGAAGTGGTAAACAAGCCAAAAATGTAGGATTTCCCATGAATGAGCAAAACCAATTTTAAAATCTGATTTTTACTTTTTTTAAAAAAAAACACAGCTTCCTTAAAAGACTTCTTACCCAAAGGATGTCAGAACATCTGTGGAACGTGTTGAACAGACCTAGTTGTTAAACCACCAGGTTAGAAAGCAGGAGTACCTGAATTCTAATCCCTCGTTAGCCATGAAAGCCAGCTGAATGACTTTGGGCCAATCTCCGGGAGGAACTGAGTTCAGGTTCCACCTTAGGCATCAAAGCAAGCTGGGTGAGTTTGGCCAATCAGCAGGAGACAGTGAGTTCTAGTCCCGCCTTAGGCATGAAAGTCAGCTGGGTGACTTTAGGCCAATCACTCTCTCTCAGCCCAACTCACCTCACAGGGTTGTTGCAGTGGGGAAAAGAGGAGCAGGAAGGAGTGTTGGATATTTGTAAAAATAAGAAATAGGAAATAGAATAGAATAGAATAGAATAGAATAGAATAGAATAGAATAGAATAGAATAGAATAGAATAGAATAGAATAGAATAGAATAGAATAGAATAGAATAGAATAGAATAGAATAGAATAGAATAGAATAGAATAGAAGCTGGAAGGGACCTTGGAGGTCTTCTAGTCCAGCCCCTGCTCAAGCAGGAGAATCTATACTGTCTCAGACAGGTGAATGTCCAGTCTCTTCTTAAAAATCTCCAGTGATGGGTTTCCCACAGTTTCTGAAGGAAAAGCTGTTCCATTGGTTGATTGTCCTCACTGTCAGGAATTTTCTCCTTAATTCCAGGTTGCTTCTCTCCTTGATCAGTTTCCCAACCATTGTTTCTCGTCCTTCCCTCTGGTGCTTTGGTGAACAACCTGGCCCCCTCTGCTTTGTGGCAGCCCCTCGGATACTGGAATACTGCTATCATGTCCCCTATTTCTTCTTTTCTTTAGACTAGCCAAATCCAAGTCCTGTAACCGTTCTTCATATGTTTTAGTCTCCAGGCCTTTGATCATCTTCGTTGCTCTTCTCTGAATTTTTCCCAAACTCGCAACTTCTTTTTTGTGATATGGTGATCAAAATTGGCTACAGTATTCCAGGTGTGGTCTTAATAGGTTTTATAAAGCGGTACTAATACTTCACGTGGTTTTGAGTCTATGCCTCTGTTTATACAACCCAGGATTGTATTAGCTTTTTTGGTTGCTGCTGCACACTGTTGGTCAAGTGATCGTCCACTAGGACTCCAAGGTCCCTCTCACAGTTACTGTTTTTAAGCCAATCTGTACTTCTGCCTTTGATTTTTTTTCCTGCCTAGATGTAAGACTTTGCTTTTCTCCAGACTGAAACTCATTTTTTTGGACAGGGCCCATTGTTCAAGTTTGTCAAGTTATTTTTGGATCCTGAGTTTGTCTATTGGGATGTTGGCTACTCACATCAGATAGATAAATGTACAAAATCATGCATGCTTTGGGAAATATGTACTGAGATATATTTAACTCCAGTTTCTTGGGACAGCAGTAGAAAATGGCTATTGCTCTCCTGTCCAGATTCGTGAGCTTCCTGAAGGCACCTGGCAGTGGAGAACACAGTATGTTGGACAAGATTTTTTTTCTTAATCCCACCAAGTTCTTGTGTTTTTCTAGTCTGTTATGTTTCAACTGTAAATTCCCACTGTGTCTGAAACAAAGTATATTAAAATCGGTAGCTGGGTCCTATCCTGTTAGATATGAACAACCAGACTTACCCTTATAGAGTTCAAACTAGCTACTTTACTGTTCTATGCCCATTTTACATGGATCTTCCCAGATTGACAGTTTTCACCTGGGAAAGATTAGATAAGGCTCAAAGACCTTGCCCTCTTATGTTTACATAAGGATTCCAGACTAATTTCCCACTTGACCCCTCCTCCCGACTGAGATGGTTGCATTCTAACATCGCCTCATATTCTGATCTGCCAACCTAAATTCACATTCTTACCTATTAGTCCTCAACTTTCCCATGTCTGAAATAGGAATGTTGTGTTCCTGAACATCAACAGAAGCTTCTGAACATCATAATCAGATGGACATGTGGTGCTTTATTGTTCATGTTCTGCAGGAATTATAAGGAAGGACAATTCACATGAAGATGTTGAGGAACACGGCTCATATGCTGCATGTGTCAGCATTCCAAATGTGATCATCCTCCAGATATATGGAATTTACAAGACTGGACATAGAATAATAGTAGAGTTGGAAGGGACCTTGGAGGACTTCTAGACCAACCCCCTGCTCAAGCAGAAGACCCGATACCATTCCAGATAAATAGCTGTCCACTCTCATTTTGAAAGCCTCCAGCGATGGAGCATCCACAACAGGTGTCTTCAAACGTGGCCCTTTTATGACTTGTGGACTTCAACTCTCAGAATTCCTCAGCCAGGCACACTGGCTGAGGAATTCTGGGAGTTGAAGTCCACAAGTCATAAAAGGGCCACGTTTGAAGACACCTGATCCAGAACTTCTGAAGACAAGTTCTTCTGTTGGTTGATTACATTCACCGTTAGGAAGTTTCTCCTTAGTTCCAGGTTGCTTCTCTCCTTGATTAGTTTCCATCCTTTTGGTGTTTTGGGAAACAAGTTGACCTCCTCATCTTTGTAGGAGCCCCTCAATTAAATCCCTTTAACTCTAAAAGCTGAAGTATAGAAATCTGGAGAATAACAAGGGTAGCTAACGACTATTGATGTGAGGAGCAGACAACTGAAGGGATGCTAGATATTGCTGAACAACAACTCACAACATCCTTCACCACTGGACGGGCTGTGAATTGTAGCTGAGCACATGTGAAATGCCACCAATTGTCTCTCCCAATAGATGCACAGTGTTCAGATATAACTCCTAGACTGCTCATTAGGAATGCTATTAGCTGGAGTTTCAATAAATTGTTACAGTTCAAAAGCAAAGCCTCCCTTTATCTCTCACTGTGCAATACCAGCTCAGCAATCAAGATTAGGCTCAGTTTAATTGGCCCATCTAGTTGTTGTTATGACTTGGAAGCTCTTTTCATTTTCTCACCTTTCCTTCCCCCCACCCCTTTTTTTTTTTTTTTTGCTAAATCCAACTTAAAATGTTTCTCAATGAACTTTAGGCAAGGAAAACCAAATGCACAGGTACAGTACAGGTGGTACCTGGTTCAATGGTAGTAACTGTGATCCCTTCCAACTATTCTATTCTATTCTATTCTATTCTATTCTATTCTATTCTATTCTATTCTATTCTATTCTATTCTATTCTATTCTATTCTATTCTATTCTATTCTATTCTATTCTATTCTATTCTATTCTATTCCTAATTCCTATTCCTAATTCCTATTCCTAAATCCTAATCCTTATTGTTATTCTATTCTATTCTATTCTATTCTATTCTATTCTATTCTATTCTATTCTATTCTATTCTATTCTATTCTATTCTATTGTTAGCATGATCTCTAAAGTATCTCCCAGTTAACTGATGCAGTCAGTTCCCCAGATGTCTAGTATCCCATTGAATATCTTGAATCCCATTGTGATGATTCATGGCTAAGTTGAGTTGACTTCTGTAGCTATGCGACATGTTCTCTCCCTAGGTTCATGGTTGTGCCTGAGAACTGCAGTCAAAGATTGGTCTTGCTTTCCAAAGGAGTACAGTTCATCCTTGAGTTACAACATTTTGTTTAGTGACCGTTCAATGTTACAATGGCACTGGAAAAAAAATGACTTATGACTATTTTTCCACACTTAAAACTATTGTTGCATGATCAAAATTCAAATGCTTGGCAACTGACTCATATTTATGATGGTTGCAATCTCCTGGGGGGTCATGTGACCTTCTGACAAGCCAAGTCAATAGGGAAGCCAGATTCACTTAACAACCATGTTACTAACTTAACAACTGCTGTGATTTACCGATCAGCTGTGGCAAGAAATTTCATAAGCTAGGGCAAAACTCTTTTAACATGTCTTTTAACATGTACTGCCCTGTTCACCGCCCTGAGTCCTCCAGGAGAAGGGCGGTATACAAATAAAATTAATTAATAAATAAATAATAAATAAAACTCACTTAACAACTGTTTCATTTAGCACTGGACATTTTGGGCTCAACTGTGTTTTTAAATCAAGGACTACCTGTATGTGAATGCCCCAGGAAAGGAACTCCCTTGATTCAGACAAACAATTAAACAATAAACAACAGCCCAATCAAGGGACCACCAAGAATACTCCCACCAACGTTGACACAGCAAGCCACTAGAATATAGAATGAGAGCAAACCCCACAGACTTCTAGTACTGATGATGTGACTTAGTTGGGTCGTGAAATGTCTGCAAGAAAACAAGGACCACAAGGACCCCACAGTCTTCCTCCTCTTCCTCCTCTCTCCTCTCCCTACTTCTTTCTAGCACTGATGATGTTACCTAGTTGGGCTATGTAATCTCTGCAAGAAAACAACCAAGCTCAGAGAGTACTAAGGACTGCATAGTTGTCCTCCTCCTCCTCCTCCTCCTCCTCTCCACAAATCCCATTCTCTTCTAGCGCTGATGGTGTTGCCTAGTTGTGTCATAAAACATCTACAAGAAAATAACCAATGTCCCCCTCCTCTTCCTCCTCCTTCTTCTCCTCCTCTTTCTCTTCTTCCCCCTCTTCCTCTTTTTCCTCCTCCTCCTCTCCACAAATCAAGCTTAGAGAGCACCAAGAACCTCACAGTAGCAGTCCTTCTTCCCCTCCTCCTCCTCCTTCTCCACTTCTTCTTCCTCTTCTTCCTCTTCCTCCTCCTCTTCCTCTCCACAAATTCCACTCCCTTCTAGCACTGATGATGTTTCCTAGTTGGGTCATATAATGTCTGCAAGCAAACAATCACACTCAGAGAACACCAAGAAACCCACAGTCCTCCTCCTCCTCCTGTTCCTTCTCCTCCTCCTCCTCCTCCTCCTCCTCCTCCTCCTCCTCCTCCTCCTCCTCCTCCTCCTCCTCCTCCTCCTCCTCCTCCTCCTCCTCTTCTTCTTCTTCTTCTTCTTCTTCTTCTTCTTCTTCTTCTTCTTCTTCTTCTTCTTCTTCTTCTTCTTCTTCTTCTTCTTCTTCTTCTTCTTCTTCCTCCTCCTCCTCCTCCTCCTCCTCCTCCTCCTCCTCCTCCTCCTCTCTACAAACCCCACTCCCTTCTATCCCTGATGATGTTGCCTACCTGGGTCATGAAAAAGACCCAAGTTTTCTGGACAACCCCACCAGTGAAACCAATTTGGAGATGGGAGAACACTAGTGAAGACCCGCAGTCAAAATTTCCTTCTGAAATTATCTTAATTTTGCTTTCCCAAGAGGCCTTCAAACAGCCCTGCACAAGAGCCTTTTTTTGCCACCTTCCCCAAAGGTTATGCATTCATGATTTTTCATTCAAAGGGGGAAAGCTTCCTGGGGCAAAAAAAAAACAAAAACCAATCTCAACAGTCTCTAGAGTCACCCCTGTCATTAGAAGTGTGAGTGGAAAATTGGAGGTGAAGAGGAAGGAGAAAAAGAGACATAATCACAGTGTGCATGCCACTATTTAGGTTACCCCAGAGTTCTACGTGATGTTAGTAATTAGACATTAGGAGTTGCAAGAAATCCCCCTTTTTTACTCAAAAGGGCTACCAGGGTGAAAAAGACCGCTTTGGATCAGATCTTTCAAGGCTGGGGGAAAAAAATCATGTGTGTGTCCTTGATTCCTAAAATTAGTTTTTCTGTAATTATAGGAGTTATGCACCCCATGTAGGAAAAAATGCCTGAAGTGTGAGGAGAGTGGTGTGGTCTTCCTACCTCTTTGCCCTACTCATTTTTTATATCTTAATAACATTTTGTGAATTGGGTACGTTTCTACCCAACCTAGACTGGCATCATCCTTTCGTTGGGTGGGGAGAATGGTGTCTGCTGAGACAGCCCGGTTATTTTTCTAGTCTACATTTTTTTTCCCTATAAGGGGCATAATTTTATTTTTAAACCACTACGTAGCTCCGGCACTGATAATGCCAAAGCAAAGAGGCTTCATTTTACACAGTGGTGCTGTGCTCTGACAGTGAGAGAGAGTGATGACCCCATGGAGAAGGAGGTAACAGGGGGCTGGGGAGGAGGAAGAGGAAGGGGGTGTGGGGGAAACTTAGAATCTGAACCGTTTTGTGAGCAAAGGTGTGTGGAAATGCCTAGGAGTGGGAATCAGGCCCAAGCCATTATTACAGAAGTCTGATAAACGTAATAGAGAGGAGATTTCTTTATTGCATGGAATATGTTAAAGATTGTCTTCGACTTGGAATCGTTAAGTGACTTTTGTCCCATTTTACGACCTTTCTTGCCCCACTTGTTAAGTGAAGCACAGCAATTGTAAAGTTACTCACATGGTTGCCAAGTGAATCTGGCTTCCGCATTGACTTTGCGAAAGGGGATCACATGGCCCTGGGGACGCGGCAACCATCAGAAATATGAGTCAGTTGCCAAGCATCCCAATTTGGATCATGCAGCCGCGCGGAGGCTGCTACTCTTTTTAAGGGTGAAAAATGGTCATGAATTGCATTTTTTTAGTGGTGTTTTAACTTCAAATGGCCACTAAGCAAATGGTAGTGTTGAAAGAAAAATCTTCATCGGGGTCCAGTCCAAGCCTGGAATAATCAAAATGGAGACTGCTTTAGAAAGAAGGTTGTAGTTTATTGAAGAGGAAAGACAGACAAAAGCATGGCTCTGGGAAAGCTGACCACATGTTGCTGGGAGTGGTGGGTTTTTATACCTTCTTGGGCTTTTGTGTTTGGAGTTGTTCCTGTGGCATGAACTTTGGCCAGAGTCTGAGTGTGCCTTTCTGGTATTCTGATGGTGGTGGGTTAATCCTATTATGTCCCAAAGGTCATATCCTGCTTCCCTGGGGCTGGGGCTGATGAATATGTCCTGTGTTGGACTTTTTTGGTGTGAGGGGTTGTTGATTCTACAGATCTTTGTCTTTCTAATCCCAGCTTCCTGGCTCCAATCTTTCTGACAAGATTATCACATCTGCATTTCTGCAGACCTGGTTTCTGTTTGGGGCAGAGAAACTTGGGGTGGGGTGTTGGTTTCTGCCATTAAGATTGTTTGGGGAAATATAATATTCTGCCTTTTTAATATTCCCAAAAATATTTCTTTCTCTGGGTGGTGTGACTTCACACAGTAGTAAATCAAGCACTAACTATACAAGTGTAGGCAAGCTACTTCCCTTGTTGCTGTTGTTAGTTGTGACGTCGTGTCCAACCCATTGCGACCCCATGGACAATGTTCCTCCAGGCCTTCCTGTCCTCTACCATCTTCTGGAGTCCATTTAGGCTCACGCCTCCTGCTTCATTGACTCCATCCAGCCACCTCATTCTCTGTCGTCCCCTTCTTCTCTTGCCCTCAACCTTTCCCAGCATTAGGCTCCACTGAGTCCTTCCTTTTCATTAGGTGGCCAAAGTACTTGAGTTTCAACTTCAGGATCTGGCCTTCTAAAGAGCAGTCAGGGTTGATCTTCTCTAGGCCTGACCGGTTTGATCGCCTTGCAGTCCAAGGGACTTGCAGGAGTCTTCTCCACCACCATAGTTCAAAGGCCTCAATTCTTTGGTGCTCAGCCTTTCTCATGGTCCAACGTTCTCAGCCATACATTGCAACTGGGAAAACCAGTACTTCCTTACAAGAGGGAAAATCTATTGGTTGCATGAAACATCACTGGAGATTCCATGAGAGATCATGATTTAAGCAAAGATTTTTTAAAAATAAATAAATTAACAAATGGTACTTTTTTTCAGCTCCACAATCCAAGCAATGCTAGTGTTCATTGGGGTAGAGTTGCTGCAACCCGACTGCTGGGCTGCTGTGGCTGGCAAGGTTGTAGAAGTTGGATTGTGTAGCTGAGAAGTCAGCTGCACTGTTTTTGTATGCTTTGCACTTTTTACCCAGCGGCTCTGGATAATGTGAAAATTATTACATTCTTCCAAGGAGAAGGTTGATCTCTACCTCTCTGAGCCTTTGTGGTTGGAGGGCCCTAAGGTCCTACTATAATAAGGCACTGCCCCTGGATATGAACGTCCACTAGGAAAGGCTGAAGTGATGCTGAAATAGCCTGGGAGAAACCATCCCAAAGAACAAGATAAATCCATACGTTGTGGTGCTTTCCACTGATTATTGTCATCTCAAACTAATGGGACATCCAAGCATTTTCTCTGATGACAAATTGTTCCCAGCTTATTTGCATTCTGAATGTCTTTGAAACAGTGCTTAGTTTGATCTTTTACCAGGAGAGAGAGCGGGAGGGAGAGAGAGAGAGAGAGAAAGGGAGGGAAGGAAGGAAGGAGAGAGAAAGAGAGAAAGAAAAAGAGAGAGAAAGAAAAGGAGAGAGAAAGAAAAGGAGAGAAAGGGATGGGAAGGAAGGAAGGAAGAAAGGAAGGAAGGAAGGAAGGAAGGAAGGAAGGAAGGAAGGAAGGAAGGAAGGAAGGAGAAAGAGAGAGAGAAAAAGAGAAAGAAAGAGACAGAGAGAAAGGGAGAGAGGGATGGGAAGGAAGGAAGGAAGGAAGGAAGGAAGGAAGGAAGGAAGGAAGGAAGGAAGGAAGGAAGGAAGGAAGGAAGGAAGGAAGGAAGGAGGGAGGGAGGGAGGGAAGGAAGGAAGGAAGGAAGGAAGGAAGGAAGGAAGGAAGGAAGGAAGGAAGGAAGGAAGGAAGGAAGGAAGGAAGGGACAGAAAGAGAGAGAAAGAGGGGGGCACCACTAGTATATAAATGTTGGAATTCATTGTTGGAATGTATTTTTATGCAACAACTACAGTAGTATTCAGACAGTAGATTGCAGTGTTTGCGGGTTTGGATCTATGGTATATATTCCATGCTCTTTTGTTTCCTGTTTCCTGTTACAGTTAAAAAAATGGTTAAGCAGTAAAGCACATGGTAACTGTACTCTTTGTTTTCTCTGTGTTGCTATACATAAACAGAATTCTAACAATAAACAGAAAGCAAACCCTGCTCCCTTCTAGCACTTACAGCATTACCTGGTTGGGTCATGAAACATGTGCAAGAAAATAACGAAGCTCAGAGAGGATCCACAAATGATCTTGTTTAAGGCAGTAAAACTGGAGTCGTTATGGCTGGATGGGCTCAAATAATAAGAGTTAGATGATGGGCCAAGCCACTTGTATATAAACAGAGATTAGACCCCAATCCCTTCTAATACTGATGATGTTACCTAGCTGGGTAATGAAATGTCTGTAAGGCAACAACTAAAATCAGAGAGCACCAAGGACCCCACAAATGACATTGTTTAAGACAGTAGATCTGGAACAGGTCAATTTTTGTGGGATGGGCTGAAATAACAGGTGGTCCCACAAATAAATAAATACTGACAGGCCAAGTCACTTGCATATAATCACAGAGAAATGCCCCCTCCCTTCTAGCACCAATGATGTAACCTAGTTGGGTAATAAAACATCTGTAAGAAAACAACCAAGTTCAAAGAGTACCAAGGAACCCACAGTCCTTCCCCCCCTCCCCCCCTCCTCCTCCTCTCCATAAACCCCACTCCCTTCCAGCACTGATGATGTTCCCTAGTTGGTTCATGAAACATCTGCAAGAAAACCACCCAGCTCAGAGAGAACCAAGGACCCCACAGTCCTCCTCCTCCTCCTCTTCCTCCTCCTCCTCCTCTTCTCCATAAACCCCACTCCCTTCCAGCACTGATGATGTTCCCTAGTTGGTTCATGAAACATCTGCAAGAAAACCAGCAAGCTCAGAGAGAACCAAGGGCCCCACAGTTCAAGCACGTGCTACAAACATTCTCTTCTATTAAATCTTCATAGGGTAGCATGTCCTATGCTGGCAATCAGTAAGGAAGAAGAACTGAAAAAAAACATGGAGGCATATGGATTAGAGAAATTAAATGTTCTTCCTCTCTCCCATAGGTGTGTTTTTACACACGAATGCACACACACACACACACACACACACACACACACACACACATTTGATACTTGGCCCTTTTGCAGTAATAAGGCTGAAAACATTGTCTCACCGATGAGGTAGAAAAAGGGGACATGCTTGGCATGGGTGAAGCAAACTTTGTGAGTAATGGAGAGCAGATTTCACCATGTGAGCAAACCCTTATTGGAAACATCTCATCCGTGCTTCATTTTCTTTCTTTCTTTTTTCCCCCGGCATGTTTAGCGTTGCTCAGAAATGTTGGAGAACTCAGTGGCCTTCAGGGCAAATTAAACCTAATTTACTGTACAAATTGTCAGACCATCGCAGCCACCAAAGTGCTTATTATTTAAAAGAGAAGGAAAAACAAAACAAAAAAAAACAAAATACACAAAACACAAGAGATGTAGACACAGCTCACCTGTTCGTGGCGAGTCTATAATCAGACAGGACTAAAAACCATTCATTTGCAGAAATCTTGTTTTGATTTTCCATGCTGGAGAGGGATTTTTTTTTTAAAAAAAATAAGGCTTAACTTGCTAGGCTGAGTAACCCAACTTGACAAAGGCTGGTAGGATGAGCCATGCACACCTATTCCACTCGTATCGATTCATTTTAATATCTTTGCAAGGCTCCAGTGATTCACTCCTGGACGTAAAACTCAATTTCGTATCGTGATTGGAACTGAGTTAAATTTCTCTCCATTTGTAACAGTTGATTTTCCCCATACAGCCAGAAGCAATTAGAAGAGAACTGAAAGAGAGAATAGTAAGCTAGCATTCCACGATAATCTTCTGACTTTCAAATTTTTTTTTTCTGCTGTGCAAATGAGAGAGAAGAATGCTAGGCAATAATTTCCCCCTGAAATAGAAGAGAACATTTGTCCATCTCCGTAACCATTTAAGGGAGGAGAAAGTCATGGGAGGAACAAAGATTCTAAACTAGGACGTTGTTGGGTTTTTTTTTTTTTGTGGCTTTTTTTTTTTTGAGACCCTGCAAATTGACATAAAGATACCTAGAATTATAGAAGAATAAGCGGAATATTGAAGTCAAGCAGAGGATCGATTTAATCCAGTGCTCTGTTTTTCTATAAGTTGCTTTCAGAATCTCCACAAGTCTACACTGAGTTGCTTCCAGGAAGTCGAAAGACCACACAGACTTCCAACGTAATCCCTGAATTTATCCAGCTGAACACAGAAACCATACATATCTGTCATGATGAACTGAATAACACAGCTGGAAGGGAGCATGGAGGTCCTCTAGTCCAGCCCTTGCTCAAGCAGGGGATCCTATCCCATTTCAGGCAAGTGGCTCTCTGGGCTTCTCTTGAAAGCCTTCAGTGATGAAGTGCCCATGATTTCTGAAGGCAAAGCTGTTCCACTGGTTAATTGTCCTCACTGTTAGGAAATTCCTCCTTAGTTCTAGGTTGCTTCTCTCCTTGATTCGTTCCACCCATTGTTTCTTGTCTTGCCTTGCCTTCTGATGCCTTGGAGGTCTTCTAGTAGTCCACTAGGTAAAGGTAAAGGTTCCCCCGCACATGCGTGCTAGTCGTTTCCGACTCTAGGGGCCGGTGCTCATCTCCGTTTCAAAGCCGAAGAGCCAGCGCTTGTCCGAGGACGTCTCCGTGGTCATGTGGCCGGCATGACTAGATGCCAAAGGCGCACGGAACGCTGTTACCTTCCCACCGTGGTGGTCCCTATTTTTCTACTTGCACTTTTTACGTGCTTTCGAACTGCTAGGTTGGCAGAAGCTGGGACGAGTAACAGGCGCTCACTCTGTTACGCGGCACTCGGGATTCAACCCGCCAAATTGCCGACCTTCTGATCGACAAGCTCAGCATCCTAACCCACTGAGCCACTGCGTCCCTAGTAGTCCACTACCACCCCAATATATATATAAAATGAGAGAGAAAGAGAGATGGATAGATATTGATAGAACTTATCTATCAGTGTGTTTCTCTGTTTCTTTCTCTATCTATCTATCTATCTATCTATCTATCTATCTATCTATCTATCTATCTATCTATCTATCTATCTAATTCTATCTATCTATCTATCTCTAATTCTATCTATCTATCTCTAATTCTATCTATCTATATCTATCTATCTATCTATCTATCTATCTATCTATCTATCTCTAATTCTATCTATCTATCTATCTCTAATTCTATCTATCTATCTCTAATTCTATCTATCTCTCTAATTCTATCTATCTATCTATCTATCTATCTATCTATCTATCTATCTATCTCTATCTATCTATCTATCTATCTATCTCTAATTCTATCTATCTATCTATCTCTAATTCATTCTATCTATCTATCTATCTATCTATCTATCTATCTCTAATTCTATCTATCTATCTATCTATCTATCTATCTATCTATCTATCTATCTATCTATCTCTATCTATATCTATCTATATCTATCTATCTATCTATCTATCTATCTATCTATCTATCTATCTATCTCTAATTCTATCTATCTATATCTATCTATCTATCTATGTATCTCTAATTCTATCTATCTATCTATCTATCTATCTATCTATCTATCTATCTATCTATCATCTATCTATCTATCTCTTTCTATCTGTCTATCTCTAATTCTTTCTTTCTATCTATCTATCTATCTATCTATCTATCTATCTATCTATCTATCATCTACCTCTATCATCTTTGATTTGACTTGATTTCAGTACTGGCTAACTCCACTATATATCTCAACCTCCATATGTTCTCACATGGAGTTTTCAAAAAGGTTAATGTATGGTTCGAAGGCAACTACAATTCTCTATGGTCTCCAGCACTCTATTGATCACCCAGTTTGGAATATTCAAAAGAGATCACATCTTTACTTAATCAGTGCGAGCAATTGCAGGGTTTGCTTGCCCCATCGTTGATCAGGTTACCTAGTGTGGTAACGAAACCACCAATTTCAGCAAGCACCAAGAACCTTTCTGCCTCCTTACCTGTTCAGGACATTACAGATAGATGAAGACAGACTTTGAAATAACTTAGTTCAGGGGTCTTCAAACTTGGCCCTTTTATGACTTGTGGACTTCAACTCCCAGAATTCCTCAGTCAGCGTGCCTGGCTGAGGAATTCTGGCAGTTGAAGTCCACAAGTCATAAAGAGGCCACAGTTCTCCACGCTGGCGGAGGAATTCTGGGAGTTGAAGTCCACAAGTCATAAAAAAGCCAGGTTTGGAGACCCCTGACTTAGTCTCAAGCCTTAAAGAAATTTCTTGCTTAATACCAGCATCTCGAATTGGGTCTGGGAATCAGTTGGGGATACTTTAAACTGAACCCCTTCTCTCCATCCTGGCCACATCACTCAGAGTGGTGTGTATGCAGTCCACCCTGTGTTCCTCAGTGCACACAAAGACACACAGTGCAACTATACAAAAAGCAGACCTCTCATATAGCCACTGCTAAAGTGATCGCAAAAAAAATCCATGCTCTGCTTGTTTTATTTTGTATTATTACCATGATGTCTGCTGAAGTTGGAGGGGGGGGCATTGCATTGAAATAAATAATTATTTCATTTATTCTTATTATCTATAATATTTGTTTCCTCTTTTTTCTTTTTCTTTTTTCTTTTAGTTTAGCACCCACCCATTTTGACTCTGAAATCTACCCCAATTATTACAACGAAATCCTGCCCGTTATTATAGACTCCCACCATGCATTCTTTTTTTTTTTTTGGAAACATTAGTATATACTGTCGAGACAAAACTTCCCTCTGTTTGATCACTCCTCATTTGCATTTTTAATCGCCCCCCATTAGACAGCCTCTGAGCTAATTAACCAAACATCTGTAATAGAACGCTCCTGTTTCCTGTTTTTCTGAAGGAAGAAAGTAATGGCTGAAGCACTACTAAAACAATTAAGTAATACGGAGGGGGGAAAAAAAACCACCCTGCAAAGATTGGCAATCTGAGCTGGATCCATAAATCACTTCCATAATGACTCGTTGCTCAAAAATGTTTAATTAGAGGGAAGGGGGGGGTGGGTGTGGGGAGGAGGAAGCTATAAAATATTTCTGCAGGCGAGGAAATGAATGAAGGTTTGGGGTTGGTGCCGAAGGGAAGGAGGTAGATAATTAGAGCTGGCATTGTCAGGTATGATTGTGAGGAAGTTAGGTGTGCCTACACCCCACAGATCGATGGAAATTAAATAGGCAGGCTGAGGTCTCTGTTCCTAAGAATGTCAATAGGATTTAGGTCCCCCTGACTTTGGAGATGGCCTTCTCATCTGAGAGCCCTTATTTTGAGTCCCTAAGTCCCCTCCTTTGGTGAAAGAAGGTACAGGAAGTTTGGCTTATTATCATTTTCTCTGTTATTTTACAAGTACAGTGAGTGCTTCTGAGCTTGACACAAATTCCTCGTGTGCCTAACCACACTTGGCTGAATAAAGCTCTTTCTCTTCTCTTCTCTTCTTCTCTTCTCTTCTCTTCTCTTCTCTTCTCTTCTCTTCTCTTCTCTTCTCTTCTCTTCACTCTACTCTACTCTACTCTACTCTACTCTACTCTACTCTACTCTACTCTACTCCATTCCATTCCATTCCATTCCATTCCATTCCATTCCATGTTCTATTCTATTCTGTTCTGTTCTATTCTATTCTTTCATTATTCTCTTCTCTTCTCTTCTCTTCTCTTCTCTTCTCTTCTCTTCTCTTCTCTTCTCTCTCTCTTCTCTTCTCTCCCTGAAGGAGAAGGAGAAGGAGGATGGAAGAAGGAGAGAAGTAGAAGGATAGGAAAAAAGGTGGAGGAGGAGGGGAGGGAGAGGGAAGGAAAGGGGTAAAGAGGAGGAGGGGAGGATGGGAAGGAGGGGAGGAGGGGGAGAGGGAGAAGGATGAGAGAAGGAGAAGAAGGAGGAGAAAAAGGAGGAGGAGGTGAAGGAGGAGGAGGAGGGGAAAGGAGAAGGAGAAGAAGAATGGGGAAAAGATAGTGGGAGGAAGAGGAGGAGATGAGGGAAAGGTGAAGGAAAAGAGTAAAGAGGAGGAGGATGGGTAGGAGGAGGGAGAGGATGGGAGAAAGAGAAGAAGGATGGAAGAAGGAGAAGAAAGAGGAGGCTGGAGGAGAAGGTGGAGGAGGATGGGAGAGAAGGAGAAGAAGGAGAGGAAGAGGAGGAGAGGGAGAGGGAGAGGATAGGGAGAGGGGAGAGGAGGAGAGGGAGAGGAGGAGGAGAGGAGGGAGAGGTGAAGGAAAAGAGTAAAGAGGAGGAGGATGGGAGAAGAAGAAGAAGGATGGGAGAAGGAGAAGAAGGATGGAAAAAGAGGAGGAGGAGGAGGAAAAGGAAGAAGATGGGGTTTGCTTTTGGAGTTGGTGCTCTTGATGCGCAATACCTGGTCGTCATTCACAGGTGAGAGAAAGAGAAAGGAGGATGCTTCCTGTAGCACAGAGGGGGAAGTAATGGCTGGTTTGGGGAGCCTTCAGAACATCCTGCTCTCCAGGTAGGCAACAGCATAGCTAATTTGATTAGAGTCACCAGCATCTGCTTGGGGTAACTGGAACAACACCCCGAATGTAACTTAAACAGACTTGCATGATGAATTGCAAAGCTTAGGAAACCCAACTAGAAGTGTCTGGATGACAGACGGAGAGACTAAATATAATCCTTATGCTACCCTGATGAAACATACTTGGCGGCTTAGCTTAATCCTTGAAGGAATGACAGCAAAAAATAAGGTGAAAGAGCAATTAGCTTTCTCCACACTAATCCCAGCTAAATCAGTTACTCCTTTTCTTACTTATGGCACAGTTTCAAACAACCCTGGAAAAATGGAGAGGTGAGGAAATGCACCTTCTCCGCACTGGGGATTTGATTATAATTAAATGACAAGTGCCATTTTAAAGGCCAGGCTGGGGCCCAGAGAGAATTGTTTTGATCCCCATTGATGGGATGCGTAAATATGTTATGTGATGATACGTGCTGTTGGGCTAGGAGCCGTCAGAATGGTCTCGGCATCTTGCGATGACCCAGAGCAAGATGGGATTTTAAATGACTCGGGCTGCTTCTATCTGCCAGCCTTTTTGCTACCACTCATCCCACAATTAAAATGCATCTGGGGTTGACCAGGGTGGTTAGACCATTTCAGCATACCAAGAAGCT
>CM044355.1:7317282-7434782 GCA_024294585.1 Vipera latastei
TTTATTATAATTTCAGGGCATGGGGAAGGATGGTGGTGGGGGGCTGGCAGGGAGGTGGTAAGACACAGGAAGAGAAGTGTACGTGCACGTTTTAGGTCAGATCCAAAATGTTCATGCTGTTCTGTTGGAAAGGAATCTTGGAAGAAGACCTCCAATGTCCCTTCCATCCCTTTTGTCCCAAAGATGCTTTTTCAAGAGGCAATTGGACTTCCTTGTAGACATTTTGTTTCTTATCCAAGAAGCTTCTTCAGCTCAGACTGGATGGTGGGGAATAGAAGGATTTATTATACTCCTTGCAGACAGCTGGTCATTTGCATTCTTTTAGAGAGTCGTTGAGGCCACTTGGAGGTTTGTCTGTGTCCTCGGGGTTACCTGAGTAGTGAAAATGGGTGTGGACCCTTCTTGGAAGTTCTGAAAGGGCTGTGTTGTGGAACTATATTTTCTGCCCTGGGTCCCTTCTCTGTTGGAGACAGACACAGGCAGTTGAGGAGGAGTCTTTGCTGTCTGCATCTCAAACTGAAGCTGAAATGGTTCCTGTAGTCTGCAATGTTTTCTGGAAATCTGTTCATCCTCCCGCACCATTCGAAGGGTGTTCTTCCAAAAGTGCATCGCTAAATGTCTGTGGAGATTCTCAGTCATTCAGGTCACAGTTGTCCCAAAGGTGCTTTTTGAAGAAGCAACTGGACTTCCATGTTTTTCTTTGAAAACCAGAGCTGAAGAAGCTTCTTGGGTGAAAAGCAAAATGTTTTCAAAGAAAAACAAGGAGGTCCAGTTGCCTCTTGAAAAAGCACCTTTGGGACAACCATGACCTGGATGACAGAGAATCTCCAGAAACTTCCAACTCTATTGTTCTGTGTTCTATGTTCTTGTGAAAGAGGCAGCTGGACAGATGAGTAAACTGTGATGATCTTAAGGGTCATCTACAGATCATAGAATCATGGAATCATAGGACTGGAAGGGATCTTGAAGGACTTCTAGTCCAACCCCTTGCCCAAGCTAGGAGTCTTTGTACCATTCCCGACAAATGGTTGCCCAAACTCCAGGAGATAAGCTATACCACTGATAAATTGTCCTCACTTCCTGGAAATTCCTCCTAATTTCCAAGTTGGATCTCCCTCTGAGGAGCTTCCACCCATTGCTTCTTGTCCTGCCCCCAGATACTATATTATGGAGAGTGATTCAATACATCATCATCATCATCATCATCATCATCATCATCATCATCATCATCATCATCATCATCATAACAACAACAACAACAACTGATTACAAAGCTAGACATGACAAACTTGCTAAACTAATCCACTGGGCATTGTGTAAAAAAAAACAACTTGCCTGTGTCCGAAAAGTCGTCGGAACATAGGGTGGAAAAAGTTGTCGAGAATGAGAGGGTGAAGATCTTGTGGGACTTCCAAATACAGACAGATCACCATTTGGAACACAACACGCCAGATATCGCAGTCGTAGAGAACCGAAGCGTACAGTTGATTGATATCGCTTACCAGGAGATGCCAGAGTCGAAGAAAAAGAACTGGGGAAAAATTACAAAATACCGTGACCTGTCCATCAAAACTGCGCAATTATGGATGAAACATGTAACAGTGATACCCATTGTCATTGGGGCACTGGGAACTATGTCCCAAAACTTTACAAAATACATCAAGAAATTGCAGATTTCTGCAATAACTCTAGCAAAACTACAAAAAAACTGCGCTACTCGGAATATCTTACATTTTAAGGAGATACCTGGTTGATACCTAGGATGCTGGCAGCAACACGTGTCAACCATTAGTGCCAGTCAATTTGAGTGTTCAGTTGACTGAGTGTCATGTTTTATGAATAAAAGTTTTATAATAATAATAATGTTGGAAGGGACCTTGGAGGTCATCTAGTCCAAACCCCTGCTCAGGCAGGAGACCCTATACCATTTCAGACAAATGGCTGTCCAGTGTCTTCTTAAAAACTCCCAGTGTTGGAGTATTCACAGCTTCTGGAGGCAGGTTGTTCCACTGGTTAATTGTTCTAACTGTCAGAAAGTTTCTCCTTAGTTCTAGGTTGCTTCTCTACTTGACTACTTTCCATCCGTTGCTTCTTGTCCTGCCTTCAGGGGCTTTGGAAAATAGCTTGACTCCCTCTTCTCTGTGGCAGCCCTTGAGATATTGGAAGACTGCTATCCTGTCCTCCCTTGTCCTTCTCTTCATTAAACTAGACATACATGCATACTGTGATAGCCCTTCCTGTATTGGAGAATTGCTATCATGTCTCTCCGAAATCTTCTCTTCATTAAACTAATCTAGTTCCTTTAGCCATTCACGGTATAATTTATTCTCCAGACCCCTGATCAACTGGCGGCCCCCAGGGGCAGAGCATTCTCTATGGGCGTGCCTGCCCTCTGGAACCAGCTTCCTGTTGAGCTCCGGATGGCTCCCGACCTTCACTCTTTTCGCCATGACCTGAAGACTTGGCTATTTGAAGTTGCCAGCCTGGACTGAGGGATTGGGGTTTTAGATTTTAAATTCCATATTTTAAATTTTAGAATGTGTTTTATTGCTTAGGGCTACTTGGTTTAATTTATTTTATTTTTTGTCTATTATGTGCTGTATATTGTGTTTTAATTGCCCTGTACACCGCCCCGAGTCCTTCGGGAGAGGGGCGGTATATAAATCCAATAAATAATAATAATAATAATAATAATAATAATAATAATAATAATAATAATAATAATAATAATAATAATAATAATAATAATAATAATAATAATAACAACAACAACAACAACAACAACTTTGTTGCTCTCCTCTGCGCTCTTTCTAGTATCTTGTCTTTAGTGGTAGGATTCAAATATGTGAACAACTGGTTCTCTGTGTGGATGCTGCTTCCGGAAGTCCATTCTGGGCCTGAGCAACAACAACAACAAAAAAATAGCTACCAGTTTTGCCAAACTGGTGTGAACTGGCTGAATCCCACCACTGCTTGTCTTCCGGTACTGGAGGGGATGTCATGGAGAAGAGGGGATTGACTTACTCTCCAAAGCACCAGAGGGCAAGACAAGAAGTCATGGGTGGAAACTTGTTAAAGAGAGACTATGCAAAGAGGTTGACTTCCGAGGTCCCTTCTAGCGCCACAATTCTATGTTCTAGGGTTTCAGCATCTTTTTTGGTAGTGTGGTGACCAGAACTGGATGCAGTATTCCAAGTATGGCTTCACTAGTGCAGTATAGAGAGGTGATCTTGTTGCTATCCCTCTGTTGATGCAGCCTAGGAATGAGTTGGCTTTTTTGGTAGTTGTAGCACTCTGCTGGCTCATATTTAAGCAATGACCCACCAGGACTCCCAGATCCCTCCCCCCAGGCATTACTATTGAGCCAGGCACTGCCTATTCCAGTGTTTCTCAAATTTGGCAATGTTAAAATGCCTGGATGTCAACTCCCAAAATTCCCCAGCCAGCATAGTGTGCTGGGGAAATCTGGGCGTTGAAGTCTACAGATCTTAAATTTGCCTGTGCATCTGTTTTTTTCTGCCTCGGGACCATACATTTCTCACCACTGAACTGCATCTTATTGGAGATCAAAGGCGCTCTACTTCAATCCCTTAAGAGCATTCTAGGCCAAGATTTAGCCTTTATATGGGCTTTACTACATCTCCCAGAATCCCAAACCAGCCCAAGTTATAGGATGTGCCATGGAATAGTTCTGGAAACCATCATCCTATGGATGGCTGTTTTTAAAGATTGGGGAAAATGCCAATCGTGAACCACCGTTCTGTATTCTTAGCATCTATCACAAAAAATTACATTATCCCTGCATGTGGTTCAGATGTTTGGAAACCTTCAAATGTAAGCCATGATAAATGTCCTTAACCATAATGAAAATCTTCTAGCTTCCCTTGAAAGAGCTTAATTGGCTTTCCTACAGAGGTTTGAATAAGACAATGCTAGTAGCTTCCAACTATACAGTTTTATAATACATGTACTCCCTGTTTCACTACCTCAGGCCCTTTACATTAAATGCAATACTCAGGGGAGGAAGGGAAATGAATGGAGGACAAACTATGCAGTAGATCTACAGTATGTTGGGTTTTCACATTTTTCCCCCCTCCTAAAGTTAATATGGGATTTGTGTTTGGTTTGGGAGATTCGATACCTTCAAGCAAGTTGTAACTCCTGTTACGAGTCCTTGAAGTTTTCTTGGCAATATATTTGGAAGTGGGTTGCCCTCGTCTTCTAACTATGGCCAAGAGGGAGCAAACAAAATCATCCAGCTGTCTTTGTGACTGCGGCAGGACTAGAACGTACAGTTTTCTTGTTGTGAGAGCCTTTGCTGCTTTCTGAGCTTGGTGGTTTTCTTGCAGATGTTTCATGACCCAATTAGGGAACATCATCAGTGATACCTGTAGAAGGGAGTGGGATTTGCTCTGTATATATAATAGTGGTTTGGCCTGTCACTATTGATGTGAGAGTTCTTAGTGATTCCTTGGTAAGGTTGGTGTTTACTGCTTGACTGTTGGTCTAGTATTTAGATAGATAGATAGATAGATAGATAGATAGATAGATAGATAGATAGATAGATAGATAGATAGATAGATAGATAGATAGATAGATAGATAATGGATGGATGGATGATAGAGAGAAAGATTGATATAGATGGATAGATGTGTAGATAAATGGGTAGATAGATGGATAGATAGATGATAGATGGATAGAAAGATGGATGATAGATGATAGATGGATAGATGAGATAGATAGATAGATAGATAGATAGATAGATAGATAGATAGATAGATAGATAGATAGACAGACAGAGAGACAGACAGACAGACAGACAGAAGATAGATAGATAGAAAAATGTGCAGTGAAAATTCAGTTGATCAGTCTCATGCACCACAAATGGATCTATTTCAATCCTGGTCTCCTGCTCAAGCAGGAGGTTGGACTAGAAGACCTCCAGGGTGCCTTCCAACTCTGTCATTCTGTGTTCTGTGCTCTGAAAATGGGACCGGAAGCTCAGGAAAGAGAAAAGGACCTGAAAAGTTTTAGACTTGAGCATTGAGCGTTCTTGAAATGATATCACCCCGAAGATCAAGACCTGCTTTGTGTTATGGGCAAAAATGAAGAGGATCTACTGAATGCCGGAGAAAAGACCTCCTAACTGTAACAGCCTCATCCACCGTGCAGCTAGAGAGGTGATGAGCTTCTGTTTGCTGGATCTGTTCAAGTAGGGGCTGGACAACCATCTGTCTTGGATGTTCGAATTTGAAACCTGCACCGAGCAAGCTCAGTGGCTTAGCAGAAACCTTCCAATACACTAATTTTATCATCCTATAATTCGAGGAGTTCCATCTGTTAAATCTCCCAAGCCAACTCATCTTGATATTTGGAAAATTGGAAGTAGTGCTTTAGCTGTTGGGGCAAAGTGAAGAAAGGTCACCTGTGAATTAAACAACAACAACAACAACAAAAATCAAGCTTGCTAATTGTCTCTCTTTCTCTCTTCCTTTCTCTCTCTCTCTCTCTCTCTCTCTCTCTCTCTCTCTCTCTCTCTCTCTCTCTCTCTCTCTCTCTCTCTCTCTCTCTCTCTCTCTTTCTCTCTTTGTCTCTTTCTCTTTCTGTCTCTTTCTGTCTCTCTCTTTTCTTTCTCTTTCTCTTTCTTTCTCCCTTCTTTCTTTTATCTTTATCTCTGTGTCCTTTTTTCTTTTCCTTCTGTTCTGTTTCATATATTTTTTCTCTCTCTCTCTCTTTCTTTCTCTTTTTCTCCTCCTTTGTCTTCCTCTCTTGCTTTCTTTATCTTTATCCTTTTTTTCCTCTTCTCTTCTTTCTCTTTTTTCCTCTCTCCTTCTCTCTCTCTTTCTCTTTCTCTTTTTCTCCTCCTTTGTCTTCCTCTCTTGCTTTCTTTATCTTTATCCTTTTTTTCCTCTTCTCTTCTTTCTCTTTTTTTCCTCTCTCCTTCTCTCTCTTTCTTTCTCCCTCCCTCCCTCTCTCTTCTAGAGCAGGCATGTCAAAATCACAACGTCACGTGACATCGCGCGACGTATCGGAACTTTTTCCCATTGCTGAAAATGGGATGGGCACGGTTTCTCCATGATGCTCCAGCCCGTGGGCTGGCAGTTTGACACCCCTGTCCTAGAGGAAATAACCCCAAATTTATGTTGTCCAGTTTCCATCTCTTTTCTTTTCTGTGATCATGAGGACAGGAAGTCAAGTAAAAAAGGAAGGGGATATAGACCCAGAAGGAGAACAGCAAGGAGAGAATCTGCTTAGTTTATTAAATGTGCAATGTGTTGAAAGCCTCACTTCGCTCCAATTAAATAATGGGGTTATTTACATAGTCTGCCCAAACCCGCTTCGTCTGATGAAAGGATTCCTTGTAACAATGATCTTGCTCGGTGGCCCATGTGTTTATTTATTAAAGTTGCATGCCACCCGAATCGGAAGACTCTTGGTAGCTAACAAAGTATAAAAATGCAATACATATAATCAAATTAAGACAGGTCAAAACCAAACCAATGACAAGGCATCAGGACCCAAAAGCTTTCCAGAAAAGTTGTATCTTCATGTCTTTTTTATATACCATTTTTATTGTATCTGTATTTTACAGATGCAGAAGGCAAATAATACGGACACAAACAAATGGGAGAACCTTCCAGAAGTGAAAAACAAGACTTCTGAGGTTCTACCACACCTGCCAGCAACAGAGAACAACCAGCTGCTTCTCCTGGCATGAACAGAATAGTGGGACCAATGTGGACCTGGTAGAGAGAGATGCAGCCCTGTAGATAACCAGGTGCCAAGCCGTAAAGGGCTTTATAGATGATTCCCAGCATTTTGAACTGCACCCAGCAGTGCATGGGAAGCCAATCCTATTGTTTGCTCAACAATCAATCCCAAGAGTAACTGGGTCACTACATTTGGAACCAACGGACACTTCCAGGTGGTCTTTGAAGGCAGATGCAGATCAAACTGCAATAGTCTGCTTGATCAGGGATGAGAACATGAGTCTCTCTCGTCAGGTCCAAGGGACGTGGAACACTCCCAATACAAAGAGTTGTTCTGTCTAACTAGGGTTTGGTTTAAGCTTCTTCTCTCCCATCTACATAGCTTCCAGGTACTGGGACAAGACTTTGAGGGCACTTCTGGACCAATGTGGGGTCTCACGGGAAGCAAGCATAGAGGCCATTTGTCCCCCACCAACCCAATTGCCCACCAAAGGTGACTAGTGAGAAAGGAGTGAAATTAAACTTGAAACTAAACATTAAGAAAACCAAGATAATGGCATCCGGCCCTCTCAGTTCCTGGCAAATAGATGGGGAAGAAATGGAGGTAGTGACAGATTTGATTTTCCTGGGCTCCAAGATCACCACAGATGGAGACTGCAGCCAAGAAATTAAAAGACGTTTGCTCCTGGGAAGGAAAGCTATGGCAAATCTACACAACATACTAAAAAGCAGAGACATCACCTTGCCAACAAACGTGCATATAGTTAAGGCTATGGTCTTCCCAGTTGCAATATATGGCAGTGAAAGTTGGACCATAAGAAAGGCTGAGTGCCAAAGAATTGAGGCCTTTGAACTATGGTGCTGGAGAAGACTCCTGCGAGTCCCTTGGACTGCAAGGCGATCAAACCGGTCAGTCCTAGAGGAGATCAACCCTGACTGCTCTTTAAAAGGCTGGATCCTGAAGTTGAAACTTTGGCCACCTAATGAGAAGGAAGGACTCACTGGAGAAGAGCCTCATGCTGAGAAAGGTTGAGGGCAATAGAAGAAGGGGATGACAGAGAATGAGGTGGCTGGATGGAGTCACTGAAGCAGTAGACGTGAGCTTAAATGTACTGCAGAAAATGGTAGAGGACAGGAAGGCCTGGAGGAATGTGTTCCATGGGGTTGTGATGGGTCGGACACGACTTCACAACTAACAACAACAACAACGAGAAAGGAGTGAAACCAATGCGGTGGGTTCTAAATACACAAATCTCAGCCACACAATCCGGAACGAAGAATTGCAACCCAGGAGAAGATGCAAGAGCGCAGAGATGCAAATGAATTCAGTTACTCTGTTGTACTTTGCACATTAAAACATGCAGCACAAATCTTTCAGATTGACATGGTTCTGAGTCCATGCCAGCTTGTGTTTTTTCTGCAGCTTTGTCTGCCATTTGCTTTGGAATCTGGGCCAACAGACCTTAAGAGAATTCTCTGTTTTTTCTGTGTGAGCCTTTGTTCTCAAGGCTGATCAAAAAGGTGCCTTTCACACAACGTATTAAACATGATGACTCTATTCACCCATTTTGTAGCTTTGCACAAAACACTGAATCCCAAGAGTTGGGTTTGCACTGCACATTAAATCACAAACAACAAACTGAAGTTCAAACCTCACTTCTTCTAAAAAGGGGGCCAATAGATCTTCCTAAGAATCTAGTAGGCAACCTTGGCTCTTTTATGACTTGTGGACTTCAACTCCCAGAATTCCTGAGCCAAGATGGCTCAGCTTGGAAACCTCTGCCTTTTCCCTCAGCGTGGCTGGCTCAGGAATTCTGGGAGTTGAAGTCCAAGAGTCATAAAAGAGCCAAGGTTGCCTACCCCTGCTAAAAGGGTTGTCTGAAGTCAGCCAACACCTGTAAAAACAAGTGATTTCTGAGATGCAGGAAGTCCTCGACTTGCAACCATCCATTTAGTGACCATTCAAAGTTACAACAGCACTGAAAAAAGTGACTTATGTCCATTTTTCACACTTACGACTGTAGCATTCCTGCGGTGACACGATCAAAATTGCTGGGCAGCTGACTCATATTTATGACGCTTGCAATGACCTGGGGGGGGGTCACATGATCCCCTTTTGCAACCTTCTGAATGGGGAAGCCAGGTCCACTTAACAGCCAGGTGACCGATTTACCAATTGCAGTGATCCACTTAACAACGGCAGCCAGAAAGGTGTTAAAATGGAGCAACACTGACTTAAGAAATGTCTCACTTAATGACAGAAAATCGGGACTCGGTTGTGACTGTAAGTCCAGGATTTCCTAAACACCATCCAGGATGGCCTAGTATCACTTGTCTGGATCTCAAACTTTTTCTCATCAATATGCCTTGAAAAAATAATGACGGTAAACTACAGTGTTATTACTCCGGAAATATATTAAAAATGTAGATCTTTTATAATTCCTTCAATTAACAGTAGACACTTCTTGATTACTTTCTAATTAAATCATTTCACTCCAAGCCTTGGTAATTACAACGAGAAGTTATTAAAATGAGAAAACATTTGCTAGCTCAGGACTTTTGATTATTAAGCCTTTGTCATTTAGTATCACAAAACCATCCATGAAAATATATACCCGGGAAGTGACTTTAATGTATTCAGAGGCAATAGATAATAACCACAGGTGTCCCTGCAAATAAGGTAGGAATTTTCCACCAGACAATTCTCTCCCAATCTATTGTGGCTTGTCATTAGACATATTGGTCTATCACATTATCAATAATTATAGACACAGATAAAGATGCGGCTATATAATTGATTCGGCATAAACACTACTTTGATTCCTTGGAGAGGAATGATTTTCAGCAATTTAGCCTGCTCTTATTTTTAAAAAAGAAAAAAGAAAAAAAAGGCACAATCTACTTTTGATTTGGACAGGCAGCATCAGCCCAATTTTTGCATCCCTTCCTGGTTTATTTTCAGGCTGGCTTTAAAAACGGGCACGCTCTTTTCCAAAATTTAGGCGTAGAAATTCTCCCCATTCATACTTTCTTCCAATACGGGTGCTTTGGGATGAGTCCTGTTGAGCTCCTTCGCAGAACAGAGATGGAATGCAATGAGTTGTGAACTTTGTTGCTAACAAGGAGTCACAAACTGCGCTCTACACATCACATTGGAATTCTCAGGCCAACTCTGGATTGCATATTAGTTTTAACAAAGTGGTAGCTGTGAGAGTAAAAATGAACACCAGAACAAGGAAATACTATCCATTCCATCCATTTTTACCTATCATTTATTATCTACCTATCATTTATGTCTATTTCTCTCTAGCTCTCTATCATCTATGTCTATCTCTATCTATCTATCTATCATCTATCTCTTTCTCTCCCTCCCTCCTTCCTTTCATGCGTTTCTCTAGCTCTCTATCCATTTTTCTATGTCTCTCCTTCCACCCATCTCTACACTTTTCTATCCATCTCTCTAGCTCTCTTTCTCACTCCCTTCCTCCCTCTAGCCATCTCTCCATCTAACATTTCTCCATCTAGCCATCTAGCATACTCTGTCTCTCTTTCTTTTCCTCCTTCTCATCTATCTATCTATCTATCTATCTATCTATCTATCTATCTATCTATCATCTATCTATCTATCTATCTATCTATCTATCTATCTATCTATCTATCATCTATCTACCTATCTATCTATCTATCTATCTATCTATCACCTATGTATCATCTCTGTCTATCTCTGTCTATCTATCTATCTATCTATCTATCTATCTATCTATCTATCTATCTATCTATCTATCTATCTGTCTGTCTATCTATCTATCTATCTATCTATCTATCTATCTATCTATCATCTATCATCTGTCTATCTGTCTGTCTGTCTGTCTGTCTGTCTGTCTATCTATCTATCTATCTATCTATCTATCTATCTATCTATCATCTATCTATCATCTATGTCTGTCTATCTCTGTCTGTCTATCTGTCTATCTATCTATCTATCATCTACCATCTGTCTGTCTGTCTATCTATCTATCTATAATCTATCTCTATCTATCTATCTCTATCTATCTATCTATCTATCTATCTATCTATCCATCTATTTATAACCTATGTATCATCTCTGTCTATCTCTGTCTGTCTATCTATCTATCTATCTGTCTGTCTGTCTGTCTGTCTGTCTGTCTGTCTGTCTGTCTGTCTATCTATCTATCTATCTATCTATCTATCTATCTATCTATCTATCTATCTATCTATCTATCATCTATCTATCATCTATGTCTGTCTATCTCTGTCTGTCTATCTATCTATCTATCATCTGTCTGTCTATCTGTCTATCTATCTATCATCTATCATCTGTCTGTCTATCTATCTATCTATCTATCTATCTATCTATCTATCTATCTATCTATAATCTATCTATCATCTGTCTGTCTGTCTATCTCTCTCTCTGTCTATCTATCTATCTATCTATCTATCTATCTATCTATCTATCTATCTATCTATCATCTATCTATCTATCTATCTATCTATCATCTATCTATCTATCTATCATCTATCTATCTATCTATCTATCTATCTATCTATCTATCTATCATCTATCTATTATCTATCTATCTATCTATCTATCTATCTATCTATCTATCTATCTATCTATCTATCTATCTATCTATCTATCTAGCTAGCTAGCTAGCTAGCTAGCTAGCTATCTACTGTATCTACCTCCTTTCCATGCTATTTCTCATCCATAAGTCCTTCCAGTCTACCCTGAAGAATGTGGTGCCCCCTTTTTAAGAACTAACCTCTCTCCACTGCTTCAAGAAGCTGGGACCAGAGGACCCTATAACAATCCTCATATTGTTTGCGCTCTCATTTATCCCTGAAAACAAAGAAACAAGCTAGCTAGCTATCAACAACTCCAAAACAGTAAGAACGGTAACTGGATTCCTCCAGATCCTATCATGCACATGAGCTGGGTTTGCACAGTGGGTTCAATCAGGCCACTTAACAGCCCAGCAGCCACATTAACACAACAAGGAAAGCTTGGCTAGTTTTATCTTTGGCTATTTGTGGATGGGAGTGGGGTGGGATGGAGGGAAATTAGGGCACTATATAAATCCACTCTACTTGGTTGCTTCTGCTTCAGTGCGTTGCACAGCCTTCCTTACCCCAAAGAGTTAATTCATGTTATGCATGCCATATAAACATATTTAATTAGCTCAAGAGAGAGAGAAGAGAGAAGAGAGAGAGACCATAAATAGTAACCATAGAATTAAAAACAAGGGAAAATAAGAGGGAGGGGGACCCCAAAATCCTAAACTACTGATTTGTTTACTTACAGTGTTGCTCCTGAAGCATGGACACATACCAAAATAACTGCTGTTTATTGTACAAGACACCAGCCTGAAGGTGACGAGTGGGACCTCATCAAAATGTCGCCAAGACACCCTCAATCCTACACGGGAAAAGACCCGAATACGCCAAGACCTACAGTACATACCTATACCCGTGAAAATCTACGAAAACACACACAGAGAGAGAGAGAGAGAGAGAGAGAGAGAGAGAGAGAGAGAGAGAGAGAGAGAGAGAGAGAGAAAGAGAGAGAGAGAGAGAGAGAGAGAGAGAGAGAGAGAGAGAGAGAGAGAGAGAGAGAGAGAGAGAAAGCATTTTCTCTGGGGATTACAAGTGAAAAGGTGAATTAGGAACACTTAGGATCAATATCTGTTTCTCCCCTTGGTTCAAGATGGGATTTGTCAAAAACCTGAAAGCTACTTCTATTGAGTGTCAACCACAAATCCTCCCAGTCCTGAGTCACCTGCTCATTGGAAGTTGAAATAAAAATGGCCAGGGCCTTTTTTTCCCCTTTTAAGCTACATTATCTGAGGTCAAGATGCTGGATCACTTCCCTTCTCAGCTTTTAATGAGGATCGGTTTGAAGAAGCGACCTCGTGATCTCAGGGTCTAGGATGAATGGGGAGTCCTTTCAAAGCATCAAAAGTTGTCGGGTTCATTCCAAGAGCAACAAAGATAGTCAGGGAGCTGGAGGGCTAAATCATACAAGGTGTCACATCTGCTCAAGTCAGCCCCATCAGGAAAGCGAGACTCTTGAATCCATGGAGTTGTATCAAAAGAACTTTTACTGAGAGAAAGTGGATGCAGTAAAGTCAGGCAGAATCTGAAAGTCCCGCGCAAAGTGTAAAGCAATTCCTTTGGTTTCCCAATCCCAACCCCCCCCCCCTTGACCAATCCACTGGCAGAAAATGTGATGCCGAGATGTTTTGAGAATGCTGAGGTGCTAAGCAGATAACTGTTCACACTCAGTGCGTGACGGCCTTGGAACCAGGTGAAAATCAGCTGGGAACAAGTCCATCCCATCTCCAAAGACAGTCCCACTGCCGTATTCCCAAGTGAGCAGCAGAAGTGAAAAATCCCAAGCATGCCATATTCCCCCCCAGCACAATGGCAGAAAACCAGAGTTCAATGGTGGACCTGACACAATGAATGATTAAGGGCACTAGGTATGTCTACTTTAATGAAGAGAAGGACCAGGGGAGACATGATTTTAGTGTTCCAATACCTCAGGGGCTTCCACAAACAAGAGGAGGTAAACCTATTTTCCAAAGCACCAGAAGGCAAGCCAAGAAGCAATTGTTGGAAATAATCAAGGAGAGACACAACCTACAACTAAGGAGAAATTACCTGACAGTGAGAACAATCAACCAGTGGAAAAGATTGCCTTCAGAAGTTGTGGGTGCTCCAACACTGGAAGTTTTAAAGAAGTGACTGGGCAACCATTTCTCTAAAAAGGGTCTCCTTTTGTACAGGGTTGCCTGCTTGAACAGATTATTGGACAAGAAGACCTCCAAGATCCCTTCCAACTATTCTATTATTTTGTTAAGTAAATAAATGCATTTTGCCAAGGTATTGATTTAACAGCTAACCAGCTTATGTAATGTAGGATTTCAGATGTAATGATGATTATGACTCAGCAGGGTCTGTGTCTCTTTAAGAGCCTTTGTATAAAGGGAAGGCTCGGTTGATGTGTTTTCTCTCTTCCATTTCCTGCTGTAACTGTGGTTTGTTGGATCCTGATGTATTAGCACAGACATGTCAAACTCATGATGTAATGTGACGTTGCTTAACATATCGGGACAATTTTGCCATTGCCGGCAATGGGGTGAGCGCAGCTTCCGCATGACGCATCCAGCCCACAGGCTGGCAGTTTGACACCCCCGTATTAGCACGTGTATCTACCTGTATATTGTTCCTGGTATATGATATTGTAGATAGGGTAATATAAACCACCATTTAATATAGACCACTGTTTACTGTGTTTACTCCTGGGTTATCTCACGCAATAAGATTGTGCATGTTCTAACACATTTGCCCCCTGGGTCTGTTGTATTCTTTTTCTTTTTAGGGCATGGGGAAAAATGGACTGGATTATCTACATTTTGTGGTCTGTAAGCTTTCAATGTGTATGTTAAATCATCAGCTGTTCAAACCAAGTTATATGGTCAACAACTTCTCACAGCGTCATTGTGCAGAATTGTCCTTCACCCTCCAAATGAAAATGAGATGGCAGAGACACATTGATATGCACAGAGAAACATCCTGCAGTGGAGAGACAATGGCTAAAATGATGATGATGATTGGTATTTATTGTTTGTAGACTATAATAACAGAGTTGGAAGGGACCTTGGAGGTCTTCTAGTCCAACCTCCTGGTCAGGCAGCAAACCCCATACCATTTCAGATAAATGGCTGTATAGTCTCTTCTTAAAAACTTCCAGCGTTGGAGCATTCACAGCTTCTGGAGGCAGGTTGTTCCACTGGTTAATTGTTCTCACTGTCAGGAAATGTCTCCTTAGTTCTAGGTTGCTTCTCTCCTTGGTTAGTTTCCATCCGTTGCTTCATGTCCTGCCTTCAGGTGCTTTGGAGAATAGTGGACCCTCTGTGGCACCTCCTGGAGGTCTTCTAATTGAACCCTCTGCTCAGGCTGGAAATCCTATACATTTCAGATAAATGGCTGTCCAGTCTTTTCTTAAAAACCTCTAACAATGGAGCACCCACAACATCTGGAAGAATGCTATCATGTCATCCCTGGTCCTTCTCTTCATTAAACTAGACATACCCAATTCCAGCAATATGTATATCACCAAGCGTCACTGAGAGTGAGTGGGTGGCCATATAAATCTTCCAAATAAGTAAGTTGGTTTGCTTTGGAAGGACATTTTTTCAAACTAAAATAAAATGAGGAGCACCATGCTTTATTCCCCCACATATGTAAGTAAGAAAAATGGATGACCAGAAATAGACCTATGAGCTTTCCAGTCCTGAGAAGTCTCTTCTGTTCTTCTGTTTGCCAAAAGCTGGATTGATTCACTGGGCAGTCGGTGTTCCTGGCCATTGACTTTCTCTTTCATTTTTCATAAAGCCCATCTAGGAAGAGACACTCAATTGATTAACATCAACGGGTCACTCAGGAGCCATGTTTCAGCCGCTAATCTCTCCCCTTGCATTCAAGCCACATTCCAACTTTAATTAAGACTCTTCAGTTCACCGTCTGCCATTATCACTCACCCATCTGGCATAATGACCAGGTCCCCAACTCCCCGTTATGCCATGCAGCCGTTCCAGGTTCCAAGTGCCCCATTTATTCTCAATAACAGAATAACAGAGTTGGAAGGGACCTCAGAGGTCTTCTAGTCCAACCCCCTGCTCGTGCAGGAAATGCTATACCAGAGGTCCCCAACCTTTTGGGCACCAGGGACCGGTTCCGTGGAGAAAGTTTTTTTCCACAAAGCGGAGGGCACATGATTTTGTTGCTGCCTGCATCCCACAGATGGGCCTTTGCTTGTTTGTGCACTGGTTGCTTGCATGCTGCAGCCCAGTACTGGTCCACAGAGCAGGGGTTGGGGACCCCTGCCCTTTACCATTTCAGGCAAATGGCTGTCCAGTCGCTTCTTAAAAACCTCCAGTGATGGAGCACTCACAACTTCTGGAAGCAAGTCTGATTAATGGTTCTCACTGTCAGGAAATTTCTTCTTACTTCTAAGTTGCTTCTCTCCTTGATCAGTTTCCATCCATTGTTTCTGGTCCTGCCTTCAGATGCTTTGGAGAATTAGCTTGACTCCCTCTTCTTTGAAGGGAAGGCTACACTTAGAATCAGAAGGCTGGAAGGGACCTTGGAGTTGTAGAATAGAATAGAGCTGGAAGGGACCTTGGAGGTCTTCTAGTCCATCTCCCTGCTCAAGCAGGAGAACCTATACCATCTCAGACAGGTGATTGTCCAGTCTCTTCTTAAAAACCTCCGGGGATGGAGCACCCATGATTTCTGGGTGTAAGCTGTTCCACTGGTTGATTGTCCTCATTGTCAGGAAGTTACTCCTTAATTCCAGTTGCTTCTCTCTTTGATCAGTTTCCAACCATTGTTTCTTGTCCTGCCCTCTGGTGCTTTGGAGAGTAGTTTGACCCTCTCTTCCTTTTGGCAGCCCCTCAGATACTGAAATACTGCTATCATGTCTCCCCTATTTCTTCTTTTCTTTAGACTAGTCAAACCCAAGTCCCACAGCCATTCTTCGTATGTTTTAGTCTCCAGGCCTTTGATTATCTTAGTTGCTCTTCTCTGAATTTTTTCCAAACTCTCAACATCTTTTTTTGTGATATTGTAACCAAAATTAGCTGCAGTATTTCAGGTGTGGTCTTACTAGGGCTTTATAAAAAGGTACTAATACTTCATTTGATTTTGATTCTACGCCTCTACTTCTTCTAGTCCAACCCCCTACTCAAGTAGGAAACCCTATACCAGGGGTCGGCAACCTTAAATACTCAGAGAGCCATTTGGACCCATTTCCCAGAGAAAATAAAATAAAAAATTGGAGCCACAAAACCCTGCTGCTTACCCCCCCCCCCGGCACGGAGTGTCCTGCTGCCACTGTTTCCATCCCCCACCCACCCCCGACGATGCGCTCCACTGCTGCTGCTTTCCCCCACACACATGAAGCGTCCCGCTGCCACTGCTTCCCCCACCTTCCTGATGGAGACACCTACCACTGCCGCTTCTTCCCTGCAGGACAGAGGAAGCAGCAGGGCGTAGCCCAGGTGTGGCCTAGCAGCAGCAGCAAAGCTCTCCTCGATACTCAAGCAGCCACCAGTGGCTTGGTGGCCTCTGCTCCATCTGAGTTGAAGAAAGTAGAGGGGCAGCAGTGGGATTGCTCCCAATAGGTCAGGCGCACTCGAACAAGCAGCGCACCCGGCTCTTATTGTTTGAGAGCAATCCCGCTGCTGCACCTTTGCTTTCTTCACCTTGGATGGAGCAGACCCGTCCAAGCCGCTGGCAGCCGATGGAGTGGGGAGGAAGAGGAGGAGGAGGAGGAGGAGGAGGAGGAGGAGGAGGAGGAGGAGGAGGAGGAGAGTAGGCTGGACGATGGTGGCTGGCAGGCTGGGGAGTGGGGAATCATGGCCACTTGGGGGGGTCTCTGCCAAGCCTCATGGCAGCAGCATTGGCAGCCCCCACCACCTGGCCTGTTTCCCTGGCTCCATACGGGTTGCTTGGCAAAAATCCCACACCCCCCGATCGGACCCACATGGCACCTTCTTTCCAGCTCCGCCGCAGTCCTCCGTCACTTCCTCTGCTGCTGCATGCAGTCCCACAAACAAAAGAAGTTTGTGGGCAGTCCCACAAACAAATGAAGTGGGACAAAAAAAATTCAATCAATCAATTCCAACTTCACAAGATCTTTTTTTTTCCCCGCAAGAAGTTGGAATTGATTGATTGAACTTTTTTAGTCCCGCTTCTTTTGTTTGTGGGACTGCACACAGCACCAGAGGACTGGGAGCCACAGTAGAGGGATGAAAGAGCCGCATGCGGTCTGGAGCCAGGGGTTGCAGACCACTGCCCTATACCATCCCAGACAGATGACTGTCCAGCCTCTTCTTAAAGGCCTCCAGTGGTGGAGCACCCACAACATCTGAAGGAAAGCTGCTCCACTGATTAATTGTTCCCAATATCAGGAAATTTCTCCTTTTTTCTAGGTTGTTTCTCTCCTTGATTAACAGAATAGCAAAGTTGAAAGGGACTTTGGAGGTCTTCTAACTCAGGGCTTTGAACTAGTGGTACAGGTACCAGCTGTGGTACATTGGCACCCGGCAGGTGGTACACGACAAATCCTAGAAAAGTGATAGCGGGGGAGGGGAATGAGCTGAATCGGTGGCAGCACCACACAAGCCTGAACAAGAGATGGCTGGAGCTGCAGGGCTGTCAGGGCTCAGCAGACGTGTCAGGATCAGCTCTGCTTCGGGGCTGTCAGGGCTCAGCGGAAGTGCCAGGATCAGCGGCAGGATCCAGCTGGAGCTCGGCGCTGATCCTGGCGCTTCTGCTGAGCCCAAAAGAAGCACCAATCAGCTGGAATGTTGCAGCATCTCCAGGGTCTTGTGATTTACAATCAGATGCTTGGCAACTGATTCATATTTATGACCGTCACAGTGTCCCAGGGTCATGTGAAGTGACCAAAACCTGCTGCAACCACCCAGCAGACGGGAGAATTAAAAACCAAATACCCCCCACCCCACCCCTGCTGCCAATTCTCAACAGAAATGCTCACAACAATGAAAACCTGGGACAGGAGGAAGAGCGCCGCCAGGCGGGCAGGCAGGTGTCTTGCTCAGCTGTGGCTTGAGGGGCACTTTTGTCAGTGCCATTGTAACTTTGAACAGTCACTACGTGTACTGTTGTAAGTCGAGGATTACCTGTACTTCATCACTTTTTTCCTTTTTTGGGGAGGGGGTGTCATCATGTTTTTGACACCTTGCTAGGTGACTGGTGGTACTCGGATGTTGCCATATCCTAAAGTGGCTGAAAAGGTTGAAAAGCCCTGTTCTAACTGAGCCCTCTGCTCAGGCTGGAAATCTGATAGATTCAGAAAAATGGCTGGCCAGTCTCTTCTTAAAAACCTCCAGTGATGGAGCACCTACAACCTCTGAAGGCAAGCTGTTCCACTAGTTAATTGTTCCCACTGTCAGGATTATTTTTTTGCCATTTGTGAAAAAGTTAAAGAAAAAAAACTGGCCTGATCATTTTCTTTAGGAAATCATAACTAAATTTTCATGTAAATTGTTTGTGGAAGAAAATGTCCTCTTTTTGTGTTCACAAACTCACTTAACTCGTCATAAATCAATCTGTCCATTGCCTCTTACCTTGAAATAAATTGAGATATTTTTTTTTTCTGAAAGAGTACAGAAGACTGGTATCATGTCTCCCCTAGTCCAGAAGAAGCGTTAGCAGGGTTCCAATATATGAGGCGCTTCCAAAAAGACGAGGGGGTCAAACTCTTCTCCAGAGCACCTGAAAGCAAGACAAGATGCAAGGGATGGAAACTAATCAAAGAGAGAAGCAACCTAGGAGGAATTTCCTGACAGTGAGAACAATTAATCTACAGAACAACCTGCCTTCAGAAGTTGTGAATGCTCCAATGCTGGAAGTTTTTAAGGACAGATTAGACAACCATTTGTCTGGGATGGTATAGGATTTCCTGCCTGAGCAGGGGGTTGGACTAGAAGACTTCCAAGGTCACTTCCAGATCTATTCTGAATTCTGAAAAAAAAAAGCATGTAGAAATCCCTCAGTTTAATGGAAGTCAGTGCAGCTCTATTATTCTATGATTTCCCCATATATAGTTGGTTTCTTTCTACATCATATGCATTCTCACAATTGAACAGGTCATGTTCACAAGATTTCATTTCATTCAAAACAATTCTCTTATTCCCCTTTATCTGAACAGTATCTCTACTGTTATATGGGATGCGGTGGCTCAGTGGGTTAGGATGCTGAGCTTGTCGATCAGAAGGTCAGCAGTTTGGCGGGTCGAATCCCAAGTGCCACATAACAGAGTGAGCGCCTGTTACTAGCCCCAGCTTCTACCAACCTAGCAGTTTGAAAGCATGTAAAAATGCAAGTAGAAAAATAGGGACCACTACAGTGGGAAGGTAACAGCATTCCGTGCGCCTTTGGCGTCTAGTCATGCCGGCCACATGACCACGGAGACGTCCTCGAACAAGCGCTGGCTCTTCGGCTTTGAAACGGAGATGAGCACCGGCCCCTAGAGTTGGAAACGACTAGCATGTATGTGCGGGGAACCTTTACCTTTACCTTTTTATCTCTACTGTTATCCATATGAGGGGATCCATGGATTTTCTCTATCTCTCCCTGCACCCAGAGGCTTCTTAATTGTCCCAAGTAGTGACATCTATCTAATTAGCAAATGCATAGCAATGTGTCTACAGAAATTAGCAAGGGAATTTGGATGAAAGGAGCTGAGCCCTTCGCTTAAGTGGGGGGGGGGAAAGTACTGTATATTTAACATGGAAGGCAATAAAAATGCATAATGCTTCTTGAAATTCTAGCAGCTGGGTAAATTAACTTTCTCAATCCTCAGATTTCCCCTTCTGTTTTTTTTTTTTTTTTTTGATATTCTAATCATAACTTGCAAAGTCACTAGATAATTCCCTTTAATACATTTTAATAACTTTATGAGTCCAGATTTCTCCGAGATGCCAAATGCTTCAATTCAGCAATGGCTGGCTCTGAAGAGGAGTTGCTGTTTGCTTATCTCTCTGACCTTTGCTGATTTCTTTGATTCACAGCTCATTCTTTCATCTCCAAAAAGTGATGAAGCAAGTCGGAGGTGGAGAAAACAGGAATATTCTTATTTCCAGGACTGTTTTGTGCCTCCATTCATGTAATTTCAAAGAATAGCATGTGGGGTCCTTGGTGCTCTGTGAGATAAGTTGTTTTGTGGGAGATGTTTTATTAACCAACTAGGTAACAACATCAGTGCTAGAAAGGAGTGGGATTTGTGGAGAGGAGGAGGAGGAGGAGGAGGAGGAGGAGGAGGAGGAGGAGGAGGAGGAGGAGGAGGAGGAGGAGGAGGAGGAGGAGAACTGTGGAGTCCTTGGTGGTCTCTGAGCTTGGTTGTTTTCTGGCAGACATTTCATTACCCAATTAGGTAACAACATCAGTGCAAGTAGGGAGTGCGGCTGGCTCGGTATTTATATGCAGTAGCTTGGGGGACGGGTGTATGTATGCAGAAGAAACAGGCAGGCTAGGAAAGTGCATCCATGAACACCAACTAACAGTCCAAAGACATGATGAAAAGTTTTTAATTGCACAGTACATGGACAGACTTCACCATAGTTTCAGCTGTGGAGCTATGAACAGCCAAACCCAACAACTAGAGAATTCCTGGATGCATGGCACTTGGACAAATAAGCCATCAACAGGCTCATAGAAATAAACAACGTCTACATGCTATTGCAAAGAGATAACCAAAAAGCTGAAAGACCACAACATCTCCTTGTCAGCAAACAACACTCAGATAAGCAAAGATTAGCAACAAGATTTATATAACTAGACCAACAATCCGGCAATCAACAACATCCCATTCAAGAAACTACCAACATACCAACAATCAAACTGCGAACAACACTGATGACATGACTTAATCAGATAAGGAAACATCTTCAAGAAAACCACCAAGCCCAGCGAGCACCAAGAACTCACACAGATCAGCTCTGAACTCTATGTATTATCTTCTATTAGTAGAATAGCATGGTTTGAACAGCCTTTGAGTCTCACAACTCAAATTATGAAATACTCAAAAGTATTGCATAGCTTTCCCCATCTGAAGGGATACATTCAGAATTTAGGGAAGTGGCACCTCCAGTCCTGGAACTGGGATTTTGTTATTCAGTCACTAAGTTGTGTCTGACTCCTCACAACCCCATGGACCACAGCACACAAGCCCCCCCCATCACTCACTGTCTCCTTGAGTTACCCCAAATTCATTTTCATTGTGTCAATGACGTCATCTTATCATCCCATCCTCTGCTGTATCCTTCTCCTTTTGCCTTCATTTCCTCCCCACCCCACTAATATCAGGATCTTTTTCCATGAGTCCTCTCTCCTCATTTGCTGGCTGAAGTATTTGAGCTTCAGTATCTATTCTTCCAAAGGACAGTCAGGGCTGATTTCCTTTTGGATTTGCTGATTGGATCTCCTTGTAGTCCAAGAGACTCTGGAGAGTCTTCTCCAGCAGCACAGTTAAAAAAAAAAATCCATTCTTCAGTGCTCAGCCTTCCTTATGGTTCAACTCTCACAGCTATACATTACTAGTAAGTAACTTAATTTGAACAGAACAGATAATGTTCAATACCTATGCAAATCTTTACACATTCCTCTGTCTTCCACTTGAAGAAAGCATTGGCCTGTTGTTCAGTAGCTACGTCGTGTCTGACTCTTCATAACCCCATGGACCACAGCATGCCGGGCCCTCCTGTCTTCCAATGCCTCCTGGAGTTTGCCCAAATTCATGTTCATTGTGTCAATGACCCTATCTAACTATCTCATCCTCTGCCACCCCCCTTTCCCTTTTGCCTTCACTCTTCCCCAACATCAGGGTCTTTCCCAAGGAGTCCTCTGTTCTCATTGGGTGGCCAAAGTATTTGAGCTTCAGCTTCAGGATCTGTCCTTCCAAAGGACAGCCAAGGGCTGATTTCCTTTGGGGTTGCCTGATTGGATCTCCTTGCATTCCAAGGGGCTGTCAAGAGTCTTCTCCAGCCCCACAATACAAGAGCATCAGTCCTTCAGTGCTCAGCCTTCCTTATGGTCCAACTCTCACAACTATATATTACTACTGGGAAAACCAAAGCTTTCACTACACAAACCTTTGTGGGCAAGCTGATGTTTCTGCTTTTTGATATGATGTAGAGCAGTGTAGAACTGAAGGGGTAAGCCAAAGACTGCCCAGCAGTTCAAATGAGTGTTGCTGTTGTCTAGTTGCTAAGTTGTTTCCAACTTTTCGCAACCCCATGGACCATAGCAAGCCAGGCCCTTCTGTCCTCCACTCTGTCCCAGAGTTTGCCCAAATTCAGGCTCTTTGCACTGATGACCCAATCTAACCATCTCGTCCTCTGCTGTGCCCTTCTCCTTTTGCCTTCACTCTTTCCCAACATCAGGGTCTTCTCCAAGAAGTCCTTCCTTCTCATTAGTGTTGAAGGAAAAGTCTTCATCATGGTTCAGTCCAAGCCGGGAATAAACAACATGGTGACTGCTTTAGGAAGAAGGTTCCAGTATACTGAAGAGGAGAACCAGACAGAAAGATGGCTCTGGAAGAAAGAGACAGAGAGAGAGAGCACATGTAGGGAGTGGGGTTTTATACCCTCTGGAGCCTTTTGTTTGGAGTTGTTTCCTGTTCCTGTTTGAGACTTTGTATTTCCTGTGTCATGTACTTTGACCTGAGTCTGAGTGTGCCCCTTTGGCATCTGTGGGTTAATCCTATTATGTCCTGTCTTAGAGTTTGGGTGGGGTATTTAGATTTTAGGTGTCTTTGTCTTCTTAATCTTCTAGCTGGGGGCTTCCAACCTTCCTGGATTATTTACATCTGCATTTCTACAGAGCTGGTTTCTGCTTGGGGGGAGGGAAACTCGGGGCTATCAAGAAAATCTGGGCATGCTTTTCTGCCTCTTTAAGATCCTTTGTGGAACTATATTTTCCTGCCCTTTTAATATTTCCTTCTCTGGGTGGGTGACTTCCCACATTAGCATCAATTCTTTGGCGCTCAGCCTTCCTTACGGTCCAACAGCCCTACATTACTAGGGCTGGGATTAGCTACCCTCCCAGGTTTCTTCCAATTCTTATGGTCTGTGACTAAAGACGGGCTCACAAACAAACATGGATACAACAGAGACATACATCAGAAGTCTCAGACAGGAAGCAAAACAGACTGGAAAAGTTTTCAAATGGACTCCAGCTTTCTCGACAAGAATGCAATGCTTGAATGCCTTATTATTAATTAACAAACAGGAACATGCCATCTTTGTTTCCATTCTCTCCCTCTGATAGGAGTTTCACAATCAGATGAGCTTCTCCAAGTTTGGTTTTTTAATTTCATGGTATAAATTTGGGGTTTCACGCTAGTTAGTAATAAATAAACAAAGGCTCCCCCCCCCCCTCGGAAGGACTGAAATGGAATTTCTGAAGGAAGGAGCAATAAACAATTAGAGCACTCGATTGCTAATTAGCATTACCACTTGCAGCAAAATTGTGTTTCTCGTCGGCAGAAGTTCAAAGTTACAAGTCAACATTCCTTCACACGTTGCCACTGAGGAGACATCTCCAAGGTCCCACTTGCTGAAACTTCTTTTCCAATGAGGTGACCAGGACCAAAATATCTGGGCTCCTTCACTGCTTTTTCTGAACATCATGGATGTCCCACCACTTCACAGTAACTGCTCCTTCCTTTGCTCAATGTTAAGGCACTGATAAGATGTATAGTCCTTCCTTCCTTCCTTCCCTCCTCCCCTCCCTCCCATCTTTTCTTTCTTTCTTTCTTTCTTTCTTTCTTTCTTTCTTTCTTTCTTTCTTTCTTTCTTTCTTTCTTTCTTTCTTTCTTTCTTTCTTTCTTTTTCTTTCTCTTTCCTTTTTCTCTCTCCTTCCTTCCTTCCTTCCTCCATTCCCTCCCTCCTTCCTTCCCTCCTTCCTTCTTTCCTTATTTCACTCTCCCTCACTTTCTCTTACTCACTCAAACCCTCTGTCCCTCCCTCCCTCCCTTCCATCCATCCTTTCACTCTCTCACTCTCTCCTCCCTCCCTCCCTTCTTTCATTCCTTTCTTTTTTCCTTCCTTCCTTCCTTCCTTCCTTCCTTCCTTCCTTCCTTCCTTCCTTCCTTCCTTCCTTCCTTCCTCCCTCCCTCCCTCCCCTTTCTTTCTTTCTTTCTTTCTTTCTTTCTTTCTTTCTTTCTTTCTTTCTTTCTTTCTTTCTTTCTTTCTTTCTTTCTTCCCCCTCTTCTTTGTGGCAGCCCCTCAAATATTGGAAGACTGCTATCATGTCTCCCCTAGTCCTTCTTTTCATTAACTAGACATACCCAAATCCTGAAACAGTTCTTCATATGTTTTAGCCTTCAGTTGACCACCTCTTCTTTGTGACAGCATGTCCTCCAATATTCGAAGACTGCTATTATGTCACCTTCCCTCCTTCCTTCCTTCCTTCCTCCCTCCCTCCCTTCCCCCTTCTTCTCTCCCCTCCTTCCTTCCTTCCTTCCTTCCTTCCTTCCTTCCTTCCTTCCTTCCTTCCTTCCTTCCTTCCTTCCTTCCTTCCTTCTTCTCTTCGTTAGTCTGGACACACCCAGTTCTCACAACCATTCAAATTTCATTTGTCATCAGATCAGCAGGGAGCCAGTGGGGGGGAGGGTAGGATCCACAGCCTGCTGAATCAACTTCAATTTTAGTCTTGAAAACTTAATGGGGAACGTTCAGCCAGCCAGTCATTATCTCACAGCCCGACCTACTCAGGCAAACAATGGGAGAAAAGAAAATGGAGGATGGATGGCAACGTACATTGCCACGAGCGCCGAGAACAAACCTCGCAAATCTTGTAGATAAATTGAATTCTCAAAATGTTATTCGCATTCTGTTGAGATTTACATTTCCAAGCCAGAAAGGAGAAATGAATTCTCAGCAGATGAGGAGGAGCTGTGCAACATCATCACAGCAAACAGCTGAAGTGAGCAAGGCAATGATGCAATGGCATCTGGAGAGCTGATGGAGGCCGCATTTTTGGTTTATGGTTTCGCATACTTGCATGTGTAGAGATTTTATTCATTGATGTTAAGGCAGTTTAAGGGCTGCCATTGTCATCCCTTTGAGGCATCATATTTTGTCTTTATTGTTCGTTAGAGACAACAACATCATTGCTGGGAGTTCTGTGAGATGGGAAAAGGGATCCAGATGCAGGCCAGAATTCTGGCAAACTAAGAGAGTGTCAAGAATGGGAAATCAGGAGTCCAGGCAGTTGTAATAAATTTAAAGGTTTATGGCATGGCCCTTCAAACTTGGCCCTTTTATGACTTGTGGACTTCAACTCTCAGAATTCCTCAGCCACCATGCCTGGCTGAGGAATTCTGGGAGTTGAAATCCACAAGTCATAAAAGGGCCAAGTTTGAAGACCCCTGGTTTATTGTATGCTATAGCTCTCCACAAAAATCTGAACTAGTACTGGTCAAAGCAAATTGATGGTAGATAAGAGTCAACAGAATTCAAGGTGGGCTGGATTTAGATCTCTTGTGGGTATGAAGACCAATGATGTGTTTGACCTTAGGCTCAGCCTGGTCATCTTCTAGATGGATGGATGGATGGATGGATGGACAGATTGATTGTCAAGCACTGGAAATCAGGAGTCCAGGAATATATAGGTTCTTTTATATATGTTCTAATATCTCAGGGATTGCCTGTTCCAGTATCTCAGGGGTTGCCACAAAGAAGAGGGAGTCAAGCTGTTCTCCAAAGCACCTGAAGGCAGGACAAGAAGCAACGGATGGAAACTAATCAAGGAGAGAAGCAACCTAGAACTAAGGAGACATTTCCTGACAGTGAGTACAATTAACCAGTTCCTTCAGAAGTTATGGGTGCTTCATCACTGGAGGCTTTTAAGAAGGGACTGGACAGCCACCAGTCAGAAATGGTATAGGGTCTCCTGCTTGAGCAGGGGATTGGACTAGAAGACCTCCAAGTTCCCTTCCAATTCTGATATTCTATGTTGTATATTCAAGGTCGACTTAGCCTTCCATCCTTCTGAGGTCAGTAAAATGAGGACCCAGATTGTTGGGAGCAAATATGCTGACATTGTTAACTGCTTGGAAAGGGCTGTAAGTGGCATATAAGTCTACGTGCTATTACTATTTCCATAAGATGATGCCCGAACTCCCTGATACTTTTACTTCCCTTTCCTCCCTGCAAACTACAAATCTATCAAGGCTGGGTTTGTTTGTTTTTTGTTTTTTTCCAAGTTCTGAGATGGCAAACGTAACCACACAAATAACAAAGTGCAACTGCTAAGGCTATAACTAAACCTCCATGCCATTTTCTCCTAATAGACTTTTGAGTTTCCTGATTGCTCTGTTCACCTCTTGAATGAAAGAGTTCCTGCCCCCGGGGGGGGGGGGCAAGACGGCATCAAGAATAAATGACAACCTGAGTTAGCTAAGTTGGCCTGACACCAATTCTATGGTGATTTGTTACTTTCTGTCCATGTTTAGCAAAAAGCCAAGTCTAGTCGCCAGGGGAAGCTTAGCTTTGGGCCATTGCTTGGTGACCCAACTAGTGGGGAAATGGCTGTTTTCCTTGACCCTATTAACTTCCCATTCTCTGGACCCAAACCGGTCTTGATCAGAAGGGAGAGAAGAGCAAATAAAGTTTATATTGATTGCAAAGAGCATGGAATTCAGCACGAACAGCTTTTTGAAATGTTCCACCACCATCCATGGGGTTGCTGGATTTCTCAAGGGGAGTGAAAAATGTCCAACATTTTGTCAAAGGCAGGAGTCTCTCTCTCTCTCTCTCTCTCTCTCTCCCACACACACACACACACACACACACACACACACACACACACAAACACACACACACAGAGAAACACCTTGTGCTACCTTCTGGGTGTCTTCTCTTGAGACTTTATGGAGGTAAAACATATGAAGAATGGTTGCAGGAATTGGGCATGTCTAGTCTAGTGGCTCAGTGGGTTAGGACGCTGAGCTTGTCGATCAGAAGGTCGGCAGTTTGGCAGGTCTTAATCCCGAGTGCCGCGTAACAGAGTGAGCGCCTGTTACTCGTCCCAGCTTTTGCCAACCTAGCAGTTCGAAAGCACGTAAAAATGCAAGTAGAAAAATAGGGACCACTATGGTGGGAAGGTAACAGTGCTCTGTGCACCTTTGGTATCTAGTCATGCCGGCCACATGACCACGGAGACGTCCTCGGACAAGCGCTAGCTCTTCGGCTTTGAAACGGAGATGAGCACCGGCCCCTAGAGTCGGAAACCACTAGCACGCATGTGCGGGGGGAACCTTTACCTTTACCTTTTTAGACTTTAGCAAAGAAGGACTAGGGGTGACATGATGGTAATCTTCCAATATTTGAGCAGCTGCCGCAAAGAAAAGGGGGTCAACCTATTTTCCGAAGCACCTGAAGGTAGGACAAAAAGCAATGGATGGAAACCTATCAAGGAGAGATGCCACCTGAATTAAGGAGAAACTTCCTGAAAGTGAGGACAATTAACCAGTGGAACAGCTTGCCTCCAGAAGTTGTGGGTGCTCCATCACTGAAGGCTTTTAAGGCTGGGCAAACATTTATTGAAAATGGCGACGGTCTCCTGCTCAAGCAGAGGGTTGGACTAGTCACTAGAAGACCTCCAAGGTCCCTTCCAACTCTGTTATTTTGTATTCTATTCTGTAATTTAATCACTCCCGCTTAATTTTAGTTTTACTAGAGCAGGGGTAGGCAATCTTGGCTCTTTTATGACTTATGGACTGCTAAGCTTGTAAGCCGCCCTGAGTCTTCGGAGAAGGGCGGGATATAAATGGAATTAAAATAAATAAATAAATAATTCCCATAATTCCTGAGCCAGCCATGCTGAGGAAAAAGGGAGAGGTTTCCAAGCTTAGCCATGCTGGCTCAGGAATTCTGCGAGTTGAAGTCCATGAGTCATAAAAGAGCCAATGTTGCCTACCCCTGGCCTAGGCCTTAGGACGCTTTATGACTCGCGGACTTCAACTCCCAGAATTCCTGAGCCAGCCACACTGAGGGAAAAGGGAGAGGTTTCCAAGCTGAGCCACGCTGGCTCAAGAATTCTGGGAGTTGAAGTCCATATGTCTAAGGCAAGGGTAGGCAACCTTGTCTCTTTTATGACTCGTGGACTTCAACTCCCAGAATTCCTGAGCCAGCCACCCTGAGGGGAAAGAGAGAGGTTTCCAAGCTGAGCCATGCTGGCTCAGGAATTCTGGGAGCTGAAGTCCACGAGTCATAAAAGAGCCAATGTTGCCTACCCCTGGACTAGAGGGATAAAAGAAATTCTGCAGCCCTGAAAGCTGTTCAGGAAGGAAAAATAGCCTTGGCATCATCTTTTAGTATTGCTAAAACAAGGTGAGCCAGTTTAGTTTAGTGGTAAATTTGTTGGACTATTAGGAGGAAAAGAGAAAAAGCCGAGCCTTAACTAGGGAAGCCCACCAGATCCTACATCTGGTCCTCGACTTATGACCACAACTGAGCCCAACTTTGCTGTTCTTAAGTAAGACATTTATTAAGTGGGTTTTGCCCCATTTTATGACCTTTCTTGCCACAGTTGTTAAATGAATCGCAGCAGTTGATAAGTTACTAACTTAGTTGTTAAGTGAATCTGGCTTCCCCATTGACTTTGCTTGTCAGAAGGTTGCAAACAGTGATCATGTGAAGCATCTGAAATTTGATCACATGGTTGATAGTTTGATTCCCCTCATCTTTGTAGGAGCCCCTCAAATATTGGAACGCTGCTATCATGTCGCCCCTTGTCCTTCTCTTCATTAGACTAGACATACCCAATTCCAGCAACCGTTTCTTATATGTTTTAACCTCCAGCCCCCTAATCACCTTTGTTGCTCTTCTCTGCACTCTTTCTAGAGTCTCAACATCTTTTTTACATCGTGGTGACCAAAACTGGATGCAGTATTCCAAGTGTGACCTTACCAAGGCGTTGTAAAATGGTATTAACACTTCAGGTGATCTTGACTCTATCCCTCTGTTTTTATATTGGGGTAATCACAACTGGATGCAGTATTGAAAATGTGGACCTCTACCTGGGGAACATCAAATTGTATGCTAAAAATGACTGAGACATTAATTTGTGGATCAGCCTGATATGGATATACAGTGAGGACATTGGAATGTCATTCAGACAAGAGAAGTGTGATTGGAGGGCAGTGAAGAAAGGGTAGGTACTTAATATTGATGAGTGGATCTGAGGGGTCCTTGATGCTCTCTGAGCTTGGTTGTTTTCTTGCAGATGTTTCATTAGCCAACTAAGGCAGGGCTTTTCAACTTTTTCACCCATTGTACCACTTTTAGGATATGCCAACATCCGAGTATCACCAGTCGCCTAGCAAGGTGTTAAAAATTTGATGACCAAAAAAAAAACAAAAGGAAAAAAGTGATGAAGTACAGGTAGTCTTCAATTTACAACAGTTCGCTTAGTGACTGTTCAAAGTTACAATGGCACTGAAAAAAGTGCCCCCCACAGCTGAGCAAGACACCTGCCTGCCTGCCCGGCGGCGCTCTTCCTCCTGTCTGAAGTTTTCATTGTTGTGAGCATTTCTGTTGAGGATTGGGGTTTTTGGTTTTTATTCCCTCCCCCATCTGCTGGGTAGTTGCAGCAGGTTTTGGTCACTTCACATGACCCTGGGACACTGTGACCGTCATAAATATGAATCAGTTGCCAAGCATCTGAATGTAAATCACAACACCCTGGAGATGCTGCAACATTCCAGCTGATCGGCGCTTCTTCTGGGCTCAGCAGACATGCCAGTATCAGTGCCAAGCTCCAGCTGGATCCTGGCGCTGATCCTGGTGCTTACGCAGAGCCCTGACAGCCCTGCAGCTCCAGCCGTCTCTCGCTCAGGCTTGTGCGGTGCTGCCACCAGTTCAGCTCATTCCCCTCCCCATCTTTTCTAGAATGGCACGTACCACCTGCCAGGTGCCAATGTACCACAGGTGGTACCCGTACCACTGGTTGAAAAGCCCTGAACTAGGGAACACCATCAGTACAGGGTGGAAGGGAGGGATGAGGGAGGAGGAAGAGGTGAAGGAGGAGGAAGAGGAGGAGGAGGAGGAGGAGGAGGAGGAGGAGGAGGAGGAGGAGGAGGACAATGACTATGGGGTCTTTGGTGCTCTCTGAGCTTGGTTGTTTTCTTGCAGACATTTCATTACCCAACTGGGTAACATCATCACTCTAGAAGGAAGCTAGGTTTGCTTCCTGTTTAATACCAGATTAATCGCTCATGGTTGATCTGTGGGGGTCCTTGGTGTTCTCTGAGCCTGGTTCATTACCCAAACTAGGTAGCATCATAATCAGGGTTGGAACTAGCAGTGGGCCAGAAGCAGTGGTAGGATTCAAATATGTGAACAACTGGTTCTCTGTGTGGATGCCACTTCTGGAAGTCCATTCTGGGCCTGGACAACAAAAAATTAGCTACCAGTTCTGTTGAACTGGTGCGAACCAGCTGAATCCCACCACTAGCCACAAGTACTTTGCTATCCCACAGTCACATGGAAACCACAATGAGGACGCAAGGAAGACAGGATAAGACAGTTCCTGAGGAGACAGCTCAATGGGAACAAGATCTGTTCCATCAACATTTTTACCCTTCTGGTCATCAGATACCTTGCCGGTATAGTGAGCTGGCCAAAGAAGGACATGGAAGCTGCCAGCGTGAAGACACAGAAGCTCATCACCATGTATGGATGCTTCCACCCAAAGTCCAGAATCTATACAATGGACTTCAGCCAGAAGAAAAGATGAATGGGATCTGGTGAGTGAAAGATTGAATCCTGCCAGAGGCACAATACCAGGTGGGTGATCTTGGGCCAGTCCTTCTCTCTCAGCACTAGGAAGAAGTCAATGGTAAACCACTTCTGAAAAACCTTGTTGAGAAAATTACAGGGATTCACCAAGCAGTCAACCCTGTCTCAACAGCATACATAAATACATAGAACATAGAATATCAAGAGTTGGTAGGGACCTTGGTCTTCTCGTCCAAACCCCCTGCTCAAGTATGAGACCCTGTACCATTTCAAACATGTGGTTGTCCAGTCTGCAGTGATGGAGCACCCACAATTTCTGAAGGCAAGCTGTTCTACTGGTTAATTGTTCTCCCTGTCAGGAAATTTCTCCTTAGTTCTTGATTGCTTCTCTCCTTGTTTAGTCTCCATCCATCGCTTCTTGTCCTGCATTTTGGTGCTTTGGAGAATAGGTTGACTCACTCGTATCTTTGGTAGCCCCTCAAGTATAATGTCAGCCCTGTTCTGTACCAGCCTGCTACCAGCCCTGCAGAAAAGGCAGGGACAACCCCTTTTACAAGAAGGCAAGAGGCTGGAATTAAGCCTGCCAAATTTATTGATACAAAAGCAAACAGAACAAGACACGAACCATGAAACAGGAGCTATTCAAGCGGTTGCCTTCAGCAAACCAGCCCTCCCACGCATTCCCCTTTTATACAGTTCAGGGCGTGGCTTCTCTCTGCCTCCTTCCGAGGTGCCCCATTGCTTTCCTCTGTTTACTCCTGATTGACTGCCTCCTGCGTCGGGCGTCCTTGAACAGGGCCAACTGTGGGTCATCTTCATCCACGCTGTCAGGCTCACACAGCTGGGTCTGCGTCGTGACCAGGTGGGAGGGGCCTGGCTGAGGGCTCTCATCAGCAAGCTCTCCAACCCCCTCACCACCTCTCCAACACCCCCCTCCTCCTCCTCCTCTGAATCGTCCGACCCAACTGCCAAACCCACAGGCTGACCCTGAATCACAACAAGCCCTTAGTCTTCTTTTTACTAGATGTCCATACCCAAAATGATTATGCTGCTGGTTGAATTTCTAAATTTGGAATAAAATTATGTTGTACAGTGCTTCATTACCCATTTCCACCATATTCCCTGTAAAAGAGTATTTTTTTCCCCATTTTATGCCAATGGTTTCAAAACTTTCCAGCTTCCAAGGGTTCAGCCAAGACCACCTCAATCTTATTAGGAATTGTCGAGATAGTGTTGTGTTTTTCTTTGCTTGAACAACATATGCTGGGTGTCTTGAAACACAATTATTTCCGTTCAATAAAAGTGTTGATCTGACAATGTGGCATTTTCTGCAAGTGTGTGTTAAGGCGGTTTATGTTTTCATAAGTTGCAATGAAACCCAATTATGAATGGTAATAAGGCCTTTGATTGTTACACTTATACTTTACTGTATAATGAAGCTGGCAATTAAAAGTTGCTGGTTCCGGGCTTACAAATATAAAGCCCATATTTGCTTTGTTGACAAAAGATTGTTAATGATCAGATTGCAGAGGGAGAGAATTTTTTTTTTTAAAAAAAATAATAATCCAAGTTCAATAATTCAAACATATAATTAGATTAATTAGATTTCTAAAGAGGAAGGGTTGCGATTGTTTTGTTCTCTCCTTGAATAATAACTGAGGTGAGAGGGAAAACATTCAAAAATATGTTTCTTCTCCCAAATAAAGAACTAATCCAGGAATATGACTGTGTTAATATCAACTATTGGCAATTAGGAAGCGATGGGATAAAATTGTATTGATGCCAATCCCCTGAATAAGCATCCATTTAATTTGAATGAATTGGCCTCTTTATAAGTCAGATGAATATCTGAAAATCTCAGAATTACATAGTGGGAAGGGACGTTTTACTCTGACCAACTTCTCGAATAGGAGACCCTCTACCATTGTGCGCAAAAGGTTGTCCAATCTCTTTTTGAAAACCTCCAGCGATGAGAAGATAGACAGACAGACAGATACATACATAGACAGACAGACAGACAGACAGACAGACAGACAGACAGACAGACAGATGGAGAGCTGAAGATGGTGTCAGGTCCCCAAATCCTTATTGTTTTCTCTGCATATGTGTTCTTGCTTGGGGCCTGCCATTCTGCTGTTAGGGGGGGGGAGAGGGGGATTTGCTTTTGCTTGGGATAATAATAATAATAATAATAATAATAATAATAATAATAATAATAATAACAACAACAACAACAACAACAACAACAAAACAATAATAATAATAATAACAACAACAACAAAACAACAACAACAACAACAACAACAACAACAACAACAACAACAATAATAATAATAATAATAATAATAATAATAATAATAATAATAATAATAATAATAATAATAATAATAATAATGTTGGAAGGGACCTTTGACGTCTTCTAGGCCAGGGCTTTTCAAACTTTTCACCCATTCTTCCACTTTTAGGATATGACAACATCCGAGTACCACCAGTCGCCTAGCAAGGTGTCAAAAACTTGATGACCAAAAAAAAAGGGGGGGGAAAGGAAAAAAAGTGATGAAGTAGTACAGGTACTCCTCGACTTACAACAGTTCGCTTAGTGACTGTTCGAAGTTACAATGGCACTGAAAAAAGTGCCCCGCAAGCCACAGCTGAGCAAGACACCTGCCTGCCCGCCCGGGGGCGCTCTTCCTCCTGTCCGAAGTTTTCATTGTTGTGAGCATTTCTGTTGAGGATTGGCAGCGGAGGTGGAGTGGGGGGAGTGTTTGGTTTTATTCCCCTCGTCTGCTGGGTAGTTGCAGCAGGTTTTGGTCACTTCACATGACCCTGGGACCCTGGGACCATCATAAATATGAATCAGTTGCCAAGCATCTGAATGTAAATCACAAGACCCTGGAGATGCTGCAACATTCCAGCTGTTCGGCGCTTCTTCTGGGCTCAGCAGATGTGCCAGGATCAGTGCCGAACTCCAGCTGGAGCCTGGCACTGATCCTGGTGCTTCCGCTGAGCCCTGACAGCCCTGCAGCTCCAGCCGTCTCTCGCTCAGGCTTGTGCAGTGCTGACACCGGTTCAGCTCATTCCCCTCTCCCACTATCACTTTTCTAGGGTGGTTGCGTGCCACCTGCCAGGTACCAATGTACCACAGGTGGTACCCGTACCACTGGTTGAAAAGCCCTGTTCTAGTCCAAGCACCTGCTCAGGCAGGAAATCCTTTACCATTTCAGGCAAATGGCTGTCCAGTCTCTTCTTAAAATGCTCCAGTGTTGGAGCATGCACAGCTTCTGGAAACAGGTTGTTCCACTGATTAATTGTTCTCACTGTCAGGAAGTTTCTCCTTAGTTCGAGGTTGCTTCTCTCCTTGATCAGTTTCCATCTGTTGCTTCTTGTCCTGCCTTCAGGCACTTTGGAGAATAGCTTGACTCCCTCTTCTTCGGGGCAGCCCCTGAGATGTTGGAAGGCTGCCATCATGTCTCCCTTAGTCCTTCTTTTCACTAGACATGTTAAAAATAACCATATTTAATTCACATCTGAATATATCTTTAACTAATTTTCTGGTTTTGAACCAAAACACAGAAAAATGCATGTCAATTCTTAAGGTTTGCCACTTAAAAAAAAACATATTAGGGAAAAGTGTACACAAATGATGTTTATGAAAATAATGAACAGAATTGCTTTACATTGGAAATACCTCAAACAATTAATGGTTTACGCATGACTATGTATTAATTAACCTCCAGCCCATGGCATATGTGGAACATTTGCCTTCAAACATATTCATATTTTTTTTTCAAATTTGAGAAACCCAACTCAGTTTTGAAAAAAGAGATCCTTATTTAAAAAAAAAAAACTCAACAGACTTGCAAAAATGAATAACTTAAAAGAAATTAAAATCAGTATATTTAGGCATTCCTTCTCAAAGGAAGGATGCATATAAGAATATAACATTGAGTAGAAAAGGTTCTTTCAAGGTGACCTTATCTTAATGTTTTTCATCTTATATTTTTCTTTCTTTCTTTCTTTCTTTCTTTCTTTCTTTCTTTCTTTCTTTCTTTCTTTCTTTCTTTCTTTCTTTCTTTCTTTCTTTCTTTCTTCCTTCCTTCCTTCCTTCCTTCCTTCCTTCCTTCCTTCCTTCCTTCCTTCCTTCCTTCCTTCCCTCCCTCAGTGCCAGTCAAGGCAGCAAATTACAACTGACAATGTTCCCTAGTTGGGTAATGAAACTTCTGCAAGAAAACAACCAAGTTCAGAGAGCACCAAGGACCCCACAATCCTCCTCCTCCTCCTCCTCCTCCTCCTCCTCCTCCTCCTCCTCCTCCTCCTCCTCCTCCTCCTCCTCTCCTTCCCTATTTGGGTAAGGATATATCTGCAAGAAAACCACCAAGCTCAGAGAGCATCAAGTACGCCTCACATCAACCCGGAGCTAAGCATATTCCCCTTGATTAGTAGAATTCAACCTGCTTCTTTAATTCTTGTCTTCACTTTTTTTGGGGGGTGGGATTAAACATAGTGGCAACAGACAGAGATTCAGAGTGCCCTCCCCCCCCCCTTCCCCGGCCTCTAAAAAGTACCTGGTCATAAATCACTTTTTCAGCTTCGTTGGAACTTTGAACGGTCGCTAAAGAAATCATCGTTAAGTGGAGAACTATCTGTATAGAAAGATCTTCTAGGGAAGGAAAGCAAGCCAGAAAAAAAAAAGAAAAGAAAAGAAAAGAAAAGAAAGAGGCTCCTGGTGATCTGAGTTTTTTTTGTTATTATTATTATTTCATTTTATTTTATTTCCTACCCCCTTTGTGTCCCCCCTCCCCTGGAGACTCGGCCAGTAAATTAAGTTAAATAATTATGCCAGGTTATAAATAAACAAATAAAATAAGGCTTCTTTCTAAATCTTATTATCACAAGTGGCCGTCTCATTAAGAAAAGGCCAAGCACTCCTGAAGGAATCATTTTAGGTATGTCGGTGTCAGATCATACGTTTTTTTTTATCTCTTTATCCATTAGCCGATATTACGGTGGCGAGGAGCAGAGGGGGTGAGTGGAAAAAAGCAGTTTGCGCTCTGAACCTCCCCATTTCATCCGTTTTCTGCCGAAAAGAACAGAAGGGCCCTCTGGGCACTGAATTTCATTGTTAAACCATCAGCGTGAGAAAGTGGCAGAGAGCCATAATTCTAAAAGACACTTTACGGCTGGTTCCGTCGTCTCGAAATCTCCCCCCCCCCATTCTGTCTACTGACATTTGTCTGGAGCTCACTTGGGGAAGTTGCCGGTGCTGATGGCATCAATTGAGTGTGTGTGTGTGTATGTGTGTGTGTGTGTGGTGTTGGGGGGGCGTTGTTAGCCACAGAGCATTGTGATGGCCGTGTCTGGGACTACTATCTAGGGTTGGACTAGAAGACCTCCAAGGTCCCTTCCAACTCTTCTACTCTACTCTACTCTGCTCTGCTCTGCTCTGCTCTGCTCTACTCTACTCTGCTCTACTCTACTCTGCTCTACTCTGCTCTACTCTACTCTACTCTACTCTACTCTACTCCATTCCATTCCATTCCATTATTCTATTCTATTCTATTCTATTCTATTCTATTCTATTCTATTCTATTCTATTCTATTCTATTCTATTCTATTCTATTCTATTCTATTCTATTCTATTCTATTCTTCTACTCTACTCTACTCTACTCTACTCTACTCTACTCTACTCTACTCTACTCTACTCTACTCTATTCTGATATTAAGGAGTGTTCTGTACCAGCCTGCTACCGGCCCTGCAGAAAAAGCAGGGACAACCCCTTTTACAAGAAGGCAAGAGGCTGGAACTAAGCCTGCCAAATTTATGGATACAAAAGCAAACAGAACAAGACACGAACCATGAAACAGGAGCTATTCAAGCGGTTGCCTTTAGCAAACCAGCCCTCCCACGCATTCCCCTTTTATACAGTTCAGGACGTGGCTTCTCTCTGCCTCCTTCCGAGGTGCCCCATTGCCTTCCTCTGTTTACTCCTGATTGACTGCCTCCTGCGTCGGGCGTCCTTGAACAGGGCCAGCTGTGGATCATCTTCATCCACGCTGTCAGGCTCACACAGCTGGGTCTGCGTCGTGACCAGGTGGGAGGAGCCTGGCTGAGGGCTCTGTGGAGCCTCAATATTATTCTCAGCAAGCTCTTCAACACCCCCCTCCTCCTCCTCTGAGTCGTCCGACCCAACTGCCGAACCCACAGGCTGACCCTGAATCACAACAAGGAGAGCATGGTTGGATGGGATCAAATCTCCTTTATCCACTGGTTCAATTATGGTTGTAAGTCAAGGACTATTTGTACTGCCCAAAGCCCTTTGGTCTAGGATGGGTTTTAATAAATACAGGTTGTACTCGACTCATGACTGCTTGTTTAATGACCGTTCGGAGTTATGACGGCCCTGTAAACCTCTTCCATTCCATTCCACTCTACTCCATATATTCCATTCCATTCCACTCCACTCTACTCCTCTCCTCTCTATTCCACTCCATATATTCCATTCCATTCCACTCCACTCCATTCGATCTGAAGAGCACCACCACCATCTTCAGGCCCCTCTGAAGCTCCCTTGGGGATGTTAGAGTCATTCTACAGTGTTCAGGGTCCATTGTTATCCACAGAGACTTGTCCAACCCCCTGCTCAAGCAGGAGACCCTGTACTATTTCAGACGAGTGGCTGGCCAGTCTCTTCTTAAAAACCTCCATTAATTAAGCAGCAGGAGGAGGACCGTGGACTCCTTAATGCTCTTTGTGCTTGGTTATTTGCATGTTGATCTACTCCTGAAGACACTATCAAAAGATGTAAGGTAAAGGTAAAGAAGACCCCGCACATGCGTGCTAGTCGTTTCCGACTCTAGGGGCCGGTGCTCATCTCCATTTCAAAGCCGAAGAGCCAGCGCTTGTCCAAGGATGTCTCCGTGGTCATGTGGCCGGCATGACTAGACGCCAAAGGCACATGGAACACTGTTACCTTCCCACCATAGTGGTCCCTATTTTTCTACTTGCATTTTTATGTGCTTTCGAACTGCTAGGTTGGGAGAAGCTGGGACGAGTAACAGGCGCTCACTCTGTTACGCGCCACTCGGGATTTGACCTGCCAAACTGCCGACCTTCTGATCGACAAGCTCAGCGTCCTAACCCACTGAGCCACCGCATCCCTATCAAAAGATGAGCAGAGCCTAATTAAAATGGCCTAATCCTTTCCTCAAACCTTAATCAGGTTACAGAACAAAAACCAAACAATATTAAAAAGGAAAAATAATAACAATACAGGTAGTCCTTGAGTTACAACCATTCGTTTAATGATGGTTTGAAGTTGCAACAGCACTGAAAAAAGTGACTTATGACCGTTTTTCACCCTTACGACTTTTACAGCATCCCCCATGGTCACGTGATTAAAATACAAGGCTTGGCAACTGGTGTGTAGTTATGATGTTTGCAATGTCCCGAGGACATGTGATCATCATTTGTAACCTCCCAGTTGCGGAAGTCAAATACCTGAACAATGGGTTCTCTTATTCGATGCAGGCCTGAGCCTCCGAGGCCTAGAACGGACTTCCGGAGGTGGCATCCATGCACTTCTGGTGGGGTCGTCCTAGGCCTAGGAGGCCTCCTCCAGGTCTCTGAGGCTAGAACGGACTTCCAGAAGTGGCATCCACGCACTTCCAGTGGGCCATTCTAGGCCTGGGTGGCCTCCTCCAGGCCTCTGAGGCCTAGAACAGACTTGGTATCTATGCACTTCCGGAGGACCATTCTAGGCCTGGGAGGCCTCCTCCAGGCCTCCAAGGTCTAGACTGGACTTCTGGAAGCCAGCTGGTTCTCCGGGTGCAGGAAATTTTCACTACTGGTTCTACCGAACCAATGCAAACAGGCTGAATCTCAACACTGTAACCTCCCCAGCCAGCTTCCACTAAGCAAAGTCAATGGGGGTAGCCAGATTCCCTTAGCAACTGCACGGTTCCCTTAACAACTGTGGTGATTCGCTTAACAACTGTGGCTGAAAATGTCATAAAGTGGGACAAAACTCAATTAACAGCTGCCTTGCTTAGCAGCAGAAAATTTGGGCTCAATGGTGTATGTAAGTTGAGCATTATCTGTATACTGGGGTTACCATACATTATCCAAGAGAGAATATGCAATGCCTTCCAATGCTGTCAGAATACAAAGAAAATCAAATAAAGTAAAGTAAAAAAGAAATTGCAGTTTGCTAAGAATCCTGAGAGGAGATTTTGTTCTTAACACTTTCAAATCAGGCTTGCTCTTGTCAGGTACAACTTGTCCTTCTTCTGTAGCATCTTTAAACACAGTCTATCTTTAAAATTAACTTGAGTCCATCGTTCAAAAATCTCCGTCGATATGTCCTATGTTAAAATATTTTTCTTCCTCCTGTATGCATGAATTGAGTTTGAGTATTGTTCTATTTGAATTCTAATCTTTTCTTCCTTTTAGTTTCATCTAGTATCCATCTAGTGTCATCGTATTCATTTATTTTTTAAAGAATTCAAAACAAAAGAATTTGTCCTACAGGAAGGATTCAGAATAACAGAGTAACAGAGTTGGAAGGGACCTTGGAGGTCTTCTAGTCTAACCCCCTGCATGAGACCATTTGCCATTCTGGACAAATGGCTGACCAGTCTCTTCTTAAAAGCCTCCAGTGATGAACCACCCACAACTTCTGGAGGCAAGTTGTTCCACTGATTAATTGTTATCACTGTTAGGAAGTTTCTCTTTAGTTCTAGGTTGCTTCTCTCCTTGATTAGTTTCCATCCGTTGCTTCTTGTCCTGCCTTCAGGTGCTTTGGAGAATTGGTTGACTTGCTCTTCTTTGTGGCAGTCCCTCAAATATCAGAAGACTGCTATCATGTCACCCCCCAGTCCTTCTTTTCACTAGATTAGTGTAACCCAATTCCTGCAACCGTTCTTCATATGTTTTAGTCTCCAGCCACCTAATCATCTTTGTTGCTCTTTTCTGCACCCTTTCCAGAGTCTATACATCTTTCTTTTTTATCTCTACATCTCTACATCTTTTTTTTACTTCTTCCTAATTAATCCCAAAATCTGATTTCAGAATTATCTGGATCCTCTGTTTGTAATTTTCTAAAGCCAAGGTTCTAATAACTGTGAGCTTATGTGTCTAGCATTAATCTTGATGTTAATCTCTGCTTCTTTGGCTATTGATTTGGGGTGTGTGTGATGTTTTGGTCTTTTTGCTTCCTTTTTGGCTTTTTGAATGGTGTGTAGATGTTGTTTATCACTATGTGCCTGTCGATGGTTGATTTGCCTGAGTGTCAGGCTACCAAGCACTCAGATTAACACTAGACAAGCAATCAAGAAGTAAACAATACACCCATCAAGGAATTACCAAGTCAGATAAACAATCAAACTGTAAACAGAAGTCTAATCTAGGAACTACCAAGAACATGACAGGGTATATAAACAGAAAGCAAACCTCCTCCTCCTCCTCCCATTCCTCCTCCTCCTCCCAAACCCAATTCCCTTCTATCACTGATGATGTCACCTAGTTGGATCCTTAAATGTCTGTAAGCAAATAACCAAGCACAAAGAGCAGTAAGGACTCTACGGTCCTCCTCCTCTTCTCTACAAACCCTACCTCCTTTTAGCACTGATGATGTTACCTAGTTGGATCATGAAACATCTGCAAGAAAACAACCAAGCTCGGAGAGCTCCAAGGATCCCACAGTTCAGTACTGACCAACAACTACTCTCTTCTATAAGATTCACTTTCTAACTTTTCTAAAGCATTCAGAATCATGGATGCTACATTTGAACATGGTCTTTTTTTTTTAGGAATATTTCTCTTTATTCAGTTCCAACTGACAATCCAGAGACGTCTACAGGGGCCGAAACTTTGACTAGTAACACTTTTGTGCTTATGTCACTACACTTGACTGTGTGCTGATCCACTTACCAAATCCACATATTGGTATGGGCTCCCATGTCTCCGAATTCTCTAATTCACATTTTTCAATTAACATCCTCTCTTTGAAGAATCTTAAAATTATTGAAGAGTGAAGTGGGGGAATAACTAAGCTCCAGAGAAGCACGGTCAGGAAGACGAACAATCTGAAATTACCGTGAACTACGTTGGACCAAAATGGCTGGAAGGAGCTTTCCTTCATAATTATTTCAGACTAATGGCAATATTTAAATGCTACTGTTTTAATGAGAGCATTTGATTCCCGAAGACTAAAGAAATTGCATGTTGCTTTTAAGCTGCATTGCTAAAACAGCTCACATCCAGATTAGGGATGGTCCACGCATCCTTCGGCGTGGTTGAGGTTGAATCTCTAATGCTTTTCATTGCCTGCAAAGGTTAAGTTACTGGCAACACTGTATAATCAGAGTCCTTGGAATACTTTGGCATGATTTTTTCTAAAACTAGTTATTTTCAACCTTGACAAGTCTGAGGTGGGTGGACTTCAATTGAGCCTTGGTGGAGCAGTGGGCTAATGCCTCCTTAAGTAACACCAGCTGCCTGCAATTAGTGCAGGTTCGCGTCCCACCAGGCTCAAGGTTGACTCAGCCTTCCATCCTTCCGAGGTAGGTAAAATGAGGACCCAGATTGTTGGGGGCAATAAGCTGACTTTGTAATAATGCCACTTGGGGTGTGTGTGAAAGCCCTAATAAGCAGGCATATACATAGAATGAAGGCTACTGCTAAGCTTGTAAGCCGCCCTGAGTCTTCGGAGAAGGGCGGGATATAAATGGAATTAAAATAAAAAAAACCTCCCAGAATTCTCCAGCCATTCTGGGTGGAGAATGTCTAGGGAGATTCTCACTCATCTAGGTCATAAAAAGGTAAAGGTAAGGGTTCCCCTGCACATGCATGCTAGTCATTTCCGACTCTAGGAGCCGGTGCTCATCTCTGTTTCAAAGCCGAAGAGCCAGCCCTTGTCTGAGGACATCTCCGTGGTCATGTGGCCAGCATGACTAGACGCCAAAGGCACACAGAACACTGTTACCTTCCCACCGTAGTGGTCCCTATTTTTCTACTTGCATTTTTACGTGCTTTCGAACTGCTAGGTTGGCAGAAGCTGGGCTTTCTTTGTTTTTCCTTGAAAACGTTTCGCTTCCATCCAAGAAACTTCTTCAGTTCTGACTGAATGGTGGACGATGGAAGGATTTATATTCCTTGCAGTCATCTGGTCGTTAGTGCTCTCACTGAGAGTCATTGAGGCCACTTGGAGTTTTATATGTGCCCTCAGGGTCACCTGGTTAGTGCAAATGGGTGTGGAACCTTCTTGGAACTTCTGAAAGGGCTATGTTCTAAACAGGAGACGGGTGGTGTCATATCCCTTCTCCTCTATTGACAGAGAACTGTTCAGCCTTAATGTAGATGGAACCCTATGACCTCTCTTTCAAACCAATGATCCTCTCTGTCCAGAATGTGGACTTTGCTCTCTTCAAAAGAGTGACCTTTGTCTTTCAAATATAGGTGGACTACTGAGGGACTGGGCGTGGAGAGGTTGAGGTCCACACGTTTGAAAGTTGCTAAGGTTGAGAAACGCTGTCGTAATCATGGATCACAGTGTCCGAAAGATGCCTTTTTCAGGAGCCAACTGTACTTTTTCTTGGAAGATGTTTCGCTTCTCATCCAAGAAGCTTCTTCTTGGTATAAATCCTTCCATTCCCCACCATCCAGACAGAGCTGAAAAAACTTCTTGGATGAGAAGCAAAACATCTTCAAAGAAAAAAACCAAACAAGACAGTCCACTTGCCTCCTGAAAAAGCAATTTTGGGACAACCATGATCTGGATGACTGAGAATCTCCATAGACTCAGGGATCACAATGAGATGTCCATGGAGATTCTCAATCACCCCGGTCATGGTTGTCCCAAAGTTGCTTTTTAAGGAGGCAACTGGACTTTCTTCTCTTTTTTTTGAAAACATTGTGTTTAAGCTTCTTGGTTGAGAAGCAAAATGGTTTTGTTTTTTTTTTTGTTTTTTTAAAAAACAACAACAACAACAACAAGGAAGTCCAGCTGGTGCTCCATCACTGGAGGTTTTTAAGAGGACACTATATAGTCACTTATCTGAAATGGTGTAGGTTCTCCTGCTTGAGCAGGGGGCTGGACTAGAAGACCTCCAAGATTCTATTCTATTCTATTCTATTCTATTCTATTCTATTCTATTCTATTCTATTCTATTCTATTCTATTCTATTCCATCCCATAATTCTATTCTATTCTATTCTATTCTATTCTATTCTATTCTATTCTATTCTATTCTATTCTATTCTATTCTATTCCATCCCATAATTCTATTCTATTCTATTCTATTCTATTCTATTCTATTCTATTCTATTCTATTCTATTCTATTCTATTCTATTCTATTCTATTCTATTCTATTCCATCCCATAATTCTATTCTATTCTATTCTATTCTATTCTATTCTATTCTATTCTATTCTATTCTATTCTATTCTCTACACTCTACTCTACTCTATTCTATTCCATTCCATTCCATCCCATAATTCTATTCTATTCTATTCTATTCTATTCTATTCTATTCTATTCTATTCTATTCTATTCTATTCTATTCTATTCTATTCTATTCTATTCTATTCTACTCTACTCTACTCTACTGTACATTCTATTCTATTCTATTCTATTCTATTCTATTCTATTCTATTCTATTCTATTCTATTCTATTCTATTCTACTCTATTCTATTCTATTCTATTCTACTCTACTCTACTCTACTCTACTGTACATTCTATTCTATTCTATTCTATTCTATTCTATTCTATTCTATTCTATTCTATTCTATTCTATTCTATTCTATTCTATTCTCTTTGGAAAAGCATCTTGGGGGTCACTGTGAAAATTCCTGAATCTCATCCCTGCTATTGAAAATAAGGTCTTCTTTGTATTTTGTCCCTATCACTACTGTAGTCTATGCAGCTCATTAGTCTTAGAACATCAAACATAGACTAAAAGTGCTGGAAGGGACCTTGGAGGTCTTTTAGTTCAACCCCCTGCTCAAAGCAGGAGACCCTACCATTCCTGACAAATGGCTGTAGAGTGTCTTCTTGACAACCTCCAGTGTTGGAGCACCCACAATTTCATGAGGCTATCTAAACTATCTTAACTTCCAGAGGCAAGTCGTTCCACTGATTAATTGTTCTCACTGTCAGGAAATTTCTTCTTAGTTCTAGGTTGCTTCTCTCTTTAACGATCTTCTGCCGTTACTCTTTGTCCTACCCTCAGGTGTTTTGGAGAATAGGTCAACCTATTAAAGTCTAAAACTGCAGTGAAGTGAAAACCCATAAAAAAAATAAAAAAAAAAAAATCCAGGTCCATCTTACTGGATAGAGAATCCTATATATCTAGAGATGAAGCAGAATCTTTATCAAGAGTTATGTGTTACCTTGAGAAAATGAAAATATTTAACATGGGATGGAAAAGAAGAAAATATACCATTGGTTGATTGATAGATAGACTGATAGATTAAAGCATTTATATAGCTCCCATCTAATAAGCAATCCTGGACAGCTCCCAATGCAAAGTTAAAATGCATAAAAACTGTAATAAAACTATCAAAACAAAACCCATTAAAAACCTGGCATCAAGTCAATCTTCTGATGTGCAGTCAAGTCATCTAATCCCAGCACTGCAACTATCATAAAAACAGGGTGGGGGGGGGCTTCCAGGTGCTTGAATTTTGAGTATGTGATCGTCAGAATTTTGTGACGTAAGTCACTTTTTTCAGTGCCCTTGTGACTTCAAACGCTACCTCTACAGCCCTCCACTGTTTCTCTACCACTTAAGCATGTTTTTTTGTTTGTTTGTTTCCCACAACCAGCTCAGCTGCACCACAAAACCCGCAACTCCCCGATACTCCCATACTCCCATGTAACACCTCTGCTCCGTGAGCTGCATTGGCTTCCAGTTGTCTTCCAAGTGAGATTCAAGGTGCTGGTGATGACCTATAAAGCCCTAAATGGCATGGGTCCGGGTTATTTACGGGAGCACCTTTTGCCGGCGTTAACCTCCCATCGTCCTGTGCGCTCCCACAGAGAGGGTCTCCTCAGGGTGCCGTCAGTCAAGGAATGTCGACTGGCGGCCCCCAGGGGGAGGGCGTTCTCTGTGGTCGCGCCTGCCCTCTGGAATCAGCTTCCGGTTGAGCTCCGGATGGCTCCCGACCTTCGCTCGTTTCGCCGTGACCTGAAGACTTGGTTGTTTGAACAGGCCGGCCTGAACTGAGGGATTGGATTTTAGAGTTTAAATTTTAACAATTTTAAATTTTAGAATGTATTTATTACTTAGGGCTATTGATTTAATCTTATTTTAATTTTTATACCTTGTGTGTCGTTAGCGTTTTAATTGCCCTGTACACCGCCCTGAGTCCTTAGAGAGGGGCGGTATATAAATCTAATAAATAATAATAATAATAATAATAATAATAATAATAATAATAATAATAATAATAATAATAATAATAATAATAATAATAATAACAACTCCAGATGGAAAAGTTTGCTGATTCTGCCTTCCCTTCTCATCCCCAATCCTGTGAGGTCTCCATCAGTAAGGTGCATGCTTTATCTTGACTGCAAAGAGTTCAGATGTGGGGAAACTTCCTGGATTGATACATTACGCTGATGACAATCTGTGGAGGATTTTGTTTGGTTTACAGTCCATTAAAATGTGTTTCTCCCTCTCCCTCCCCCCACACCTCTCTCTCCCTCTCTCTCTCATCTTTTGCAACTCTGCTTGCAATGAGCAGTTGAGTGACAACAAGCAAAGAGGGGAAAGAAAGAAAGAAAGAAAGAAAGAAAGAAAGAAAGAAAGAAAGAAAGAAAGAAAGAAAGAAAGAAAGAAAGAAAGAAAGAAAGAAAAAGATTCAATCAGTTCTTTCGTGATGCTTGCCTGCTTTGCATTTGTCAAAAAACAACAACAACAAAAAACCAACAACGGGGCAGGGTCTTCAAACTTGAGACCACACTCTTTGCAAGCCGCCTTCATTCTTCCTGCTTGTTTAAAGAAAGAAAGTTCAGCATTTTTTTTTTCTAGTCACAATTCTGAAGACGCAGCAGGTTAGAAAAATATCCGAATTCTTGCTCAATTTGCTTTGCATAATATATTGCAGCCAGCCTTGGTTTGGGGAAGGGAGGGTTGATGAGAAGAAGAGGAAGCTACCAAAAGACCAGACTTGTCACAACTGCGAAGTAAAAATAATGTGTGTGTGTGTGATGGGAAGAGAAATCCTGATCAGCAACAATACTCGGTGATTGCGTACAAAATCTCAGCCACCCAAGTTTTGCCGCATGATCTAAATTAACATAGACTAATCAACACACCCGTTTCCACTGGCAATCAGGGTGTTGTGGAAATGATCTGAAATGCATCTAAATGATTCCACCAGGCCACAACACTGAAGCATTATGTCTACACATGCATGCCTGCATGCAGGTGCACACAAACAAACACACTGAGGCAAAAGAGCTTGTGTAGAAGAAGGTTTATTTTAATGCATCAATGGATGGAAATTAATCAAGGAGAGAACCAACCTAGAAATAAGGAGAAATTTCCTGACAGTTAGAAGACTTAATCAGTGGAATGAATAAAGGAATAGCAAAGTTGGAAGGGACCTTGGAGGTCATCCAGCCCAACCCCCTGCTCAAGCAGGAGACCCTATACCATTTCTGACAATTAGCTGTCCAGTCTCTTCTTGAAAGCCTCCAGTGATGAAGCTCCCACAACATCTGAAGGCAAATTGTTCTGTGGGTTGATTGTTCTCAGTGTCAGAAAATTTCTCCTTATTTCTGGGTTGAATTTCTCCTTGATCAGTTTTCATCTATTGTTTCTTGTCTGGCCTTCAGGTCCTTCAGAGAAAAGGTAGACACCTATTCATTTCTCATGCTTCATCAGATGAAGCTTCTTGGATGAGAAGTGAAACATGTTCTTCTTCTTTCTCAAGGGGAAAAAAAACCAGTCCAATTGCCTTTTGAAGAAGCACCTTTAAGACCTCCCTCCAGAAGTTATGGGTGCTCCATCACTGCAGTATTTTATGAAGAGATTGGATGAAGATTTTTCTGAAATGGTACGACACCTCCTGCCTGGACTAGAAGACCTCTAAAGTCCCTTCCACCTCTGTTCTTCTGTCTTTAGAGATTCTCAGTCATCCAGGACGTGGTTGTCCCAAAAGGTACTTTTTCAAAAGGCAACTGGACTTTGTTTTTGTGTTTTTTTTCTTGAAGATTTTTCACTTCTCCTCCAAAAACTGAAGAAGCTTCTTGGGTGAGAAACGAAATGTCTTCAAGAAAAAAAACCAAGTCCAGTTTTCTGTTCCTCATTATTCACTTAATCTCAGATCAGAAGCCATTTGATTCAGGCCTGGGATGAATTTCGAGCGAAGAAAACTGCATTTCATTCGTCAGGAAATCATATCTTCAGTACACAAGTTCTCTGATCCTGGGGTTTAAGATAAAACCATACCCAACCTCTCTCCACAACCTACTGTAGAACTTGGCTTACACTTGATCTAATGACAGGACTCTAATGACAGTCAGTTTGCTCCTGACTGCCTGCAGCTTCTATTGTTGAAATCACCAGAAATACTTTCATAAAACAGCTCCTTTCTCTGGCTTTAATTCCTTCGTTCATCTCCCTCTCTTCTCTCATAACCACTGGACCTCAGCTTTCTGGGTTCCACTTAGAATATTAAATGTGATTAAGCTGGCATAGGATTCCTTTCTGAGTAGGAGGTTGGACTAGAAGATCTCCAAGGTCCCTTCCAACTCTGTCTACATCAGGAGGCAACTGGAGATGATGGAAGGAAGACAATTTTGTTTGACTCCTATTTAGTCATAAGCTGTACAGGGCTTTTTTTTTCTCATAGAACGCTCAGAACGGAGTTCCGGCACCTTTTTTGGATGGAATATATGTCACATGCTTTGTTAACTATTTTAGATTACCTTGCTAGGCCCCAAACATGGGACAAATCTTTCTTTCCTGTTTCAGCCTAACCTGAAGGCCATCGACAGGCAGTAGTCACACCGGTGACAGCTCATATTTGTGTAAATTTTTAAATTGCTAACAAAGAATTAAGGGAGACTGATATGCATTTGAAACTTATTAGTTTTCATCAGTCAGCCATACCCTTCTGAGATTCGAACCTGGGCTGATTGCACTTTAGGCAGTTGTTTTCACCTCTAGGCCATAGGATCTCTCTCGCTCTGTTAGCTGAGAAGCAAGGGGAGATATGTGTCACATGCTTTGTTAACTATTTTAGATTACCTTGCTAGGCCCCAAACATGGGACAAATCTTTCTTTCCTGTTTCAGCCTAACCTGAAGGCCATCGACAGGCAGTAGTCACACCGGTGACAGAATATATATATATATATATATATATATATATATATATATATATATATATATATATATATATATATATATATATATATATATATATGCTCAAATTGCTAATAAAGAATTTGGGAGGCTAAGATGATCATTTCGAACTATTTATGTTCTCATCAGTTAGTCATACCCTTTATCTGAGATTCGAAAAGGGTATGACTAACTGATGAGAACATAAATAGTTCGAAATGATCATCTTAGCCTCCCAAATTCTTTATTAGCAATTTGAGCACAAATAATGAGCTGTCATAAGTTGACTAGTTCCTGTGGATAAGCCCTGAGTCGGGCCAAAACAGGAATGAAAGAGTTAATTAGCAAGGTCCATTCAAAAAGCCTTGACAAATACTTAAACATATATATATATATATATATATATATATATATTCTATTCATATGTCTTTTATGTTTATTTCTGTTCTGTTCTAGTCCTTTAGATAGATGTGTTGTCATTTCCATATTCTAGACCAGAGGCAGGCAAGCTGGTCTCCAGATGTTTTGAATGAATTCCCATCAACCTAAGATATAATGGCCAAAGGCAAGGCATTATGGAAGTTATATCCCAAACATCTGGAAGCTACCAGCTTGCCTACCCTCATGGCTGACTTATAATTTTATTTCCCCAACAATTCCTGTTCTTTTTCTTTATTCAGTAAAAGATAAATAGTTCTCCTTTTCAGGCATGATAGCCCTGACGTGGAGGTGCAGAATTTCAAACATAAAATAACATTAAATCCATTTTTAATCCACATACACTTCTTAAAGCCAATGATATAAATTAAGCCACAGCACAGCTAGGGGCAAAAAAGCAGATTGCAATAAGATGATGGGGGAAAAAATATCTAAAGCAACACTAATGAATTGTAACAGAATAACAGAGCTGAAAGGGACCTTGGAGGTCTTCTAGTCCAACCCCCTGCTCAAACAGGAAACCCTATATCTTTTCAGACAGCATCATCTATCTTCAGTCTACAACACAGTCCTTTCAGCAGTTCCAAGAACTGCTCCACACCAATTTGCACTACTCAGGTGACAAGGAAGACAGAGACAAACAACCAAGTGGCCTCAACCACTCTCTAAAAGGATGCAAATGACCAGCTGTCTGCAAGGAATATAAATCCTTCCATTCCTCACCATCCAGTCAGAGCTGAAGAAGCTTCTTGGATGAGAAGTGAAACATCTTCAAAGAAAAACAAGAAAGCCCTGTTGCCTCGTGAAAAAGCACCTTTGGGACAACCATGACCTGGATGATGGAGAATCTCCATAGACACCTTCATGAAAAGGAAGCTCGGAGAGCACTAAGGACCCTGGAGTTCAACCTTGAGCTACAAATATTCTTTTCTATTGGTAATGAAGAGGTTGTTGCATCTTGACTGGACCTGTGATGGAACCAAAGTGGGCCACAAAGAAGAGGGAGGGTCAACCTGTTCTCCAAAGCACCAGAAGGCAAGAGAAGAAGCAACAGATGGAAACTAATCCAGGAGAGAAGCAGCCTAGAACTAAGGAGAAATTTCCTGACAGCTGGAACAATAAATCAGTGGAACAACTTGCCTGCAGAAGTTGTGAGTGCTCCATCACTGGAGGTTTTTAAGAAGAGACTGGACAATAGGTAAAGTTAAAGTTTTCCCCGCACATGCGTGCTAGTCGTTTCCGACTCTAGGGGCCGGTGCTCATCTCCGTTTCAAAGCCGAAGAGCCAGCGCTTGTCCGAGGACGTCTCCGTGGTCATGTGGCCGGCATGACTAGACGCCAAAAGCGCACGGAGCGCTGTTACCTTCCCACCGTAGTGGTCCCTATTTTTCTACTTGCATTTTTACGTGCTTTTGAACTGCTAGGTTGGCAGAAGCTGGGACGAGTAACAGGCGCTCACTCTGCTATGCAGCACTCGGGATTTGACCCACCAAACTGCCAGTCTTCTGATCGACAAGCTCAGCGGTATTGATTCTCCTGCTCGAGCAGGGGGTTGGACTAGAAGACCTCCAAGGTCCCTTCCAGCTCTGTTATTCTGCTATTATAAAATGTGGTCACCTAGTTGTCTTCCCTGTAGTAATATTTACAGGTAGTCCTTGAGTTATGACTAGAACTGAGCCCCAAATTTCTGTTGCCCAAAGAGACATTGGCTAAGTGAATTTGGCCCCATTCTTGACTTTTCTTGTCACACTTGTTAAGTGAATCAGTGCATTTGTTAAGCTAGTAAAACGGTTATTAAGGGAATCTGGCTTCCCCTTACGGACTGGGCTTGTGAGAAGGTCGCCAAAGGGGATCATGTGACTCCAAGGGGGTGGGGTGTCATGTGACGTCATAAATATGAGCCAGTTGCCAAGCATCAGGATGTAAACCACGTAACCATGGTGATTCTGTAATGGTCCCCAGTGTGAGAAATGGTCCCAAGTCCCTTTTTTGTTTCAGCGCCGTTGTAATTTCGAGCCGTCACTAAGTGAACTGTTGTAAGTTGAAGACTGCCTCAACTTTTTTTTTTTTTTTTAAGTATTTGAAAGTGAGATTCATGGCTGTAAACAGTATTTAAGGCCGCACCATGAACACAATTCTGGGTTCGTCCTAATGAGAATTTTTTTCCCCCCAATGTGGAGTCTGAACAGGGAGACATTCTCAGTCTCTTGTTCCTTATGAACTGAAATAAAAAGAAGTCTCTAAGACTTGGAGAAGAAAATATTTGCAATTTGGGAGATTCCCTTAGCATTGGTGGAAAACCACTCACTGTGGGCCATTGAGGACCAATCACCTGTTCCTCTTTGCTTCTTCTTTCCCCCCCCTTCTCCTTTTGTCCTAATTAATTTAATTAAGTTAACTTCCAAAGTGGTGTTAAGAAGCAGTGCCCTGGGTGATTAACTGTTCCCATATCAAAGTGTTTCACAAACACATTTACTCTGATTAGTGTACACATTATTTTGTAATTAAATACCTCACACAGAGGAATTTATTAAGGCCTTCTTGTCTCTGAGCAAATAAAACAGCCCTCAGATTCTTGGGGAAAAACAATAAAAATTCTTTTTTTTTCCCCTTTCTCAACTGATAGATGGAGGAAATGGTGAACCATAGCTTTTGCGTGTGTGCGGCTGTTATTAAGACATTTGTTTCTCGCTGAGATGTTCCTATGCCAGACATTGAAATGGGGGGGGGGGGAAATGCAGAAAGCAAACAAAATTGGGAGGGGGGAAAAATGCCCCGTATCATATCTTAGCTTTTGACTAGACAAATAAAAGGGAACAGCCTGTTGAATGAACTGAACAATTTTTAAATGTGAGGTCCTTGGTGCTCTCTGAGCTTGGGGGTTTTCTTGAAGCCCTTTCATGCACAAAATAAGTAATATCATCATCATCATCAGCAGGAGGAGGAGGAGGAGGAGGAGGAGGAGGAGGAGGAGGAGGAGGAGGAGGAGGAGCATTGCTTTCTGTTTATATACAAGAGGCTTACCCTGTCATGTTTTTTGGTGATTTCTTAATTATTCTTCTGTTTACTGTTTGATTGTTTATCTGACTTGGTAATTCCTTGATGGGTGTATAGTTTACTTCTTGATTGTTTGTCTAGTGTTAATTTTGTCTGAGTGCTTGGTAGCCTGACACTCAACCATCAACAGGCACAAATCAGCCATCAACAGGCACATGGAGATAAACAACATCTACACACTATTCAAAAGAGACTATCAAAAAGCCAAAAAAGGAAGCAAAAAGATCAAAACATCACCCACCCCCCAATCAATACCCAAAGAAGCGGAGATTAACGTCAAGATTAATGCTAGACAAACAGGCTCTGAGCTGGGTTGTTTTCTTGAAGAGGTTTCATTACCCAACTAGCTATCATCGTCAATGCTAGAAGGGAATGGGGTTTGTTGTCTGTTTATATACATGTGGCATGCCCTGTCAGTATTCCTGGGAGTTTGGCTGTGATTTATTATTGATTGTTTGCCTGAGTTGAAGTCTTTCTATGTGTTGTGCAGTTAAGGAGTTTTCATCATGTCTTCTGCTAGTTGGTGTTCATGAATATGCACTGATGATATTGCATAGTTGGGTAATGAAACATCTGCAAAAAAACAACCAAGGTCAGAGAACATCAATGACCCAACGGTCCTCCTCTTCCTCTTCCTCCTCCTCCTCCTCCTCCCCTCTGCAAAACCTACTCCCTTCTAGTACTGATGATGTTACCTAGTTTAAAACCTTTGCAAGGAAACAATGAAGCTCAGCCCTACTCCCTTCTAGCACTGATAATGTTACCTAGTTGGGTAATGCAACGTCTTCAAGGAAACCACCAAGTTCAGAGAGCACCCTCACAGTTCATCCCTGAGCTGCAAATATTATCCTCTACTGATATTTTTGAAAGCCTATAGGATATTTAGTAATGACTAAACAACATTTATGACACTGCAAAGATTTTTTTTCCCCCGGCTGCAAACGTGTTTAAAATTATTGTGACTTTTTTAAAAAAAAAATTGAACAAACCATTAAGTGAGGCTTCTATAACGCTTACTATGTATGCAGTACATCATCATAAACTCTAATAGCAATGATCAGTTTGGGAGTAATTGTTGTGCTTATACCCCAAATAGTATCATGTATGCTCAGAAAGATATTAGAAAACCCTAAAATGTACAGAAGGGTTGTTGTTTTTTTTTAATGAAACAAAATGAAAGGGTTGGCATACACCAAATCGACATCATGGTTATCCTCCAGGAATTTTCCAAAAATAACATATAAAGATTTAACCAGATGATTAGCAAGTTCTTCCAGTAATTATGAAGACCAAAACAATAAAATACTAATAATACTAATACTAATACTAATACTAATACTAATACTAATACTAATACTAATAATAATAATAATAATAATAATAATAATAATAATAATAATAATAATAATAATAATGAATAGTGGTGGATTCTAACATGAATATGTGACCACTGTCTAATGTCTTTGGAAAACAAGGTAAAAGCAATAATAAGTAGAATTAAGAGGGAATAAAATTAAGAGGAATACAGTTTCCAAATCCCTGACATATTCTAGTTCCATTTTATTTTGTGTTGATCAGACGCCATATTGAGTACACAACATTCAGTTCTAGATGATGCTCTGATGTTGCTGCTGGGATCTGTTGGAGCTGCTCTCTCAACTTCACAGCCCCAAGTACCCCTAACACCACTGCAACCACTTTAGCCTTGACTCTCTAATCTACATCTTCTCCAGTTGCTCCTCCAGGCCTTGCTCCTCCTCCAGCTTCTCCTCCTCCTTCTTCCTGATGTTGCTGTCACTTGGCAATATTACACCTATCCTCACTGCTGTCTTCTCATCCTTGTCAACTACCATGATATCTAGATTGACTCACCAGTCTATCTGAACCTGGAAAAGAGTAGCTTTTTTTTTATTCTTCATGACCTTCTGTGGGATCTCCCATATGGGCTTAGGAAGTGCTCTCTCTCTCTCTCTCTCTCTCTCTCTCTCTCTCTCTCTCTCTCTCTCTCTCTCTCTCTCTCTCTCTCTCTCTCTCTCTCTCTCTCTCTCTCCCCCTCCTTCCCTCCCTCCCTCCCTCTCTTTCTCTCTCTGGTGTATGTATTGTGTGTGTGTGTATCTAGATATATAAATATATATGTGATAGATGGATGAATGGCTAGAACATAGACAGCAAGATAAATAGCAAGATACAGATAAATAAATAAATACATTTCTAGCCCAGTGAAAAGAAGGACTAGAGGCAACATGATAGCAGTTTCCCAATATTTGAGAGGCTGCCACAAAGAGGAGGGAGTCAAGCTATTCTCCATAGCACTCGAAAGCCAGACAAGGAGCAATGGATGGAAACTAATCAAGGAGAGATTCAATCTAGAACAGAGGAGGAATTTCCTAACAGTGAGAAAAATTAATCAGTGGGATGGCTTGCCTTGAGAAGTTGTGATTGCTCCATCACTGGAGGCTTTGAAAAGGAATTGGACAACCATTTGTCCGACATGGTACAGGGTCTCCTGCTTGATCAGGACATTGGATTAGAAGACCTCCAAGGTCCCTTCCAACTCTGTTATTCTGTTAATTAATCAATAGAACAGTTAACCTTCAGAAATTGTGGATGCTCCAACGCTGGAGGCTTTTAAAAAGAGCCTGGACAACCATTTGTCTGAAATGGTGTAGGGCCTCCTGCTTGAGCAGGGGGATGGACTAGAAGACCTCCAAGGTCCATTACAGCTCTGCTATTTTGAATCATGGAATGGCTTGCCTTTAGAAGTTGTGGGTGCTCCATCACTGGAGGTTTTCAAGAAGACACTGGACAGCCATTTGTCTGATGTGATATAGGGTCTCCTGCTTGAGCAGGGGTTGGACTAGAAGACCTCCAAGGTCCCCTCCATCTCTGTTCTTCTGTTAATTTTGTTTCTGATTGTAGCATTAAGAACCACCAGAGAGGAGAGTGATCATGGTTTCACAAAGGGGAGGAGTCTACCCGAGAATTTTGACTTCTTTCCAAATCTGTTTAGCTTGCCGTGGAATACATCAGCCCAAACTATTTGTCAGAGCTTTGCAGCGAAGAACTGAGCTTGTTTCCACACAACCAGGAATACAGATTCTGAAGGCGTCTTTATACTGTACCTAGTATTTTATTAGGCGTGACCACTGTATTTCAGCATTCTTTGCTGACTTTGATAGTATGCCATAAATTGCAGTCACCATCTGATAAGGCAATGAGATTCGCTTTCTGCCTCATTGGTCCTTCGCTATGTGTCTCTCTGGCTGTTGTGCTTTAGAGACTGCAATGAGTGAATAACTTGAAATTCCATTTCGGGTATTTCTTATCCCAAATTCATTCAAGGTTCTCATCCCTAGGAAGGCTTTTGGGGGCAAGAGTTAAGGATGTAATCACCCTTGGAATGAACAAGAAGACCCCAAATTTTTGAGTGTCTGAAAAACATCAGCCTTAAATAAAAGAATGCAGACATGGTAGCTAAGTGTGGAGTATCCTTGTAGCCAAATGTGCTTGGCACAGGATGTGATGATGATATACATGCATACATCCATACATACATGCATACATACATACATACATTTACTTCCTAACAGTGAAGACAATTAACCAGGGGAACAGCTTGCCTCCAGAAGTTCTGGGTGCTTCATCACTGGAGGCTTTTAAGAAGAGACTGGACAGTCACTTGTCTGAAATGGTATAGGTTTTCCTGCTTGAGCAGGGGGCTGGACTAGAAAGATGTCGAGACTCTAGAAAGGGTACAGAGAAGAGCAACAAAGATGATTGGGGGACTGGAGGCTAAAACATATAGGGAACGGTTGCTGGAATTGGGTATGTGTAGTTTAACGAAGAGAAGGGTGAGGGGTGACATGATAGCAGTGTTCCAATATCTCAGGGGCTGCTCCAAAGAAGAGGGAGTCAAGCTATTCTCCAAAGCACCTGAAAGCAGGACAAGAAGCAACGGATGGAAACTAGTCAAGGAGAGAAGCAACCTAGAACTAAGGAGAAACTTCCTGACCGTTAGAACAATTAACCAGTGGAACAACCTGCGTCCAGACGCGGTGAATGCTCCCACACTGGAGGTTTTTAAGAAGAGACTGGACAGCCATTTGCCTGAAATGGTATAGGGTTTCCTGCCTGAGCAGCGGGTTGGACTAGATGACCTCCAAGGTCCCTTCCAACTTTATATTATTATTATTATTATTATTATTACCTCCAAGGTCCCTTCCAGCTCTATTCTGATTGATTGATTCACAATGCCCCATCATCCCTCTTGATTATTTTGACCCCACTCTCATGGACTTCACTACAACAACTGCTATGTGACCACCTCTGTGTCTTCCCAAGTCCCTTTTCCTCTTTCAAATCTGACTTATTGCACAGTCCTAACCTCCAATTTAATGGACAAAAACTCAAATATTGCAACAGTGCATTTCAACCTGGGTGATTCAGAAAGGTGAGCAATTTACAATGACTGACATACAGATATAAAGATGCTTGTTCAGTGTATCTTTTTTTTTCTTCTCCTTTCATTTCTTTGCACTTTTGAACCTTTTCTTTGTTTCGTCCGCTATTATTTTACAGGGAGGGGGGGAAATGTGCAGCATTTCAACTCTGTGGCCATCAAATTGATTTCTCCTGGACTGTCACCTCACTATGAAATCTCCTCTGGGGTGGATTTTTGTTCAAGCCCAAAGAGGTGCTGGTGATGACCTAAAGGTGCTGGTGATGACCTATAAAGCCCTAAATGGCATGGGCTCGGATTATCTTAGGGAGCACCTGCTGCCAGCATCAACTTCCCATCGTCCTGTGCGCTCCCATAGGGAGGACCTCCTTAGGGTGCCGCCGGTCAGGGATTGCCGGTGGGCGATCCCCAAAGGGAAGGCGTTCTCTGTGGGCGCGCCTGCCCTATGGAATGATTTACCTGTGGAACTCCGAACTGCTCCCAACCTGCGCTTGTTTCGCCGGGACCTGAAAACCTAACTCTTTGATCTATCTGGCCTGGACTGAGGGATTTTAACTTTTTAAACTTTGTTTTAATTTGTTGGGCTATTAATTAATTTAATTCATTTTAATTCTATTTCTATTTCAACTTTTATATTGTCTTTTAAATTTTGCCCTGTAAACCGCCCTGAGTCCTTCGGGAATAGGACGGTATATAAAACGAAAGAAAGAAAGAAAGAAAGAAAGAAAGAAAGAAAGAAAGAAAGAAAGAAAGAAAGAAAGAAAGAAAGAAAGAAAGAAAGAAAAAGAAAGAAAAAGAAAGAAAGAGGAGCTCTGTTTTTCCCCGTCTGTTGTGACTGTTATGAGCCCCTGCAACTTGAAACACTTTGTCAGGGGTAAAATTGTGGAGTTTCCATTTGATCTCCGGTTTGACAGTGGGAATCTTGTTTCTTTTTTTTTTTTCCCCTCTGCTTTCTATTGTTATTTGCAATCTTTTGTGCAATGCGTGTAACATCTGTTGGTTACACCTGCTCAGCTCACCTGAATGTGGATAGAAAGGTATTAAAATGGGGCAGCTTTTCAGACAGCTGCTTTGCCTCAATCGAAACCTTCAGCAAAAGAATTTCCCATAAAAAAAGGTCTGCTGGATCAGGGCGAGACCATCTTACTCTGTCTTTCATTTTTCTTCTCATAATGACCAATCATATCCATTTGGGGTGCTTGCAAATAGGATATGGAGACATATATGAATTCATCTAATCTTTCTTTCTTTCTTTCTTTCTTTCTTTCTTTCTTTCTTTCTTTCTTTCTTTCTTTCTTTCTTTCTTCCTTCCTTCCTTCCTTCCTTCCTTCCTTCCTTCCTTCCTTCCTTCCTTCCTCCCTCCCTTCTTCCCTCCTTCCTTCTCTCCTTCTCTCCCTCCCTCCTTCCTTCCTTCCTCCCTCCCTTCTTCCCTCCTTCCTTCCTTTCCCATTCCTTCCTTCTTTCTCTCCTCCTTCCTTCCTTCCTTCCTTCCTTCCTTCCTTCCTTCCTTCCTTCCAAGAGTAACCAATTTTGAATATAGGCCTTGGAGGTCTTCTATTCCAACCCCCTGCTCAAGCAGGAAACCCTACACCATGTCATATACATGATTCTCTAATCTCTTCTCAAAACCCTCCAGTGATGGAGAACGCACAACTTCTGGAGGCAAGTCCTTCCACTGATTAGTTGTTCTAACTGTCAGGAAATTTCTCCTTAGTTCTGAGTTGCTTCTTTCTTTGATAAGCTTCTACCCATTGCTTCTGGTCTTGCCTTCTGCCCTCTTTGTGGCAGCCCCTTAGATATTGGAAGACTGCTATCATGTCCCCGCTAGTCCTTGTTTTCATTAAACTAGACATCAATTCCTCAACTCTTATCCGTATGTTTTAGCCTCCATTCCCGTAATCATTTTTGTTGATCTTCTCTGCACTCTTTCTACAGTCCCAATATCACATTTTTATATATATTATGGAAACCTAACCTGGATGCAATATTCTAAGTGTGGTCTTACTAAGGCATTATTAAGTGCTACTAACGCTTCACGTGGGGACGCGGTGGCTCAGTGGGTTAGGATGCTGAGCTTGTCGATCAGAAGGTCGGCAGTTTGGCGGGTCGAATCCCGAGTGCCGTGTAACAGAGTGAGCGCCTGTTACTCGTCCCAACTTCTGCCAACCTAGCAGTTCGAAAGCACATAAAAATGCAAGTAGAAAAATAGGGACCACTACGGTGGGAAGGTAACAGCATTCCGTGCGCCTTTGGCATCTAGTCATGCCAGCCACATGACCACGGAGACGTCCTCGGACAAGCGCTGGCTCTTCGGCTTTGAAACGGAGATGAGCACCGGCCCCTAGAGTCGGAAACGACTAGCACACGTGTGGGGGAACCTTTACCTTTACCTTTTAATGCTTCACGTAATCTCAATTTTATCCCTTTTTTCCCCTCCCCCCAGTTATCAGGACAATAATATTTTGGCTTAAGAAGACCAGGCATTGATCTTTAGTTATTGGGAGAATTTCACAAAGCAGTCTTAAGATCACCCCACATTCATATCCCACCTGTCTGCCTTGGGAGAAATTAGCTCCTTCTTTGCCATGAATGTTTTTTTTCTTTTTCTTTTTTTTTTGCTTTCTTTCTAAAGGGTTGATTTGAGGCAGCTTTCTTCGGGTGATCTAGCGAATCAATGTTGAAATAAGAACAAATACTGTCCCTACAAATGGGACACAAATGTTCAGGTCTATGGCAGCAAAGACAGAATTATGTTTGCCTATGGGAGACTCCTTAGGGATGAAGGATTGATTCTTCATGATTGATGACGCGGCACCTGAATACCCAAGCCATCAATTCCCCTAAGTTAATGGCCTTGACAGCATCAAGATAACTTTTCCCTGGTGCCTAAAATCAGCTCTAACCCTTCTGGTTTTTCCCAGCCCCCACCAGGGCAGGCAAAGGAACACTTACATAAAGCAGAAGAAGAAAGTCGAGGCTATATCTGGATGGATGGTCTTCCATCTTCAGGGAAGAGAAGCAAAAAAAAAAAAAATGCTACAAAAAACGAAGCATGTGTGAAAAGGATGACCAGGTAAACCGCATGTGTTTTGTCACTTCTGTTGCGTTCAGTTGTTTGGCTAATATCTTTATCCTGTACCTGGATGGGAAATGATGTTATTCTACCTCCTTTCTCTGCTCTGGCTTTCTTCTATGTTGGGTTGATGACATCTTCAGTGCATGGATGATGTCACCTAAGTTTGCTAATGAAAGGTCTACAGGGAAACAGCCAAATTTAGAGAGCACCAAAGACCTCGCAGTTCATCCCTCAGATGCAAATGTTTTCTTCCATCAGTACTTCTTGCTTTTTATTAGATTTTACTTATTTATTAAATTTATTTGCTGCCCATCTCACTGAGAGGCAATTCAGGGCCACTTACAATATTAAAATGAAACCATACATATATATATATCGCCTCTCTCTCTCTCTCTCTCTCTCTCTCTCTCTCTCTCTCTCTCTCTCTCTCTCTCTCTCTCTCTCTCTCTCTCTCTGTGTCTGTGTGTGTGTAAAACATCCCTGTTTAGTATTAGAAAAGAGTTGTCATGTTCCCTCTCCAATTTCTCTTTTCAAAGGTAAACATCTTCAGATCCTTCAGTCTCTCTTCAGATTATTTAATTATTCCCTAATCCTCATTGTTGCCTTTCTTAGGCATATCTAGTTTACCTATTGTCTTGTTGAGAACAGACTAGGAGACATCTGACAGCAAAGACAATATATACATATAAAAGGCAATAAAATAAAATAAAATAAAATAAAATAAAATAAAATATACACATGTATTAATTATTAGGCAGTAGCTATACTCTGAGCAAAGGAATCATTGATTATTAAAAAAAAGAAAAATAGATAATTGATGGTTTAGTAGAGATGATAGACACACAGAGATGATAGATGATAGAGATATGTAGATAGATGATAGAGATAGGCAGAGAGAGAGATAGACAGATAATAGATAGATAGATAGATAGATAGATAGATAGATAGATAGATAGATAGATGATAGATAGATGATAGATAGATAGAGATAGAGAGATTGATGATAGATAGTCAGACAGACAGACAGATAGATAGATAGATGATGGTTAGATGATAGATAGATAGATAGATAGATAGATAGATAGATAGATAGATAGATAGATAGATAGATAGATCTTAAAGGGGAGGAGGGGGAAGAAGAGAAGGGGAAAGGAGAAAGGAGAAAGGGAAAGAAGAAATAAAGAGCAATGCAAAGCATTTCTTTTTTTAAAAAAAACCATTCTATGGCTCAATTAGACATATCTAATCTGAAAGAAATAAACTGTTTTCCTAACCATATTCTCCCTTTCCCCACCCTTTCCCCTGGAAACGGGGGATGGTAATTCAGTGCTTATTCCACTGGAGCACTATAAAATGTCCAGCTTTATTACACCGCACGAGAGAGAACAGGAGTCAATTTACACTATAATTTTGATTTAGATGCCTGTTTCTGCCTATTTGTCAAAAGCATAAAAGAGTCACTGGCTACCTCTCAGGCATTTTTCCTTTAAGGAAAAAACAAAAACAAAATAAAATAAAGCATGCCTGCCTCAGAGTGAGTTAAGAGTCAATGAGATAAAAAGGGAAATAGAGGAAGGTGTAGGGAAAGCAGAGATTAAGAGAAGTTTCCTTATACAGTATCTGCTAAACTGAAATAGTCCTTTTTGCCATCACTCACTCACTCACTATCTCTCTCTCTCTGTGTCTATTGTAATTTTCTATCTAATGTATCTGTCTATATCTATGTATCTATTTCTGGTTATCTGTCTTCAATCTATCTATCAATCTATCAATCTATCATTCAATTATCTATCTATCTATCTATCTATCTGTCTATCTATCTATCTATCATCTATCTATCTATTATCTATCTATCTATCTATCTATCTATCTATCTATCTATCTATCATCTATCTATCTATTATCTATCTATCTATCTATCTATCTATCTATCTATCTATCTATCTATCTATCTATCTATCTATCTATCTATCTATCCAGTGCTTTTTTTGTAAAAGAAAAAGGTGCCGGAACTCACACGTCATACAACCCATCTTACCTACCCTACAAGGTTCCATCCAAAAAAGGTGCCGGAACTCCGTTCTGAGCGTTCTATGAAAAAAAAAGCCCTGTATCTATCTATCTATCTATCTATCTATCTATCTATCTATCTATCTATCTATCTATCTATCTATCTATCTCATAATTCTATCTCAGTCTCTATCTCTGTCGGTCTGTCCCTCTATGTTTGCATATGTATGTGTGTCCCTATGCGCCCAATTCTGTATCCCTATTTCTAAATGAATAAACTCTGAATTTTGAGGGAGTCACTTCCATGAGCCAATGCAAAACATAATCTTTTTTTTAAAAGGAATTTTTAACGTTTGCATGAAGAAATAAACCTCCACCTCTTTCATATTCACTTGCAATATGTACTAAGGAGACACCAAGAAGTTTTGCCAATAAAAAAGTGTATTCTGCTTTTCCAATCAAAAACTCACTCTCACTTACAGCTTAAGCCATCTGTTGGCAGAACTTTCCAATGGGGTTATTCTAGACCATCTAAACTTCCAGAGGCAAGTCGTTCCACTGATTAATTGCTCTCACTGTCAGGACATTTCTCCTTAGTTCCAGGTCGCTTCTCTCTTTGATTAGTTTCCATCCCTTGCTTCTCGTCCTGCCTTCAGGGGCTTTGGAGAATAGCTCGACTCCCTCTTCTTTGAGGCAACCCCTGAGATACTGGAACACTGCTCTCCTGGCACCCCTAGTCCTTCTTTTCACTATATTGAATATTATTTACTATTGAAATTTTCAAGCAAAATGAATCCACCCTGATGTGAAATACCAGTTTGGCTAGTAATGTACTTACTTGAAAGCCAATATATTACAGTTGCATTCTACACTTGATCTGTCTCCCTTATTTTATATATTTCAAACACAGACTTGATTGTTTATTCTGGCTTCTCTCTCTTTGTCCTAATACAACATCATAGTTTCTCTTACTTCAACCAACATCAAAGGGCCCTTTAAACAACTGGCTACTGATAAGCCCCTGCTTCAAAGGTATTTATTTGTCCCTTTTATTTCATCCTGGAAAGAAAATCAACCGTGCACTTTTCCAGCTTTCATCTAAAGTGCACCCCTCTTAAAATAAAACCCCACTGAAAAATCTCATCTCTTTCTAAAGTCAGGGAACAAACACAATCAAATTGTGGGTTGGGTCATCTGGAACACATGGCTGCATTCAACATGATCTCAAAACCAGCTGCGAGAGGGATGCCAGCAGAAATGGTGGTGTTTGTGACCAGTTGGGATGATAAATGGTCAAATTCCTCGGAGTTTCCTACCTGAGATCTTCAAACCATAGGCAGCCTACCTTGAATACCATCTCCGAGAACCAGTTGTCCAAGGAGGAGTGATACCTTCTAGGTCAAGGGTAGGCAACCTTGGCTCTTTTATGACTTGTGGACTTCAACTCCCAGAATTCCTGAGCCCTGTTCTAGGTCATCCTTCTGAAAATGGCTGTTGGCATGTCATAGTCATGATTGTCCCAAAAGTGCTTTTTCAGGAAGCAGCTGGACTTCTTTGTTTTCCTCTGAAAATGTTTTGCTTCTCATCCAAGAAGCTTCTTCAGCTCTGACTGGATGGTGAATAATGGAAGGATTTATATTCATTGCAGACAGCTGGTCATTTGCATTCTTTTAGAGCAGACATGTCAAACTCACCATGTCACGTGATGTCGCACAACATATCGGGACTGATTTGCCATTGCTGGCAATGGGGGTGGGCATGGCTTTCACATGACGTGTCTGGCCCACGGGCCAGCAGTTTGAGGCCCCTGTTTTAGAGAGTCATTGAGGCCACCTGGAAGTTTATCTGTGTCCTCAGTGTCTCCCGAGTAGTGCAAATGGGCGTGGAGCCTTCTTGGAACTGTTGAAAGGACTGTGTTGTAGACTGGAGGTAGATGATGTTGTATCCCCCTCTGTGAGAGAGGGCTGACCTGGATGGCCTCTTTGATCCTGAGGACACAGACAAACCTCCAAGTGGCCTCAACGACTCTCTAAAAGGATGCAAATGACCAGCTGTCTGCAAGGAGTATAAATCCTCCAATTCCCCACCATCCAGTCAGAGCTGAAGAAGCTTCTTGGATGAAAAGCAAAATGTCTTCAAAGAAAAACAAGGAAGTTCAGTTGCCTCGTGAGAAAGCACCTTTGGGACGCTTGATGGCCTCTAATCAGTTATTGTTCCACCAACTCATTCATCAGTGTATTCTGACCTTCTTAGTATGTCTCAACTTTGGCCACTTGAAAGGTGTGTGAACTTCAACTCCCAGAATTCCCCAGCCAACATTCTTTTTAACTTGATATGGACTTCAACTTCCAGAATGCTGGTTGGGAAATTCTGGGAGTTGAAGTCCATCCATTTTGAAACAGCCAAGTTTGAAAAATGCTATCTAGAGTTTTGCCTTCAGTGATTCCTTTCTCTTTCTCTTCTGTCTCTGTGTCTCTGTCTTTCTCCTTTTCTCTCTTTCTCTTTCTCTTTGTCTCTCTTGTCCTCTTTCTCTTTCTCTTGCCCTTTCTCTTTCTTTTCCCCTCTCCCTGTCTCTCTCTCTTTTCCTCTCTCTTTCTCTCCTTCTCTTTCTGTCTTTGTCCCTTTCCCTTTCACTCTCTCTCTCTCTTTTCCCCTTTCCCTTTCACTCTCTCTCTCTACTTTCTTTTCCCCTTTCCCTTTCACTCTCTCTTTCCTTTCTTTCTCTGTTTTTTTTTTCTGTCCCTCCCTGTCTCTTTCTCTTTCTCTTAATCCTCCACCCCTTGATTTTGGAAAAATGTCATACAGCAGCAGGGTATCGATGGCTGCTTCAAATAAATGAGTAAATCTTAGGCCTGTATGATTTTATTCTTCAAATCTCGCAACAGAGAGAAGTGGCAAAGAAAGGACTTGTTGTGGTGTTGAAGAAAAGAAATGTGACACGTTTCCCCATTGTTAATAATAAAAGTGCCATTAGAAATGTTCCCGAGTAACTGCTTGTGACATCAGCATTATTAAACAGTAATCAAGAAAGCAGCAATGCCAGATAAACATTTAGCATTAATGACCATGGACAGTTGGCGAGCGAGGATGAACAAAGACTTCACATCACAACTAGAGAGGTGAGGACAATTCTCCTTTTGTTTACCTTCAACCCAAGGGCATGGAAAATGATGGGATTGTTCCTTTTTCTTTCCTTTCCACACCAAGGTATGTTATTATTATTATTATCAGAATTCATTGCGGAATCAGTCAGATAATTAGACAGAATTTAGCATTTTTATCCACCTATTGAGTCTTTCCCAAGAACCTGATGACATTATTCATTGCAGTCAGCCAGATGTGCACACTGGGTTTGGCATTTTTGTCCACCTATCGAGTCCTTCCCAAGGACTTGGGATAGGCAGATATTAACATTTTGTGGTGTTAAAGATATCATCCCAGGATGTAAGCTGTTCCACGTCAAGCTGCCTTTTGCAATTGGCCAATGGTAAATTTGTCAATGCTGATGGTGTTCAAGTGGGGGCTCCAGTTTTTCTGAGGGGATTGCACCCCAGATGCTTATTAGTATTGGTGCTACCTTTGCTTGCTTCTGCCATAGTCATTCTACTATTTGCAGGCCTTTGTATTTTGTTACCTTTTCCAGTTCATCCAGCACATTATCTAAAGAATCCAATGTCAGCATCCCATGCAGAATAACAGAGTTGGAAGGGACCTTGGAGGTCTTCTAGTCCAACCTTCTGCCTAGGCAGGAAACACTACACAATTTCAGGCAAATGGTTGTCCAATCTCTATTTAAAAACTTCTAGTGTTGGAGCACCCACAACTTCTGTAGGCAAGTCCTTCCACCGATTAATTGTTCGAACTGTCAGGAAATTTCTCCTTAGTTCTAAGTTCCTTCTCTCCCTGATTAGTTTCCATCCATTGCTTCTTGTCCTGCCTTTCAGGTGCTTTGGAAAAAGCTGGATTAAACTGGGGTGACTCTGAGCATTCTTAGCTGGGGGTGATTGCTGTAATGTACTACGAGACGCTTCCCATTGCTATCTTGTTTAGCTAGCTTGGGAAGTAAGATTTTAGGCTCACAGACCGATCCATTAGTGCTGTTCTATGTTGTCTTTCTTCTAACACAGACATTCTCAACCTTTTGGGCACCAGAGACCGGTTCCGTGGAGAGAGGTTTTTCCATGGATCAGAGGGTGCATGGTTTTGTGTGTTGCCTGCATCCCATGGATGGGGCTTTGCTTGTTTGTGTGGACCAGTTGCTGGCATGCCACAGTCCAGTACTGGTCCATGGACAAGGGGTTGAGGACCCCTGTTCTAACACTATAGCCAGGGCTTTTTTTCTCATAGAACGCTCAGAACGGAGTTCCAGCACCTTTTTTGGATGGAACCTTGTAGGGTAGGCAAAGCGGGTTGTATGACATGTGCGAGTTCCGGCACCTTTTTCTTTTACAAAAAAAGCACTGACTATAGCTAATGCATAAACATTTTCTCTTCTTGTTTTTCTTCTATAACCTACAACAGTTCTTTTCCTTCTATTCTTCTCTCTCCAGGTAGCGCCATGTCCAGTACCCAAACTTTTTGGGTGTTATCATTATTATTGCCAGGGGCATGAGGGCTCAGCCTGAAGACACTGAACACGTCAGCTGGAAAGCTGGCAGCCTAGGTTCGAGACCCAAACATCCCAGGATGGGGTGAGCTCCCATTCCTTGCTCCAGCTCTTGCCAGCCTAGCAGTTTGAAAGCATGCAAATGCGAGTAGATAAATAGGTACCACTTTGGTGTGAAGGTAACAGCATTTGATGCACCTTTGACATACAGTATAGCTATGCTGGCTACATGCGCATGAAAGTGTCTTTAGACAACACTGGCTTCCTCATCCAAGAAACAGATATGAGCAGCACCCCCTTGAGTCAGACACGACTGGACAGGGGAGACTTTTATCTTTATTATTATTATTATTGCAACTAGGTTGATTGAAGGCCAGGAGACTAAAACGTATGATGAATGGTTGACGGAACTGGGTATGGCTAGTCTAGAGAAAAGAAGGACCAGGGATGACATGACAGTATCCTCGTATCTGAGCAGCTGCCACGAATGAAAGGGAGTCAACTTATTTTCCAAAGGCAGGACAAAAAACAATGGGCAGAAACCAATCAAGGAGAGAAGCAACCTGGAATTAAGGAGAAACTTCCTAACCGTGAGAACAATTAACCAGTGAAACAGCAGTTGCCTTCAGAAGTTGTGGGTGCTCCATCACTGGAGGTTTTCAAAAAGGGACTGGACAGTCACTTGTCTGAAATGGTATAGAGTGTCTTGCTTGAGCCAGGGGCTGGACTAGAAGACCTCCAAGGTCCCCTCCAGCTCTGATCTGTTTGAAACCCTGTCCTTTTTATTGTTAGTTCATAATTATTGTATGAGTTGAGAACGTGCATTGATTCAGTCACCCGTCCTAACCAGGTTAACACTAGCTGCTTCAGTAGCCCCAAATAACCAGTCCTATGAACGCAGTCAAGTATTGATTCCATCCATTTATCTATTCTACAAATGTGCTAATCTCTGCAGCACATCAGCAACATTCAGGACTTACTGTTGTACCTGACAGCCCTTCAAAATAAGGCAGCAGACCAGAGGTTTCTAAATTATGTATGTTGGGCACACAAGCCTGGGTTGGATCGATATCATTTGTTTACCTTCAGGAGCCTGTGGAATATGCTTTGGCATAAAGTCCTCCCTTCATCTGGAGTCATTGCTCACTATAAGCAGTTGTAAGTAGAATATCTGCAAACAGTCTGATTGGAAGACTGGGGGCTAAAACGTATGAAGAAGGGTTGCAGGAATTGGGTAGGTCTAGTCTAATGAAAAGAAGGACTAGGGGAGACATAATAGCAGTCTTCCAGTAGAATTTAGAATTAGAAGAACCGAGTTGGAAGGGACCTTGAGGGTCATCTAGTCCAGCCCCCTGCCCAAGAGGAGACCCACACCATTTCTGACAGATGGCAGTCCAGTCTCTTTTTGAAAGTTTCCAGTGATGAAGCTCCCACAACATCCGAAGGCAAACTGTTCCATTGGTTGATTGTTCTCACTGTCAGAAATTTCCTCCTTATTTCTAGACTCAACCTCTCCTTGATCAGTTTCCATTATTCCTTGTCCTAGTCCTTCTTTTCACTAGACTACGTATACCCAATTCCTGAAACTGTTCTTTGTTTTAGTCTCCAATCCCTTAATCATCTGTGTTGCTGCTATCATGTCTCCCCTGTTCCTTTTCTTCACTAGACTAGCCATGCCCAGTTCCTGTAACCGTTCTTCATATGTTTTAGCCTCCAGCACCCTAATCATCTTTGTTGCTCTTCTCTGCACTTTTCCCAGAGTCTCAACATCTTTTTTTATAGTGTGGAGACCAAAATTGGTTGCAGTATTCTACGTTTGGTCTTACTAAGGCTTTACTGTATAGAGTGGCATTGACATTTGAAGGGCTGCCACAACAAACAGGAAACCCTATACCATTTCTGACAAATGGTTGTCCAATCTCTTCTTGAAAACCTCCAGTGTTGGAGCACTCACAGCTTCTGGAGGCAGGTGGTTCCACTGGTTAATTTTCTTCACCGTAAGGAAGTTTCTCCTTAATTCCAGGTTGCTTCTCTCCTTGATTAGTTTCCATCCATTGTTCTTGCCTTGCCTCCTGGTGCTTTGGAGAATTAGGTGGACCCCCTCTTCTTTGTGGTATTCCCTCAAATATTGGGACCCTGCTATCATGTCACCCCTAGTCCTTCTTTTCACTAGACTAAGGTAAAGGTAAAGGTTCTCCCGCACATGCGTGCGAGTTGTTTCCGACTCTAGGGGCCGGTGCTCATCTCTGTTTCAAAGCCGAAGAGCCAGCGCTTGTCCGAGGATGTCTCCATGGTCATGTGGCCGGCATGACTAGACACCAAAGGTGCACGGAACGCTGTTACCTTCCCACCGTAGTGGTCCCTATTTTTCTACTTGCATTTTTACGTGCTTTCGAACTGCTAGGTTGGCAGAAGCTGGGACGAGTAACAGGCGCTCACTCTGTTACGCGGCACTCGGGATTTGACCTGCCAAACTGCCAACCTTCTGACTGACAAGACTAGGTATACCCAATTCCTGCAACTGTTCTTCATATGTTTTAGTCTCCAATCCCTTAATCATCTGTATTGCTGTTCTCTGCCCTCTTCCTAAAGTCTCGACACCTTTCTTATATTGTGGTGACCCAATCAATAAATCAACATCTTATCAGAAGAAGATCCATCTTCCCTTGAACAAGTGATGGAGCCCAAGTGACTGAAATCAACATCTGGAAAAAATGTAGGATTAGTTCAGGAAGGTTTATGAACCTTCTCTAACATCTCATTTTGGAATGTAAATTGGAACTTGTCTTTTTGTTGTCGTTTTTCTTTCCCAGATCTTGCGGGGCGGGGAGGGGGATCTGTACCAATCACTTGGCACCATTTCTAACTTGTTGGTTGTTTTAATTAGAACAAAGCTGATTAGAGTGTTTCTTTGCTTACACCATCTATTAAAGTCTTATCAATTCTGTAATTGCAAGCTAGAGCGAAGGCCTGGCTTTTTCCCAGTTTCACTAAGAGGTGTGTCCTGCTTAGTTGGACAAGATGATTCCATCTGTTTTTTTTTCTCTTTCCTATCCATTCAAAATAAACCGAAGGGGGGGAAAGAAAAAAAAAGTGCCTTGATTTCCAACTCTTTTTAGCACAGTAGGAGATAATAACACTGCAGCCTCTTCCCTTTTCCCTCCCCTAGCTTTCCATCATTGCTACTTTATTGTGTATTGCGTGTTCTGATAAGCTAATAAAACTTTGAAAGACAAACCACTATAAAAATAAATAAAAATAATTAAAAAAATTAAAAAAAAACAAACAAGCAAGAAGCCAGATACTCACTACTTGAAGCTCCGGAAGAAAGAAAGAAAGAAAGAAAGAAAGAAAGAAAGAAAGAAAGAAAGAAAGAAAGAAAGAAAGAAAGAAAGAAAGGAAGGAAGGAAGGAAGGAAGGAAGGAAGGAAGGAAGGAAGGAAGGAAGGAAGGAAGGAAGGAAGGAAGGAAGGGAATCTGTAAATAGCAAACAGTTAGGAGGAAAATCATAATGGTGAGATGAAATGAGGCTTCTTTCTTGCCATACCATACTTTGAATAAAGTGGATTTACCACAGGTATTTTTAATATCACCTTTCAGGTATGTCCTCACTCAGCCTCTCCATATTTCTCTTTGAAATATTAGCCAAATGTAGACAGATTTTAGTACAAGGCAGAGCTCTATTTCTTTTGCTTTTTCTCTCTCCCTCTCTCTCTCTCTCTCTCTTTCACCCCCTACATCTTTTGTTATCATTTCTCATTAAATCTACAATAAGAAAGTTGTTTTACACATTTATTTCCATGGGAAAAAAACCCAGATCAATTCTCCTGTTTGAATGAGATGTTTTTGCAGTTATAAGAAGGTCAATGGTTTAGGTGGGTGAGCATTCTATCTGCGGGTTGTCAGATCTGAGCAACAAATATCCAGGTGACCACCAGATGGCACCAAAACATTAGAATGGTATGTCTTTCTCTCTCGTTGGTGCCATCTGGTGGTCATTTTACAATCTGCAATCCTAACTACACGATCCCCTTTCTAGCAATCCATTCAAGAAATACCAAGAAAATATCTGCACAGTAATTTCCCCAAGGGCCTTTTTTTCCAGTAATGGGAGAGAGAAAATCCTGCCCTTGTTAAATTGTCAAAGATCTTCTCCCTCTCCTGGAGACCTTCCAAGAAATGATCCATCAATTTTCTCTGTCCATGACTCCGGAATACCAAAAGTACCCACTATTATGCAAACATTCTTCTAGGTTCTCCCTTACTGAGAATCTAGAAAGCTCAGGATGGTTCTTCAGAAACCAATATACTACGTCTGCACTTTTTCGTTCAAGAGAAGCCAGGGTGTTTTAACCATCTTTAAGCTGAATCATGAGAAGGTTTCGGGGTGACATCCCAGCTGTCGTCCAATTTGTGAAGGTTCTTTTTTTCACGAGGCAACTGGACTTTCTTGTTTTTCTTTGAAGATCTTTTGTTCTCACCCAAGAAGCTACTCCTTCGAGATCATAGAATCAGAGGGTCGGGAGGGAACCTTGGAGGTCTTCTAGTCCAACCCCTCTGCCTAAGACAGAAGTCCTTATACCAAGGGTAGGGAACCTTAGCACTTTTATAACTTGTAGACTTCAACTCCCAGAATTCCTGAGTCAGAGTGGCTGGTTCAGGAATTCTGGGTATTAAAGTCCAGAAGTCATAAAAGAGCCAAGGTTCTCCACCCCTGCCTTATACCCTGACAAATGGTTGTCCTCTCTATTCTTGAAAACCTCCCAGCCCTCTGATTATATGGTCTTGAGGTTTCTCATGCAACCGAGCCTTGAGATGCCAACTGCACTTGGATGACTTTTCTTTGAAGAATGAACTCCTGATTCAGGTCTGATGCCTCCTATTTGGGAGACCAAATATCTTCATTTGGCCCCCCTGTTCCACACCAACTGAGCTTCTTTAATGCGGCCCATATTCTTTCCATTTGCCAGATTCGTAAATAAACAACACGGGGGACCCAAAGTAAATAAATCTGAGCTGCGAAAATGCCTTTTAGAAAGCTTTTCATAATGTCCTGCTCCTTTTAAGGTGTACATTATCCCTCTGTCCTTTGTAGAGTATGGCAGTTACACTTTTAAATTTTCCTGAGGGTGGTGGTAGCTTTTTTTGCATACAAAGGATGTACACGTAGAAGAAGAGGAAAAGTAAAGAGAGAGAGGGAAGAAGGAAGAGAGAGAGAGGGAGAGAGAGGGGGAAAAGAGAGAGAGGAGAGAGAGATACAGAGAGAGAGAGAGAGAGAGAGAGAGAGAGAGAGAGAGAGAGAGAGAGAGAGTGTACAAAGAGAGAGGAAGAGAGAGAGAGCAGAGACAGAGATACACATAGAGAGAGATACAGATAGATAGATAGATAGATAGATAGATAGATAGATAGATGATACATAGATAGATTTTAATAATAATAATAATAATAATAATAATAATAATAATAATAATAATAAAATAATAAAATAATAATAATAATAATAATAATAATAATAATAATAATAATAATAATAATAATAATAATAATAATAATAATAATAAGTTGGAAGGGACCTTGGAGGTCATCTAGTCCAACCCCCTGCTAAGGCAGGAAACCCTATACCATTTCAGACAAATGGCTGTCCATTCTCTTCTTAAAACCCTCCAGTGTTGGAGCATTCACCACTTCTGGAGGCAGGTTGTTCCACTGGTTAATTGTTCTAACTGTCAGGAAGTTTCTCCTTAGTTCTAGGTTGCTTCTCTCCTTGACTAGTTTCCATCCATTGCTTCTTGTCCTGCTTTCAGGTGCTTTGGAGAATAGCTTGAGTCCCGCTTCTTTGTGGCAGCCCCTGAGATATTGGAACACTGCTATCATGTCACCCCTCACTCTTCTCTTCGTTAAACTACACATACCCAATTCCAGCAACCGTTCCCTATATGTTTTAGCCTCCAGTCCCCCAATCATCTTTGTTGCTCTTCTCTGTACTCTTTCTAGAGTAGATAGATAGATAGATAGATAGATAGATAGATAGATAGATAGATAGATAGATAGATAGATAGATTAGATCAGAGCGTAGGTAGAGGGAGAGAGTAGATATATAGAGAGAGATATAGAGAGATAAAGAGAGAGAGTGAGAGAGAATATACACACACACAGTGAGAGAGAGTACACATAGAGCAGAGAGTAGAGAGAGAGATACAAATAGAGAAAGCATATATAAGAGAGAGAGAGAGAAAGAGTAGATAGATAGATACAGATAGAAAGATCGCTAGCTAGTAAAAGAGAGAGAGAGCATATATATGTGTGTGTATGTATCTATATATATATATACTGTAGTGTGTGTGTATATATATATATATATATAAATATATATATATATATATATATATATGATGTATGTGTGTGTGTATATGTATATGTATATGTATATGTATATGTATATGTATATGTATATGTATATGTATATGTATATGTATATGTATATGTATATGTATATGTATATGTATATGTATATGTATATGTATATGCGTGCTAGTCGTTTCCGACTCTAGGGGCCGGTGCTCATCTCCGTTTCAAAGCCGAAGAGCCAGCACTTGTCCGAGGATGTCTCCGTGGTCATGTGGCCGGCATGACTAGACGCCAAAGGCGCATGGAACGCTGTTACCTTCCCACCGTAGTGGTCTCTATTTTTCTACTTGCATTTTTACGTGCTTTTGAACTGCTAGGTGGGCAGAAGCTGGGACGAGTAACAGGCGCTCACTCTGCTATGTGGCACTCGGGATTCGACCCACCAAACTGCCGACCATCTGGTCAACAAGCTCAGCGTCCTAACCCACAGAGCCACTGCGTGTATGTGTATAGATAGATAGATAGATAGATAGATAGATAGATAGATAGATATAGATATAGATATAGATATAGATATAGATATAGATATAGATATAGATATAGATATAGATATAGATATAGATATAGATATAGATATAGATATAGATATAGATATATAGATATAGATATAGATATAGATATAGATAGAAGGGATGCGGTGGCTCAGTGGGTTAGGACGCTGAGCTTGTCAATCAGAAGGTCGGCAGTTTGGCGGGTCGAATCCCGAGTGCCGCATAACAGAGTGAGCGCCTGTTACTCGTCCCAGCTTCTGCCAACCTAGCAGTTCGAAAGCACGTAAAAATGCAAGTAGAAAAATAGGGACCACTACGGTGGGAAGGTAACAGCGTTCCGTGCACCTTTGGCGTCTAGTCATGCCGGCCACATGACCACGGAGACATCCTCGGAGAAGCGCTGGCTCTTCGGCTTTGAAACGGAGATGAGCACCAGCCCCTAGAGTCGGAAACGACTAGCACGCATGTGCGGGGGAACCTTTATCTTTACCTTTATAGATATAGATATAGATATAGATATAGATATAGATATAGATATAGATATAGATATAGATATAGATATAGATAGATATAGATATAGATATAGATATAGATATAGATATAGATATAGATATAGATATAGATATAGATATAGATATAGATATAGATATAGATATAGATATAGATATAGATATAGAGAGAGTATATCTATATCTATATCTATATCATCTATCTACACACATGCGCACGCGCGCACACACACTCACTCACACACACACACACACACACACACACATATAATAGAGGGCGGGGGCACAGATATGGTGAGAAAAAGGCCACCCTTGGCAAACACTCCTTTAAAAGCCCCTTAAAATGATGTTACCAGCTAAAATCTTACAACTCTTTGTTTTCAGCACAAAGGGATGACATGGTCCTCCAGGCCTTTAATCATACCACCTGAATCACACACCAAGTAGATTTGCTCAAGGCTGTAAGGTACCACTTGACCCGGATTTACGTAACGGGTAACTTTACTCACATCCTTCAAGTGTGGGTGCATGTATTTCCCCCCCACACCAATAACATTCAGCCAGAAATGTGTAGAGAAGCTTGTAGAGAAGCTCCTGGTGTGAGTCCATGGGCAAGATCGGCAGGAAAGAGGAACGTATATCTTTTGTAATATATTTTTCAGGAGGGAAGGTGATTCCTTGGACATTTGAGGTAAGTGACATCAGAAACAAGGGAAGTCACAGACCAGTGGGGGTACACACAGGTAGTCCTCGACTTACAACCACAACCAAGCCCAAAATTTCTGTTGCTAAGTGAGACGTTTGTTAAGTGAATTTTGCCCCCCCCCCCTTTTTTTTTCCTTTCTTGCCACAGCTGTGAATGGAATCATGGCCATTATTAAATGAGTGACACAGTGGTTAAGTGAATCTGGTTTCATATTGATTTTGCTTGCCAGAAGGTCGCAGGAAAGGTGACCACCTGACCCCAGGATACTGCAACCGTCATAAATTGAGCCAGTTGCTAAAGGTCTGGATTTTGAACACCTGACCATGGGGATGCTACAAGAGTGAAAAGCGGTCATAACTCACTTTTTCCAGTACCGGTGTAACTTGGAGCGGTCACTAAACAAACTATTGCAAGTCAAGGATTACTATGTTCTTCAAAATGCTTGCACACCAATGGTAAAAAGTCCAACCAGTTGTAATTTATGGACTTGACATCCAATATATTTTCAGACTGTGAGGTTGGATAAGGTTGATATTGTTTGCACAAAGCATTTGGCACCTAGGTTGGAGTCACTATCGTGATTATTTATTCTTAGGTTATTCTTAGGACCCAGATTGTTGGGGGCAATACGCTGACTTTGTAATAATGCCGCTTGGGGGTGTGTGAAAGCCCTAATAAGCAGGCATATACATAGGATGAAGGCTACTGCTAAGTTTGTAAGCCGCCCTGAGTCTTCGGAGAAGGGCGGGATATCAATGGAATTAAAATAAATAAAAAATAAAAATAAAATTAATTTGTATCCTAACTTCATTATTTTTATACATGACTCAAGGCCTTGAACATGCCTAATCTTCCTTCTTCCTCCTATTTTCCCTAGAACAGCTACCTTGTGAGGTGGGTTGGGCTGAGAGAGAAGGATGGCTCCTAAATCAGCAGCTTTCATGACTAAACTGGGGTTAGAACTCACAGTCTCCTGATGATTGGCCCAAAGTTACCGACTTGGCTTTTCTACCTAAGGCGGGACTAGAACTTACAGTTGCCTGATGATTGGCCCAAAGTCACCCAGTTGGCTTTCTAATCTGGGATTAGAACTCACAGTCGCCTGATGATTGGCCCAAAATCACCCAGATCGCTTTTGTGCCTAAGGTGGGACTAGAACTCTCAGTCTCCTGGTGATTAGCCCAAAGTCACCCACCTTGCTTTTGTGCCTAAGGTGGAACTAGAAGTCACAGTCTCCTGGCGATTGGCCAAAAGTCACCCAGTTGGCTTTCATGCCCAAGGCGGGACTATAACTCACTGTCTCCTGGTTTCTAGCCTGATGCCTTAACCCCTAGACCAAACTAGCCCATCCTACATAGCTTTAATCCAGAATATCAGTGAAAATGTCCATCCCTACATGGTCCCTGACTAGATTTATCTCAGTGAGGCTACCCTAGTGTATTTCCCAGTTGGGTTACATAGTAATGTGAAGGAATAACTCTGAGAATGGGAACCCCAAAGAGGAGACATAGGGTTCAGGACAAGTAGTCAAAGAGGACAAGAATGGTTCTGAAATCAGAGCAAAAAAGCAAGGAGAACATTGAAGTAAATCACAGAATCAAGATCACATGAAGTGTTAACAGTACTATACAATGCCTTGGTAAGACCCCCTTGGAATATTGCACCCAGTTTTGGTTGCCATGACATGAGAAAGATGTTGAGACTCTAGAAAGAGTGCAGAGAAGAACAACAAAGATGATTAAGGGACTGAAACATATGAAGAACGGTTGCAGACATTGGATTTGTCTAGTCTAGTCAAAAGAAGGATTTAGGGGTGACACAATAGCAGTGTTCCAATATTTGAGGGGCTGCCACAAAGAAGAGGGGGGGTCAACCTATTCTCCAAAGTGCCTGAAGGCAAGACAAGAAACAATGGACAGAAAGTATTCAAGGAGAGAAGCAACTTAGAAGAAATTTCCTGACAGTGAGAATAATTAACCAGTGGAACGACTTGCCTCCAAAAGTTCTGGGTGCTCTACCACTGGAGGTTTTTAAGAAGAAATTGGACAACCATTCATCTTAAATGGAGGGGGGTTGGACTAGAAGACCTCCAAGGTCTCTTCCAACTCTGTTATTCTGATATTCAGCTTGGCCCTATATAGGAGGAAAGAGCTAACCAATCAGTCAGTATCTTCAAAATAATCAGAATTTACTGAGTATAATAAAGGCATTCATTCCAGATGTGTCCAAGCACTGACTCCATGACTCTGCATACATCAGTTATAGGAACCCCAAATCCCTTCAGTTCACATTGTTGGAGGAATCAAATAATTTTCCTACCCAGACTGAGAGACATGGATTCTGTTACAGGCCAACTGTTCCATGGAGCTATAGACTGAGATCCAGCACATCCATCTTGCAATTAATGTGCATGGGTGCACTGCAGTGCATTAAAGAACACTGAGAGAAACACAGTTGGGTAACTTGCCAAAGGGAGTAATACTTCAATACAAGTTCCTGCTTATAGCTCAATTTGTAACCTTATCAAATATTTCAGGGTGTCTTTTCTTGGTTCCTGTTTTGACACTGTTTTCACAGCATCATTAAGAAAATGCACTTTGGAAATTGTTGGTCCTTTTTGTTTTTAGCTATGTTGTGTGATTGAGGTCTTAAATGAAGCGGAAAGTCGCTAACGTTAAACCAATATTTTGTGGAATAGATCTTGGGATCTAGGAAATTACAAGCTCATCAGCAACAGTTGAGACTAGAGATAGCACTCAATATTTGAACAAAAAAAGGCCAAATTGGAAGCCCTAAACTTGTGACATAAGAATGCAAGGTATCTACTTCCTTTCTGGTCCTCTTATTATGTTGAGTTGAGTTGTTGAGCTGTTGAGTTGAGTTATTGAGTTGAGTTGGGTTGTTGAGTTGAGTTGTTGAGTTGAGTTGTTGAGTTGAGTTTACCTGTTCCTAGTACAACATGCCAATTTAACCCCCTCTATATCTATTGACCCATCGGTCCTGCCTGAACATGAACCTTTAAGCAAGAATGATCCTTGATGCCATTTCTTGAGAAAGTTTACTAAAGGTCAAGTGAAATAAAACTAAAGCAAAGCCACAACTGAAATTTGCACACAGAAACCCTAAGTATAACTTTCCCCCTCTTAGGCACTTCCCATTGCTGGTTCCTCCCTAGTCGCCCAATCAATTTCAAAGATATACATTCTCTACATCAATGGAAATCAATATGTATGTATGTTTGCAATAGAAGTGAATATCTGTAGCTTGGGTGTAGGATGAGGGTGGAGGTTCATTCTCCAAGCTTGTGGGTTGGTTTCCAAATGTTTCATTACCAGGCTAAGGTAACATCTTCAGTGGAGTTTAGTGGATGTCAGTGCTCTTCTGTTTATAAGGGCTTCAGGTGTGGGTGTGTTGAGTGAGGGCCTTATGATGGGTCTTGTGATGGGTCAGGTGTGAGTCATCAGTGGAAGTCTTGTGATGGGTCTTGGGATGGGGAGGTTACATCAGGTCATTTCAGTTGTCAGATTTATTTATTTTTATTTATTTTTATTCCATTTATATCCCGCCCTTCTCCGAAGACTCAGGGCGGCTTACAAGATGTTCATCTTTGTATCAGTTGTGATGTCATCAAGCTGGCAGGTTCTTAGTGTGCCCCTTCTTCTTGTTCCACTAACCATTCCTAGCTTCCTCGACGTCCGCAATGAACTGGCATGCACAACATGGCCAAATTAGATCAGACATAGTCTTGTGATGTTGACTCAGCACGAGTTTGTCATGGTCCCTGTGGGGAGGGTGGAAGGGAAGGGGGAAAATGGAAGTTATGGGAATACGTGTGCCTCTCTGAGATGACATTTCAAGGTTGCTTCACTATGAGAAGAAGCTGCTCCAAGCCAGCCTGCACCTAGAGTGACCATTTCTCAAACATCTTTGAAATTTTCAACAATTGCATTTGTACTTGCAATAGAATCCAAATCAACCACACAGCCAACCAGAGACGGCACCGACTCTCAACTGTCCCGCGCAATCCCCCATTCCCACCAGCAGTTCACCTCCCAATGACCCTAACCTGATGTAACCTCCCCATCACAAGACCCATCACAAGACTCCCACTGATGACTCAGACCTGACCCATCATAAGACCCATCACAAGATCCTCACTCAACACACCCACATCTGAAGCCCCTATAAACAGAGGAACACTGACATTACATCCCCTAAACTCCGCTGAGGATGTTACCCAGCCTGGTAATGAAACATTCAGAAATCAACCCACCAGCTCGGAAAATGGAGGTGAATGGGGTGCTCACGTGGGATGGTTGAGGGACAGTGGCATTTCTGGTTTGCTGTGCAGTTGATTTGGATCCCGAGAGGTTCGTAGGCTGGTTGTAGGTCAATTGCAACTATTGAAAATTTCAAAGATGTTTTTGAAATGGTCACTCTGGGTGTAGCCTGGCTTGGAGCAGCTTCATCTCACTGTGAAACAACCTTGAAATCCTGTCTCAGAGAGGCACACTTACTCCCATAATTTAAGATAAGATAAGATAATCTTTATTGTTATTTTTTTTTAACTGTGGGCACAATGGCACACATCAAAAATGAAATTTAATTGCCCGCTCTCAAAGTGAAACACATACATGACACACACCTACTACATACAACCTATGTATAGACCCACACCCCTACATATACACAACAAATGAATATTAAACACTGTCCATCTGGAACATATAATGGAAGGAAGAAGCCTGAGAGTTCACAAGGTTAATGCTGTATGGAATGAAACTATGACTGAATCTGGATGTTCTGCTATGGATACCACGAAGCCTCCTCCTCCCAGAAGGGAACAAGGAAAACAGGTTGTGAAGAGGATGAGTAGTGTTCCAGACAATCTTGCGGGCCCTGCTCAAGCAATGCTTCTGTGCCATGTCCTGGATGGAAGGGAGGGAACTGTCAATGATCTTTTCGGTCATCCTCACCACTCTCTTCTTGGTGGAAGCCCTTGAAATGTTGGATCCCTGCTATCGTTTTGAAGGTCGGTTATTTATTGGAAGTCTACCACTCTTCAAGAGATCTTAAAGTTTGGTTGACTTTCTGAGCCAAAGTCTGAAGAAACTCGTTACTCTACGTTTGTGGACTATGAACTGACATCACTCTAATTAAAAGGAGAAGGGGAATGCACAGCTATTTTCTTCTCTTGCTTAAAATGTGCCTGTGTTTACTCCTTTAAACAAAAAAATAAATAAAAATAAAGCCTCTCCATTGTGTGCTTTGCACAAATTAAAGGACGGGCAAGGAAAGATTGGATCTACCACTTCTTCCTTTTTGAAATGTTTTCCATTTACGTTCTAGTTTGAAATACAATGAAAAGCAATGTTTGTGTTTGAAAGCTTCTGCTTTTACATGCAATTCTTCAGGCCCGTAATCAGGGACTATGTTAAATAGGGGGCACCTTAGCTTGCCTATGAATATGCTAATTGGCTAAACTTAATAGTTCTCATTTGTATTAATGCAAATTAGGGGAACGTACTGGCTGCCCAATGTTTTCCGGGATATTTATGGACAAACCCAGGAAACAGGAGGCTTCTGCTTTTCCATCGCTGGAAATAAGCAAACATTTCATTCTCTCTCTCTCTCTCTCTCTCTCTCTCTCTCTCTCTCTCTCTCTCTCTCTCTCTCTCTCTCTCTCTCTCTCTCTCTCTCTCTCTCTCTCTCTCTCTCTCTCTCTCTCTCTCTCTCTCTCTCTCTCTCTCTCTCACACACACACACACACACACACACACACACGCTTGCAAAAGGCACGTGGGATTTTAACTTAATCTAATTTCCCCCCCCCCAACAGGATTGCATCTAAAGGCAATATAAAGTTACAATTTGTTCCGTGTCAAATAATAAAAATGGCCTTTAAATTTTTACATGCATTTGACCTTTTGAATTGGGTGTTCAATTAAAGGGCGGTTGGTAGAAAAAGAGATATAAAGAACGAAGTATTAGCTTCGTCTCGAATGCAGGTGCTTAATGGAGAGGACATATTCCTGCTATCCATTTTGTATTTGTAATTATTATGGTTATGGAGGGTTTTCCTTTTTAGTTGTTTTTTTTTTAAAGTCTTGAGGAAGGTCATGGCATACAATTTAAGAAGTGTAAAATTAGGAAGTGAACCTTAAAATTAAAGCAATATTTGCTGCACTATTTAAATTAGGGTAACTTGATATATGTAGATTTAGATATATACAGTGATTACAATGTCTAAAATTACACTTTGGGGCTTGATTTCAAAGCCTTTTTAAGGATCTTTCAAGGATAATGCAAAGGCAGAGTTGAGGTTGGATCCTGGACATCCAGTAAAAAAAAAAAAAGAGTCTGTTAGCAATTACACTCTCTTAAAAGCTTTGATACCTTCACACATTGGTAGATGAGATTTATTTGTAGATGTGTAACGTGGAACTCAAGGATTGTTATTTCAAAATGAGCACGTCCTCTTAAAATATTTATTTATTATTTATTTTTTATTTATTTTAATTTCATTTATATCCTGCCCTTCTCCGAAGACTCAGGGCGGCTTACAAGCTTAGCAGTATATAACATTTGGGAGGAAAGATGAAGCAGTTGGTGGAAATTAATGAAGGAGAGAACCGACCTATTAAAAAAAGTAGGAATTTCCTGACAGTGAGAACAATTTATCTGTGGAATGACTGGCTTCTAGAAACTGTGGGTGCTCCATCACTGGAGGTTTTTAAGAAGAGATTGGACAGCCATTTGCCTGAAATGCTTGAGCAGGAGGTTGGACTGGAAGACCTCCAAGGTCCCTTCCCTTCCAATTCTGTTATTCTATAATTCCAGATCAATTAATCAGTGGAACTACTTGCGTCCAGAAGTTGTGGGTGCTCCAACACTGGAGGGTTTGAAGAAGAGATTGGACAGTCATTTGTCTGAAATGGTATAGGTTCTCCTGCTTGAGCAATGGGTTGGACTAGAAGACCTCCAAGGTCCCTTCCAACTTTGTTATTCTGTTATTCACATGAATTGCTAGATCACTCCATGAAGTAACCTTCAAATATTCCTCAACTTACAACAATTCATTTAGTGTTCCAAGTTACAACAGCACTGAAAAAGCAACTTACAACCGGCCCTCACACTTAACAACAGTCACAGCATCCCCACAGTAATATGATCAAAAGTTGGGCATTTGGCATACATTTATTGTTGCAGCATCCTAAGTCATGCAATCATCATTCACCAGCTTCCCAACCAGCTTCGGACAAGCAGTCAATGGGGGAACCCTTTGACCGGGATATAAGTTGTTCTGTCTTGAGCAAGGGGTTGGACTAGAAGACCTCTAAGGTCCCTTGCAGCCCTATAATTCTATATTCATGTAAATAGTCATGTTGTGTAATCTTTAACTGTGAGAATAGCAGAGTTGGAAGGAATGTTGAGGTCTTCTAACCCAACCCATTGCTTGGTACAGGAGTCTGAATTAAAAGAAATAACAGAATAACAGAGTTGGAAGGGACTTTGGAGGTCTTCTAGTCCAACCCCCTGCTCAGCAGGAAACCCTATACCAGAGGTCTTCAAACTCGGCCCTTTTATGACTCATGGACTTCAACTCCCAGAATTCCTCAGCCAGTGTGCCTGGCTGAGGAATTCTGGGAGTTGAAGTCCATGAGTCATAAAAGGGCCAAGTTTGAAGACCCCTGCCCTATACAATTTCAGACAAATGGCTGTCCAGTCTCTTCTTAGAAACGTCCAGTGATGGAGCACCTACAACATCTGAAGGCAAGCTGTCCCACCGATTAATTGTCCTCACTGTCAGGATGTTCCTCCTTAGTTCCAGGTTGCTTCTCTCCTTAATTACGTAGTTTCCATCCATTGTTTCTTGTCCTGCCTTCTGTTGCTTTGGAATCTCTTTCCCCACCCACCCAATACTGCTGGAAGCATTTTCAAGAAGGGAGACATAACCTCCTGCTCACTGTTAGGAATGTCAGAAGCCCTTCTTAGTCAGAATAGATCTGGAAGGGACCTTGGAGGTTATTCTGTTTCAAACAAAGGGGGCTACTATTGCTTGATAAAAAGGTAAAGGTTCCCCCGCACATGCGTGCTAGTCGTTTCCGACTCTAGGGGACGATGCTCATCTCCATTTCAAAGCCGAAGAGCCAGCGCTTGTCCGAGGACGTCTCTGTGGTCATGTGGCCGGCGTGACTAGATGCCAAAGGCGCACGGAACGCTGTTACCTTCCCACCGTAGTGGTCCCTATTTTTCTACTTGCATTTTTACGTGCTTTCGAACTGCTAGGTGGGCAGAAGCTGGGACGAGTAACAGGCTCTCACTCTGTTACGCGGCACTCGGGATTCGACCCGCCAAACTGCCGACCTTCTGATCGACAAGCTCACGGAAAGGGTTTCATGCAGGTTACTTTAATTCATTACATTAACTCACAGTTACTGGAGAGATTCTTCTGAAGCACATTTCATAATCTGAACCCAACACGTAGGTGAAAAGAGGTAGTATCTCCCATGTTGAAGGAGCAAACAGCTCCCCTGGCTGGAATTCATAAAAAAACCCACTGGCCTGCACATAGTCAGTAATCCCAGGTAGCCAATCAGAAGTCCCTCCCAGTGGCCGATCCAAAACACAGATGTGACCAAGTAACTTAAAACTACATTACCCAAAAGGCTATCCCTTAAGGGGACAGTTCTTAATTCCTAAAATAGCTATTTACTCTGACCAGCACAGAGGTCTTCTAGTCCAACGCCCTGCTCAAGCAGGAAACCCTATACCATTTCAGACAGGTGGCTGTCCAGTCTCTTCTTAAAAACTTCCAGCGATGGAGCATCCACAACGTCTGGAGGCAGGTTGTTCCACTGGTTAATTGTCCTCACTGTTAGGACGTTTCTCCTTAATTCCAGGTTGCTTCTCTCTTTGATCAGTTTCCAACCATTGTTTTTTTAAAAATTTTTAAAAGTTTTACAGATACATTTTAAACATAAAACCCATCTCTCCCCCACCCCCACCCATATTATAAACTATAATATTCTAACTAGCTATAATAACACTTTAAATCCTATCACACTTTAACTCTCCTTAAGGTAAAGGTAAAGGTAAAGGTTCCCCCACACATGCGTGCTAGTCGTTTCCGACTCTAGGAGCCGGTGCTCATCTCCGTTTCAAAGCCGAAGAGCCAGCGCTTGTCCGAGGACGTCTCCGTGGTCATGTGGCCGGCATGACTAGAGGCCAAAGGCGCACGGAACGCTGTTACCTTCCCACCGTAGTGGTCCCTATTTTTCTACTTGCATTTTTACGTGCTTTCGAACTGCTAGGTTGGCAGAAGCTGGGACGAGTAACAGGCGCTCACTCTTTTAACTCTCCTTAAAAGTAACTAAATAATAACAAATCTTCTAAATCTAATACTCATTCAAATGCTAAGTGAAACTTTTTGGTCCCATATTTATTCTGAATATAATCAATCCATCTTCTCCATTCCAAAATATATCTTTGTTGCGAATGGTCTTTCAAATATGCTGAAATTTTTGCCATTTCTGCCAGGTTCGAAACTTTTAAAGTCCACTCTTCTATAGTAGGCAGTTCCTCCTTCTTCCAATATTGCACTACCAAAAGTCTTGCTGCCGTTATTAAATTCAGCATCAATTTAGTTTTTATAGCAGTAGAGTCTATAGTAATACCCAGGAAAAACAATTGTGGTAAAAATCTTATCTTTTTCTTAAAAATCTTCTGCATATTCCACCAAATTTTAATCCAAAAAGCTTTAACTTTTTCACAAGTCCACCATATATGATAATACATTGTATCATCACAACCACACCTCCAACATTTAGGCTGATAATTTGGATACATACATGCTATTTTTTTAGGATCTAAATGCCATCTATAAAACATTTTATAAAAGTTCTCTCTTAAGTTTTGTGCCTGTGTAAATTTTACGTTTCTGACCCAGATTTTAGTATCCTCCAACCATTGTTTTTTGTCTTGCCTTCTGGTGCTTTGGAAGGTCCCTCCCTACCCACTCGCCCACCCACCCAATTCAGCTCAAATTTTTAATCCTGCAGCCATAATCCATTTATTTGATGCTCTGCATTCTAGGACAGGAGGGAAGAGATTGCAATGCTTTTTTGTTTTCTCCTTCCTTACCTCCATTTGAGAAGCGTTCCTTGGATTTCAGGATCATTGAGACTCATCTTGCAAGGTGCGAGCACCTCTGCATGGCGGTCTCTCTCTCTCTCCCTCTCTCTCTCTCTCTCTGTGTGTGTGTGTGTGTGTGTACGTGTGTAAGGTTGCCCCGAAAGAATGTGTCAGAGCAACTCGGTGGCACCATTAGAATTCAGGGCGCTCCAAAGTAATTACAAAACAGCTGTAATGGAAAATTGGTAGTCAAACCCATTTTCCACCAACTAGAACACTGAATGGTCTCCATTATGCTCCTAATTCTCATTAACTTAATTTGCATAGGAAACAATGAAGGAATGCCTAATGAGCTGCAGGCAGGCGGCAGCAGATCAATACCTCGTGAACAAAAGGTACAGGACCCTAATTGTAGGACAAGCTGAAAAGAAGAGACGGTTGGAGATGGGGAATAAGGGAGGCGAAGGAGTGGAGGAAGCCACCCAGAGACTATTAAACTGAAAATCTGCAGAACGGGGTGGAAATGAGAGTGCTTGGACTTGGCTCTGATTTATTGGCTGCATTCTTTGCCCATCATAGAATTTAAAACAATGGTACCATCCATTAGAGAGCCAGTGTGGGGGAGTGCTTAAGGGGCTGGCCTAGAAACCAGGAGGCAAGGAGTTCTAGACCTGTCTTATTCCTGAAAGCCAGCTAGGTGACTTTGGGCAATCTCCAGGAGCTAGAGCATTCTATTTCCACCTTAGCCATGGGTGATTGGGGTGTCAATCTCTAGGAGATGAAGAGTTCTAGTACTGCCTTAGGTATAAAAGTTGGCACCGTGGAAAGGCTGGAAAGCAGGCGACAGCGAGTTCTAGTCCTGCCTTAGCCCTAAGGGGCCAGTTTACTGAGTTTGGTCCAATCACCAGGAGATGGTGAGTTCCAGTCCCACCTTGTCCATGAAAGGCAGCTAGGTGACTTTGAGCCAATTAGCAGGAGGTGGTGAGTTCTAGTTCTGCCTTAGTCATGAAAGTTGGCTGGGTGACTTTGAGCCAATCACCAGGAGATAGTGAGTTCTAGTCCTGCCTTAGGCATAATAGGCCAGCTTGGTTGCCTTTGGGCCAATCACCGGGAGACAGTGAGTTCTAGTCCTGACTTAGCCATGAAAGCCTGCTAGGTGACTTTGAGCCAGTGACCTGGAGATAGTGAGTTCTAGTCCCACCTTAGGCATAATAGGCCTGCTTGGTTGCCTTTTGGCCAATCACCGGGAGAAAGTGAGTTCTAGTTCCACCTTAGGCATGAAAGTTGGCTGAGTGACTTTGGACCAATCATCAGGTTCCAATCATCAGGTTTGATGACTTTGGACCAATCATCAGCTTCCAATCATCAGGTTCGAGTCCTACCTTAGACATAATAGGCCAGCTTGTTTACTTTTGGGCCAATCACTAGGAGACTGTGAGTTTTAGTTCTGTCTTAGGCATGAAAGCCGGCTGAGTGACTTTGAGCCAGTCATTCTCTCTCAGCCCAACCCACCTCACAGGGTTGTCGTTGTGGGGGAAATAAGAGGAGTAAATTGTGTTAGATATGTTTTCTGCCTTGAGTTATTTGTAAAAATATGAAAGGCAGGATATAAATTAAATAAATAAATAAAAATTAAAATGCTTCAAAAGTTCCTCAGAGACCTGATTTTCACGAATTCATTAATTCATGAGGGTTAGAGTTTGGGCTTGTTTACTTTCCAATATGTTTTTACTTTACTTTCCTTTTTTTTCTCATAAATTTAACCAATGAGACTTATCAGGACTTACCTCTTCTTTTGGGGTTGAGTTCTTCTGTTGGAAATTTGACAATTATTATTTTATTTGAAGCGAGCCTGGGCAGGTCTGGTCAGCTTCCAAGCACTGGAGTAAGCAATAAAGCACAGGATTTCCATTTTTAATGCAATATCCTCCCCAAGGAATAATAATAATAATAATAATAATAATAATAATAATAATAATAATAATAATAATAATAATAATAATAATAATAATAAAGTCACCACTTATAATTAAAAGTGTTAGACACATGCCATAGTTTGTTTCTAACGTAATTTTATGAGCCTTTCCCTCTCACGTTAATAATAATTTTGAAGTTATACTGTAGTGTTAATATTCCTAAGAAGGTGGGGTCAACGTATTTTCCAAAGCACCAGAAAGCCGAACAAGAAACAACGGATGGGAACTTATCAAGGAGAGAAGCAACCCGGAATTAAGGAGAAACTTCCTGACAGTGAGGACAATTAACCAGTGGGACGGCTTGCCACTAGAAGTTGTGGGTGCTTCATCACTGGAGGCTTTTAAGAAGAGACTGGACAGCCACTTGTCTGAAATGGTATAGGGTTTCCTGCTCGAGGAGAGAGTTGGACTAGAAGACCTTGAAGGCCCCTTCCAGCTGTATTCTAATTGATTTCTGCTTGGTCAATTATGTTAGTTTCATACAATACAGGCAGAGACATTTAGTGGTTGCCCAATCTGAGGAAGATTAGAGAATCTCGAAAAGTCCGAAAATAAACCAGGAACCGAAGTTTAAGTGGAGAAGGTGGGAGTTAACAGCATAACTGCCTATGAATATAGAAAAGCTTTCAGACAGAAGACGTAAGTAATGTGTTTAACCTCTCTTCATGCAAAATGTACAATCACTAAGAACAGGCAAAATACGGATCAACAGCTCTGTCAGCTTTGATTTTTCCTCCGTTTCTCATTTCTGAAGCTTCGTATGTGTCTCATCCAATTTCTGCAGCCTTTCCTTCCCCTTGTAATACCTCTGATCCCTTCCCTTTATTTCCCTCCCCTCCCCTCCCCTCCTGTCCCCTCCCCTCCCCTCTAGTCACAGCCTAATGGGGACCCATTCCTCCTTTAATGAGTCCTCCTCCTCCTCCTCCTCCTCCTCCTCCTCCTCCTCCTCCTCCTCCTCCTCCTCCTCCTCCTCCTCCTCCTCCTCCTCCTCCTCCTCCTCTCCAGGTTATCTCTCCCTCCCTTCCTCCTTGATTTGATTGATTTGATTTGATTGATTATATTTATATGACGCCCTTCTCCCTCAGGGCGGCTCACAACAATAAAAACTAAAAAAAGAACATGAAAATACAAAATTTTAAAAAGAATTAAACAGTAGATATGTTCAATACATAGTAATTTAACCCCATGAGACCAAATTTAAAACCATAGTCAGCCCAGGCCCGATTGTTGAAACATCCATGTCTTCAGGATGTCCTTCTCTTTACTCCCTTTCTTCTCTCTCCTCCTCCTCCTTTCCCATTCATCTCTCCTTCCCCTCCATCGCCCTGAGTCCTTCGGGAGAAGGGCGGTATACAAATAAAATTATATTATATTATTATATATTATATTATATCAGTGCACATGCCTTCTAGCACTGATGATGTGTTCTGTACCAGCCTGCTACCGGCCCTGCAGAAAAGGCAACCCCTTTACAAACGGCAAGAGGCTGGAATAACGTCTGCCAAATTTATTACTACAAAAACAAACAAGACACGTACCAAGATACAGGAGCTTTGAAACACTATCCGAACGGTTGCTTTCAGCAAACCAGCCCTCCCCACACATTCCCTTTATAAAGAGTTCAGGGCGTGGCCTCTCTCTGCCTCCTTCCGAGAAGCCCCACTGCCTTCCTCTGTTTACTCCTACTTGACTGCCTCCTGCGTCGGGCGTCCTTGAACAGGGCCAGCTGTGGGTCATCTTCATCCACACTGTCAGGCTCACACAGCTGGGTCTCCATGGTGACCAAGTGGGAGGGGCCTGCCTGAGGGCTCTCATCAGCAAGATCTTCAACCCCCCCAGCAAGGTCTTCAACACCCCCCTCCTCCTCTGAGTCGTCCGACCCAACTGCCGAACCCACAGGCTGACCCTGAATCACAACATGATGTTCCTTAGTCGGATAATGAAACATCTGCAACAAACAAACAGACGATCAAACAAAATGAAGCTCAGAGGTCACCATGGGGTCTCCTCCTACCATGTCTTCTTCATCAACTGCAGATGATGGCCAAATAGAGGCTGAATGATAGCTTTCTTTAAAAAGGGAATATTTGTGGCTCAGGGTTGAACCGTGGACTCCTTCATGCACGGATGATGTTTCCTACTTGGTTGATGAAATGTCTGCCAGAAAACCACCAAGCTCAGGGATCACCAGGCACCCCCAAAGCTTTCTTTCACATATTTCTTTAGGTTGGTCAGTCTCTTAAGCTTCCTGCTTACTCCGCAGTGGCTCGCTCAGCTGTTTCTTCTGAAGATTTTCTTGAAATCCTGATTAAGATTCCATGTCGATTAAAACCTAGATGAATGGACTGGAGACTAAAACCTAAAAAGAACAGTTGCTGGAATTGGGTATGTCTAGAAGAGAAGACGAGGGGGTGACATGATAGCAGTGTTCCAATATCTCAGGGGCTGCCCCAAAGAAGAGGGAGCCGAGCTATTCTCCAAAGCGCCTGAAGGCAGGAGAAGAAGCAACGGATGGGAACTCATCAAGGAGAGAAGCAACCTGGAACTAAGGAGAAACTTCCTGACAGTGAGGACAACTAACCAGTGAAACAACCTGACTCCAGAACTTGTGAATGCTCCAACACTGGAAGTTTTTAAGAAGAGACTGGGCAGCCATTTGCCTGAAATGGTATAGGGCAGTGATGGCAAACCTTTTAGAGACCGAGTGCCCAAACTGCAACCCAAAACCCACTTATGCATCATTGGGTGCCAGGTGGGTGTGGCCCATTGGGTGGGCGTGGCCCATTGGGTGGGCGTGGCTGTGGTGATAACAGCAGACTGGGTGGGATTAAAAAGTTCAATCAATCAAGAGAGAAGCAACCTAGAACTAAGGAGAAACTTCCTGACAGTGGAACAACCTGCCTCCAGAAGCTGTGAATGCTCCAACACTGGAAATTTTTAAGAGGAGACTGGACAGCCATTTGTCCAAAATGATATAGAGTTTCCTGCCTGAGCAGGGGGTTGGACTAGATGACCTCCACGTTCCCTTCCAACATCAACATTATTATTATTATTATTATTATTATTATTATTATTATTGTTGTTGTTGTTGTTGTTGTTGTTGTTGTTGTTGTTGTTATTATTATTATTATTATTATTATTGTTATTATTATTGTTATTATTATTATTATTGTAAGAGTGAGTGGCTTCAAATTGCAAGGATGTAGGTTTAAGTTAACCCATTAGAAAAAAATCTCCCCTTTTAACGAAATCAACACGGCATATAGGAAGAAGTGGAGTCTCTAAAACAATTTCTCTGATTGTTTACCGTTGTTTACGCCTTTTGAAGACAAGCTCCAGAGGGCCCAGCCGTTGAAAGCGACACGTTTTTTGTGTATTTTGGCCTAGCCAAATGCCATCCCGTGAAGCTAATCATATTTGTTTAATTAAAGTAACACATCTGTGTAGTAAATAGCCTGTGAGCGGTCACTAGCATAATGCTAGACAAGTACGGCAATAATTGGATAATGTAATGAAATGCATAGGAGAGGGGAGGTTTTTTGTTGTTGTTTATTTTCTCTTTTTTGCCAAAAAAGAAATAAAGAAAGAAAGAAAGAAAATATAATGAGATTTCATCGTTTTATACACACAGGTAATTAGTTCTTAGAAATATGAAGAGAGAGAATGATCTGCAGATTTCTGCTATCAGCAGTTAATTCAGACAACCCGGGCGGTAAGGAAGGGGAAAGGAGTGGGGGGGGGGAGAAGTAAAGATTGCCAAAGTCCTCAGGAATTCAAAGGGGAGAAGAAGTTCTGATGAAAATTCTGATAAAGGAGATCGGAGGAGAATTGCAAAGAGCAGATTATAACTGTTGCCAAAAAAAATAAATAAATACAGTGAGTAACTTCCTTATCAGGGACGCGGTGGCTCAGTGGGTTAGGATGCTGAGCTTGTCGATCAGAAGATCGGCAGTTTGGTGGGTTGAATCCCGAGTGCCGCGTAACAGAGTGAGCGCCTGTTACTCGTCCCAGCTTCTGCCAACCTAGCAGTTCGAAAGCACGTAAAAATGCAAGTAGAAAAATAGGGACCACTACGGTGGGAAGGTAACAGCGTTCCATGCGCCTTTGGCGTCTAGTCATGCCGGCCACATGACCACGGAGACGTCCTCGGACAAGCGCTGGCTCTTCGGCTTTGAAACGGAGATGAGCACCGGCCCCTAGAGTCAGAAACGACTAGCACGCATGTGCGGGGGAACCTTTACCTTTACCTTTTTAACCTCCTTATCATCATTAAATATAACAACAACAACAACAACAACAACAACAACAACAACAACAATAATAATAATAATAATAATAATAATCATAATAATAATAATAATAATAAAGTTGGGAGGGACCTTGGAGGTCATCTAGTCCAACCCCCTGCTCAGGCAGGAATATGAGTGCGATGACACATGGCTACCATGCTTGTCGCTCAGAATCGCTCTACCAGATCACTGGTGTCCTTGTTGTGGACATGGGGAGGTCTTCTACTCCAGCCCCCTGCTCAAGCAGGAGACCCTAGACCATTTCAGACAAGTGACTGTCCAGTCTCTTCTTGAAAGGCTCCAGTGATGGAGGGCCCACGACAGAATCACAGAATTGGAAGGGACCTTGGAGGTCTTCTAGTCCAGCCCTCTCCTCTGGCAGGAAAGCCTGTACTATTTGTCCAAAACCTCCAGTGTTGGAAGTTTCCTTCCTTTTCTGAAGGCAAGCTGTTCCATTGGTTGATTGCTCTCCACTGGGAAATTTCTCCTTATTTTTAGGTTGCTTCTCCCCTTGGTTAGTTTCCATCCATTGTTTCTTCTCTTGCCTTCTGGTGCTTTGGAAAATAAGTGGACCCCCTCCTCTTCTTTGTGGCAGCCCCTCAAATACCGGAAGACTGCTATCATGTCATCTCCAGTCCTTCTTTTCTCTAGACTGGCCATACCCAAATCCTGCAGCCGTTCTTCATATGTTTGTGTCTCCAGGCCTTTAATCATCTTAGTTGATCTTCTCTGCTCTTCTTCCAAAGTCTGACCATCCACGCTTGCTGCTCACAGTCATTCTACCTGATCATGCTGGTGTCCTTGCTGGGGAAAAGGAGACCCAAAGGTGCTTTTTCAGGAGGCAACTGGACTGTCTTGGTTTTTTTTTCCTTGAAGACATTTCGCTTCTCATCCAAGAAGCTTCTTCAGGTTCTGACTGAATGGTGGAGGATGGAAGGATTGATATTCCTTGCAGTCATCTGGTCATTTGCATTCTTTCTGAGAGTCGTTGAGGCCACTTGGAGGTTTAATCTGTATCCTCGGGGTCACCTGAACAACACAGTCCTTTCAGCAGTTCCAAGAAGGTTCCAGACCCATTGCATTATTCAGGTGAATAATCTGAGGGCACAGATAAATCTCTCCACAAAATTTACCAGTATATTATCGGTCCAATTACCCTCTACGGGAGGTCTCTGCATAATTGAAAGCACCAAACACCCAAAATGAAAGATCCTTTAAGTTCTCATTGCTGTCTTTTAGTCCACAATTATTCTAAAATCAACAAATCAGCATAGTCAGCCTTGAAAGCTCTCCAATTTGGTTGCCACCCTAATATTTTCTTTGCTCCTCACCTATGTCTTTCTTTCTTTCTTTCTTTCTTTCTTTCTTTCTTTCTTTCTTTCTTTCTTTCTTTCTTTCTTTCTTTCTTTCTTTCTTTCTTCCTTCCTTCCTTCCTTCCTTCCTTCCTTCCTTCCTTTCTTCTTTCCTCCCTCCCTCCCTCTCTCCCTCCCTTTAGCTTTCACTCTCACTATTTTCTTCCTTCCTCTCCCTCCCTCCCTCTCTTTAGCTTTCACTCTCACTATTTCCTTCCTTCCTTCCTTCCTTCCTTCCTTCCTTCCTTCCTTCCTTCCTTCCTTCCTTCCTTCCTTCCTTCCTCCCTTTCTATCTTTCTCTCTCCTTCCTTCCTTCCTTCCTTCCTTCCTTCCTTCCTTCCTTCCTTCCTTCCTTCCTTCCTTCCTTCCTTCCTTCCTTTGGGCCACCTGTCCAAGACTACAACTTTAGGTGGCTCACAACAACAATCCATAAAACATATATACAAGACAAGGTGACCTCCTCCGTCACCCACCCCACCTCTAGCAGCAGATCAAGCATCTTCACAGCTCAGTGTCTAAGGTCAGTGGTTGTTTGACTCTAAAACTTAGCAATTCTGGATTCCCTAAATGGATTGCTTTATCAACTCCACAAGTCTCTTTCAAACGTCAGCATGCTGGTGCTTGGCTGACATGCAGGCATCTAGCCAAGGGCTGTGACAAAAGAGACATGTGGGGTAATGCAACCCATGGAGGTGAGATAAATGGGTACCAGGCTCTTGAAAGTTTGTTCAAGTTTTGCTCCTTATCTTCATGCAAATTTGCCTTGTGGCGAGCAGGGGACCCAGTTGGGCTGCACAGTGAATAAATGACTTTCGTGGAAATTTGCATTGCTTTTGTTCCTGTCTCGGCTGTCTCTCTTGGCCCTTTTCTAAATTCATGCAAACAATGCCAACTGGAAAAATGGGAAGTAAACAAATAAACAGGCAAAGAAAGAGTTTCTTAACTTTCTCCAAAGCCTGCCTCACTTCCCCTTGAAGACTCTTCCCCTGGAGCAAAATTTTCTTATTATTTAGCATTGCTTTTCGGTTGCCCACTATTATTTCTACTTCAATAGGTCTTTGGGGATTCAGGAATAATAAACAAATATTTTAGCATTTGTAGGATGGGCTTCTTTTTTTCTGTTTTTTTTTCTCTTTTTACTAAGTTTTACCCTTATACAGATTCCTCTGCAAGTATGTTTTGCACGGAATAAAAAGTTCCAAAATCAGTAAAACTTTCGGCTTGGATATAATCATGAGATTTTGGTATCTACCTAGGCTTTGGTGTCTACCAACACCAGGGGCAGATAGCAAGGAGCTCTGCTAATTGTCCTGGCTAATCCTTGGCCACCTATACATAGGTTTCATCTTATTGGTTATGATTAATAGTCAAGCTGAAAAACAAATTGATAGGCAGATGTCCTAGATTCTTAGCAGTTTCTAACAGCATCATTCATGGTATGCTTCTGAACTATCTGCTTGGACCAGAACTTGGGGGCAGTTCTGGTCTCTTTTGGGTTCAGAATGTGGTGCAATCATTGTCCTTGAACAGTGAATATTTGTAGCTCAGGATTGAACTGTGGGGTCCATGGTACTCTCTGAGCTTGGTGATTTTCTTGCAGACATTGTGTTACCAAACTAGGTGACATCATCAGTGCCTTGATGATGTCACCTTGTTAAGTAATGAAACATCTGCAAGAAAACCATCAAGCTCAGAGAGCACCACGGACCCCACAATCCTCCTCCGAGCTTGGTAGCTTTCTTGCAGCCATTTCATTGGCAAACTAGGTCATAGAACTGGATGAGGCTGTGGGCAGACCCAGAGGAAGAGACCGAAGCTTTTGGAGGAGTTGGTGGCTGGCGGTGGCAGCGTGCTCCAGGGGCGAAAAGAAGCAAGGCCTCTTTAAGGAAAAGGTGGAAGACTCAGGATCAGAAAAAGAAAAGGAAGCGAGGTTGTCGAGCAGGAATGCAAGCTAATTTGAGGGCTAATCCACGTGGAGCCCCGTTTCCATCTGTCCCGTTTGCCATCGCTCACTCCCTAGAGGCTAAAATGGGCGATCTGAAACTTGAGCCGGCCACGAACAAGGAATGTATATTAGAGGTGGTGACCCTTTGAGAGCTGGATGCAACGAAATTTCATTTTGAGGTATGCTGATTGGTGTACATTCAAAGTGACAATAAAGTTGTTGTTTGTTTTTATATCATCAGTACTAGAAGGGAGTGGGGTTTGTGGAGAGGAGGAGGAGGAGGAGGAGGAGGAGGAGGAGGAGGAGGAGGAGGAGGAGGAGGAGGAGGAGGAGGAGGAGGAGGAGGAGGAGGACTATGAGGTTCTTGGTGCTCTCCAAGCTTGGTTGTTTCCTTGCAGACATTTTATTACCAGGGCAGGTAACATCATCAATGGTGGAATGGGGTGGGGTTTGTAGAGAGGAGGAGGAGGAGGACTGTGGGGTCTTTGGTGCTCTCTGATCTTGAAGTTTTTCTTGCAGATGTTTCATGGCCCAACTAGGTAACATGTCTGTGCTCTTTATCACTAAGGACTTCTAAGCATTTTCATCGAATCCCCCAGCTACTGATATGATAAAATGCTGCCTGTTGTAGTATTAACACAGGACTCTAAAATATAAATCAATAATAAGGAAATGAAACCTCTCTTTTGGGACTTATAAAGGATATTTAGAATGACAAAACCTAGTTTTCTAATGCACTGGAAAAAGCCAGAACTCATCATTGTTTTTTTTCCCTTTCCTCTTAATCTTCTCTTGCACCTTCCTTCCTTCCTTCCTTCCTTCCTTCCTTCCTTCCTTCCTTCCTTCCTTCCTTCCTTCCTTCCTTCCTTCCTTCCTTCCTTAACTTTCATTAATATTTGTATTTTAACTCACAATAAAGTCTATTTTTCTTATTTTGTTTCTAAAAAATGACATGATTTCAAAACTTGTTAAGCAGCACAATGCCAAGAAATTCTGCCCAACATCTGGACATTTTAAGCTTTGCAAATCAAACACATCTGGAGTGTAGTAAAAGATTTCATGTCCAAATAAAAGAGATTTTTTTTTCTGCATCCACAACGTATTTTTTTTAACCAAAAATGTCATTTCCCCCCCCCCCCCTTCTTCTTTGTCCCATCCATCCCTTGCCGGGATATTACCGATACTCTAAACCACCAATGCCACCAAACTTCCTTTTAGCCCTTTTTTCTCCTGATTTGTTTAATAAGAACCCAATTTTTAATCCCTGTCAGTTCCCCTCTCTTCTTCTACACTATGCCTTTCATTTCATACCCAATCAATATTATTTGACAACACACAGGTCAGCAGTGATGGCAGCATGGAAATTACAAAAGAAAGTATTGTTTGGCTTGAAATTAAGGGCCAGTGCGATCAATAGTACATTTGAAAATTGATATTGATCATGCCATGCATATGTGTGTGTGTGTGTGTGTGTGTAGGTGGAAGAAGACAGAAAGAACACTGGTTTGTTGTTTTTGTTTCCAGCCTCCCAACTTCTGTCTTGTTCTAACAAAACCAACGAGTTCAACGTGAAAATTATATCCAGATGAATCTTTTTGAAGAGAATGGATCTGGGGAAGGAAGGAGGAAAAAAATGATATTGGCAACTCATAAGGATAGATAGATGATAATGATAGATGAGATAGATGAGACGAGATAGATAGATAGATGATAGATGATATACAGAGATGAGGGATGTATAGATAGATGATTGATAAGTAGATGATGGATGGATGGATGGATAGATGATAGAGAGATAGAGAGATGATGTACAGAGATGATAGATGGATGTATAGATAGATGATAAATACATAAGATAGATAGATAGATAGATAGATAGATAGATAGATAGATAGATAGATAGATAGATAGATAGATGGATGGATGGATGGATGGATGGATGGATGGATGGATGGATGGATGGATGGATGGATGGATCGATGGATCGATGGATCAATGGATGGATAAATAGATAGATAGATAGATAGATAGATAGATAGATAGATAGATAGATAGATGATAGATAGATAGATAGATAGATAGATAGATAGATAGATAGATAGACAGATAGATAGACAGATAGATAGAAAGAGATGATGGATGGATGGATGGATGGATGGATGGATGGATGGATGGATGGATAGATGATAGAGAGATGATATACAGAGATGATGGATGTATAGATAGATGATAAATACAATAGACAGACAGACAGACAGACAGACAGACAGACAGACAGATAGATAGATAGATAGATAGATAGATAGATAGATAGATAGATAGAAAGAGATGATGGATGGATGGATGGATGGATAGATGATAGATAGAGAGATGATGTACAGAGATGATGGATGTATAGATAGATGATAAATACAATAGACAGACAGACAGACAGACAGACAGACAGACAGACAGACAGATAGATAGATAGATAGATAGATAGATAGATAGATAGATAGATAGATAGATAGCTGGATGGATGGACGGATGGACAGACAGACAGACAGACAGACAGACAGACAGACAGACAGACAGACAGACAGACAGATAGATAGATAGATAGATAGATAGATAGATAGATAGATAGATAGATAGATATAAAGAGATGATGGATGGATGGATGGATGGATGGATAGATGATAGATAGAGAGATGATGTACAGAGATGATGGATGTATAGATAGATGATAAATACAATAGATAGATGATAGATAGATAGATAGATAGATAGATAGATAGATAGATAGATAGATAGATAGATAGATGGATGGATGGATGGATGGACGGACGGACAGACAGACAGACAGACAGACAGATAGACAGACAGATAGACTGATTGATTGATTGATTGATTGATAGAGATGATGGATGGATGGATGGATGGATGGATGGATGGATGGATGGATGGATGGATAGATAGATAGATAGATTAATAATAGAGAGAGAAAACAATAGACATGACAGAGATAGAGATATAAAGATTGATAGGGGTTAATATAGATATGTAGATTAGATAGATATAAAAATAAATGTCAATTATCAATATCAATTAGATAGATAGATATAGATATATAGATATATTTAGCAATTGGGTATCATTTTCTGAAATCTGGCTTTGTAACTCAGAACCCTCTAACTCAGCGAGCATGAAGAAGGAAGAAGAAGGAGCCTGTAAGGGTGAAAGGACACTCACTTCCGCCCAGCAAAGAAATGACCGCACATCATGGTTTAGTGCTTTGGAAAAACCATCATCTGACCAATTGATTTGGAGACACCATTTGCTTAAAAAGGCAGCAAATGAGAACTTTCTGAGATGGATGAAATACGGACACGAGGCTGTCCATCCAGAACTCCTGACGGGCATCAGTCAAATGAAATAAATGAAGTTCTTTTCCCCTCCCCCAGCCTGCTTCTTCTGGGGTTTGTCTTGGCCATGAAGACCCAAAAGGAAACCCAGATGAAGAAAATGTGCTTTTGTGGACGTAGTGCACGGGTGTCCAACTTGATTGCATCTTATGACGTTGCGTGCATTAATAATCTTGATTAAAAGTCACCAGGGACCGTTTCTGTGGAGAGAGGATAATAATAATAATAATAATAATAATAATAATAATAATAATAATAATAATAATAATAATAATAATAATAATAATAATAATAATAATAATAACAACCTTACATTTTAAGGAGATACCTGGTTGATACCTAGGATGCTGGCAGCAACCAGTGTCAACCATTAGTGCCAGTCAATTTGAGTGTTCAGTTGACTGAGTTTCATGTTTTATGAATAAAAGTTTTATATAAAAGTAAAAGTTGGAAAAGACCTTGGAGGTCATCTAGTCCAACCCCCTGCTCAGGCAGGAAACCCTATACCATTTCAGACAAATGGCTGTCCAGTCTCTCCTTAAAAACTTCCAGTGTTGGAGCATTCACAAGTTCTGGAGGCAATTTGTTGCACAGATTAATTGTTCTAACTGTCAGGAAGTTTCTCCTTAGTTCTAGGTTGCTTCTCTCCTTGACTAGTTTCCATCCATTGCTTCTTGTCCTGCCTTCTGCTGCTTTGGAGAAGAGCTTGACTCCCTCTTCTTTGTGGCAGCCTCTGAGATATTGAAACACTGCTATCATGGCACCCCTTGTCCTTCTCTTCATTAAACTAGACCTACCCAATTCCAGCAACCGTTTCCTTATTGTTTTAGCCTCTAGTCCCCTGATCATCTCTGTTGCTCTTCTCTGCACTCTTTCTAGAGTCTCGACATCTTTTTTAAACTGTGGTGACCAAAACTGGATGCAGTATTCCAGGTGTGGCCTTACCAAGGCCTTGTAAAGTGTTATTAATACTTCACGTGATCTTGATTCTATCCCTCTGTTAATGCAGCCTAGCACTGTGTTGGCTTTTTTGGCAGCTGCAGCACACCCCTGGCTCATATTTAAGTGATTGTTCACTAGGACTCCAAGATCCCTCTCACAGTCACCACTATTGAGCAAGGTACCACCTATACCAGGGGTAGGCAACCTCGGCTCTTTTATGACTCATGGACTTCAACTTCAATGCTGACTCAGGAATTCTGGAAGTTGAAGTCCATGAGTCATAAAAGAGCCGAGGTTGCCTACCCCTGACCTATACTATACCTGTACATTTGGTTTTTCCTGCCTAAATATTTTCACCATTGAATTTCATTTTGTTAGACAGCACCCAGTGTTCAAGTCTGTCAAAATCCTTCTGCATCTTAAGCCTACCTTCTGGAGTATTGGCTATTCCAGCCAGCTTGGCGTCATCTGCAAATTTGATGAGTTCCCCATCTATTCCGTCATCCAAATCATTGATGAAGATGTTGTTGGGTCCAGAACAGAGCCCTGAGGCACCCCACTACACACTTCCTTCCATGTAGATGCAGTTCCATTGAGGACCGGAGGGGCGTGGTTTTGTGTGCTGTCTGCCTCCTGTGGATGGGGCTTTTCTTGTTTGTGTGGACCAGTTGCTAGCATGCCCCAGCCCGGTAGTGATCCACAGACCGGGGGTTGGGGACCCCTGGTCTAGCCTATCAAAGAGGAGGATTAGGGGCGGAATATGATGACTCTTTTCCAGTATTTGAGGGACTGTCATAGAGAAGAGGGGGGACAACCTATTCTCCAAAGCACCAGAAGGCAGGACAGGAAGCAGCAAATGAAACCTAATCAAGGAGACAAACAACCCAGGACTAAGGAGGAATTTACTGATAGTGAGAACAATTAATCAATGAAACGACTTCCCTCCAGAAGTTGTAGGTGCTCCATGACTGGAGGTTTTCAAGAAAAGCCTGGACAACCATTTGACTGGGACAGTATAAGGTCTCCTGCCTTGAGCGGAGGGGTTGGACTAGAAGACCTCCAAGATCCCTTCCAGCCCCATGATTCTATGTTCAGTCTCGGGAATAACATCATGTAAGGTTCCAAAATGTGTAAGAAACAGCTAGCAAAATAAATTTAAGCCGTTGGATGAGAAAAGGAATGAAATTTACTCTGCACACCATCTTATCTAAATTTACTCTGCAAAACGTCTTGCAGGAATTGGACATGGCTGGTCTAGAGAAAAGAGGGATTAGGGTTAACATGATAGCAGTCTTTCAATATTTGAAGGGCTGCCACAAAGAAAATGCATCAACTTATTTTCCAAAGCACCTGAAGGGAGGACAAGAAGCAACAGACTGAAACTACTCAAGGAGAGAACAGCCTAGAATTAAGGAGAAATTTCCTAATGGTGAGAACAATTAACCAGTGGAACAGCTTCTCTCCAGAAGTTGTGGGTGCTCCATCACAGGAGGCTTTTAAGAAAAGACTGGACAGCCATTTGTCTGAAATGGTATAGAGGGGTTGAGCAAGGGGTTGGACCAGAAGACCTTCAATGTCCCTTCCAGCTCTATTCTGATTGATTATTGTCCACCAGTTGCTTCATTTAGTTGTCTCTCCCTCTTGAAACGTCTCACTTCTCTGTTTTTGAGGATCCATGATGTTATGTATGGGGTGGGAGCAGTAGCTCTGCAGGTACCACCAGGTGGCACTGTGCTGTGGCCGGATTGGCCAAAGAGTTTTTGGTGGGAGATAAGGATGGAAGGATTGGCCAGAGTGATACCTGGCTAGGTATATAAGGGGTCCGGGTAAACCCCTTTGTTCAGTACACGCCTACCACTAATAAAGAGCTGACATGCGGTACTCATCTGTCTCTTCATTGCCATGTGGTCCAGAACCCACTGCACAATAATGGCGATGAAGGTGGGATGCTGTTTCGCTCAGAGCTGAATCACTAGCTGAAGTCACTAGCTGAAATCACTGGATCGGAGGAAAAGAATTCCCTTCTCAATCTCTTGCCAAAGCAGCATCCTAGGACCGGGAAGACCATGGCAAAAATCACTCAGATTTGTGAGTTCGACATTCACCGGCCCGAGTGATGGGAATCGCACCTGGGCCAGGTCGAAGGGTACCTCCTTGTCAATCGAATTACTGAGGATCACATGAAAGCGGTGGTGCTTCTGTACATTAGCGGGTCTGCTGTTTACGATGTGGCTGTTGGGTTGTTTGCACCGACACCCATCGCATCCATTCCCTACCACCATCTCATAAGCAAGCTGAACGGGCATTTTATGCCTAAGAGGTCTGAGATGTCATGGAGGTTCCAGTTTGTCCAGCGGATCCAGTGGCCAGGCGAGTCAACAACTGACTTCATTGCAGACGTGCGACAAGCCACTCATCTCTGCAAGTTTCCTGATTTAGAGGACCGCTTGTGAGATCGTATAACTTTCAGGCTGAGTGACAAGCGGCTGCGGCAGAAACTGCTCGCGAAGCCAAAAATGAGCCTGCAAGAGGTTTTGGATGAGGTCCAGGCATATGAAGTGGCCAGCGGCGACGGTCAAACAACCCACCAACCCAACAGCAGCTCCGGGGGATCAGTGCACCAGGAGAGTGCTGCATACGGCAGAACGGACGACGACGAGGCGGCAGACATCGACACAGTAGACCAGAGGCTGGCACAACAACTAACGCGACTGCGGGTAGACCAGGGGACTCAGAGGAGATTGATGGCGTCGCAGAGAGCTGCTGGGGGGGGCCGGTACTGATGCTATTCTGAGAGCCGGAGCGATCAGTTCCAAGTGTGGCAGCTGTGGGGGAAACCATGGAGGAGTGACCTGCAGATTTCACTTGGCTAAGTGCCAGATCTGCGGGAAAACAGGCCAAATCGCTGTGGTCTGCCGGAGCCATCAGAGAAACAAGGACACATTGCCAAAAGGTACTGAGACACTCCAAAACATGACCTCCAATGCCATAGTGAACATTAAGGCCATTTCCCACTTGGGGGTCCATCGGCTATTCACCCCCAAAATTATGCTAGAGGTCCACTTGCAGGGCATACCCTGTAAGATGGAGTTAGACTCTGGTGCCGTGGTCTCAATAATCTCTGAGGAGACTTTTAAACAAGTGTGCAGCCGGAGCAACTGGTGGGCTACCTTAAGACCTACTAACCTAAAACTAACTGACTTCCAGCATGCTCCTGTGAAAATTAAGGGGGAGGCCACTCTGTCAGTGGGGTTCAGAGAGTTTCGTGGGAAGTTGGATGTGTTGGTAGTTGATGGCTGAAGGACTAGCCTAGTGGGGCTGGACTGGTTCAAGGCTCTGGGCATAGGGATCTCAGGGATCCATAGGGTCCAGGCCACGAGCCTTGAATCCGTCTGCAAAACATTTGCAGACGTATTTGAGGACAAGCTAGGCACATACACGGGGCCACCCATCAAGTTTAAGCTAAACCCCAACATCATGCCCATTAGAATCAAACCCAGAAGGGTTCCTTTTGCCCTTAAAAATAAAATAGAGAGGGAGTTGGACAGGCTAGTGGACCAGGGGGTGTTAGAGCCCGTTGAAGGGGGGGAATGGGAGACCCCTATATTTACCCCACTAAAAGCTAACGGAGAGGTTAGGATCTGCGCTGACTATAAATGCACAGTGAACCGGGCCCTAAAGTCGCATGCTTACCCGGTTCCGATGGTCAGCCACATCCTCGTCTCTCTTCAGGGCAGTGCCATCTTTGCAAAGCTTGATTTGGCGCAAGCATACCAGCAGCTCCTGGTTACCAAGGAGACAGCTGATGCACAAACCATAGTAACACACAGAGGAGCGTTCAGAGTTAACCGTTTACAGTTCGGTATCTCTGTAGCTCCAGGAATCTTTCAAGAAGTAATGGAGAAAACTCTGAAGGGCATTCCAGGAGTATGCCCTTACTTTGATGATGTCCTCATCGCTGGAAGCTCTGAGGAGGTATTGGCTGAAAGACTGCAGGCTGTCTTAAACAGATTTCGCTCTGCAGGGCTCAAACTAAAAAAAAAGACAAGTGCAGCATAGGGGTGACATCTACTGAGTTCCTAGGCTTCAGAATAGATGCCAAGGGGGTTCATCCTGCTGAATCCAAGGTGAGGGCAATAAAAATGGCCCCCACTCCAAAAAACAAGGGAGAATTACAAGCATTCCTAGGGCTCCTAAATTTTTACCATGCATTTCTTCCACACAAAGCTGCCATAGCTGAGCCTCTGCACAGGCTCCTAGACAAGCAAGCTGTTTGGAATTGGACAAAGAGTCATGAAAAAAGTTTTAGAGAACTGAAAGAACTACTGTCTAGTAACTCCACTGTCACCCACTTCATAGCGTCAAAACCTATATGCATCGCATGTGATGCATCTCCATATGGAGTGGGTGCTGTACTGAGCCACCTTGAAGACAATGGGGACCAAGTGCCCATTGCCTACTACTCACGCACATTGTCTAGGGCAGAAAGGAACTAGGCTCAAATCGACAAGGAAGCCCTGGCCATAGTGGCTGGGGTCAAGAAATTCCATGATTACCTCTATGGCAGGGAATTCACCATATTCACAGATCATAAGCCTCTACTGGGTTTATTCAGAACGGACAAACAGACACCTCAAATATTATCATCCAGAATGCTTAGGTGGTCCATATTCCTATCTGCACACTCTTGCAAGTTAGTGCACAAACCTGGGAAAGAGATGGGCCATGCAGACGGATTAAGCAGGTTGCCCCTGGACAGGGCTGAACCTGATCCAGCACCGGCAGTCCAGATACTGTCCATTCAGGATCTACCAGAGTGCCCCCTGCAGGCAAAATACATAGCTGTTGAAACAGCAGCCGACAGAGTTCTAAGCAGAGTTCAGTCTTGGGTAGTCACGGGGTGGCAAGAAAAGTCTCCAGGAACTGAATTCCAGGCTTACTTCAATAGGAAGCACGAGTTGTCAGCACACAAGGGCTGTCTCTTATGGGGGAGTAGGGTCATCATTCCCGAAACACTGAGGAACACAGTCATTAAGTCATTACATGAAGGACATCCAGGAATAGTCAGAATTAAAGCGTTAGCAAGAAGTTATCTGTGGTGGCCTGGTCTTGATAAGGCTATTGAGGAACAGGTTAACAGTTGTTATGACTGTCAAAGGTCCAGACCGGAGATGCCCCATGCACCAGTACTCAAATGGGAAGAGACACACACTCCATGGTCCAGAGTACACATTGATTACGCAGGCCTGTTCCAGGGACAGTTGTTCTTGGTGGTGGTAGACAGCCACTCTAAGTGGCTAGAAGTGATACCAGTCACTAGCATGACCTCAGCCAAAACCATCCAAGTGGCTCAGGGGGCTCTTTGCCACACACGGCCTTCCAGACGTACTAGTCCCAGACAATGGGCCTCAATTCACCTCTGCTGAATTCCAGGCATTCACCAGGGCCAACTTGATTAGGCACGTTACAATGGCGCCCTTCCACCCGTCGACCAATGGATTAGCAGAACGCATGGTAAGAACAACCAAGGACGCATTGCAGCGCATCATCAATGGCGACTGGCATCAACGGTTGGCACAGTTCCTGTTATCTCAACACACCACACCCTGCACTGCCACAGGCAAGAGTCTGGCGGAACTTCGTTGGGGCCGGAGGCTCATCACCAAATTGGACAGGCTGCACCTTGACAGAGTGGCTGCGGAGACTGAGCATCCCAGAGTCTCTAGAGAATTTCTCAATAACGACTTGGTTTGGGTACAGAACTACGGGCCAGGTCAATTTTGGATTCTGGGGTGGTGGTTGAAAGAACTGGGCCAGTGTCCTACATTGTAGGGGTGGAGGAGAATCGTCAGATCAGGCATCATCTAGATCAAATCAGGAAGCGGGTTCCTGAAGGGTCTCAGGGTGACCAATCACAACAAAAAAACATTTGAACAAAATAGGGAAGACCAGGGACTGGGTCAAACAGAATATTGGGACCAGGGCTCAACCATTACCGATGATGATTTGGAAGACCAGCAAGGACGAAGACGGTCTATTAGGACTCACAGACCACCGACATATCTTGCAGATTATGAGCAATCTTGAACAGGCCTAGAGCCATTCACAGTATATTATGGATAGTGTGTTGTAATGTATTATGCATGCCAATTGTATTATGTATGTGTTTACTTTTAAAGGGGGAAGGGGTGTTATGTATGGGGTGGGAGCAGTAGCTCTGCAGGTACCACCAGGTGGGGCTGTGCTGTGGCCGGATTGGCCAAAAGGTTTTTGGCATGCGGTACTCATCTGTCTCTTCATTGCCATGCGGTCCAGAACCCACTACACAATACATGATATCCATCTGCCCACAACATTTTTTGGTCAATCCATTCACCTTTTCCATCTTATATTGGTTTACAGTCCTTTTCATCTTCCTCCTCCACAAACCCCACTCCTTTCTAGCACTGATGATGTTACTTAATTGGCTAATGAAACATCTGCAAGAAGACAACCAAGCTCAGAGAGCACCAAGGACCCATAGTTCTCCTATTCTTCCTCCTCCCCCTCCCCTCCTCCTCCTCCTCTCCACAAACCCCACTCCTTTCTAGCACTGATGATGTTACTTAATTGGCTAATGAAACATCTGCAAGAAGACAACCAAGCTCAGAGAGCACCAAGGACCCATAGTTCTCCTATTCTTCCTCCTCCCCCTCCCCTCCTCCTCCTCCTCTCCACAAACCCCACTCCTTTCTAGCACTGATGATGTTACTTAATTGGCTAATGAAACATCTGCAAGAAGACAACCAAGCTCAGAGAGCACCAAAGGCCCCACAGTTCAACCCTAAGCTACAGATATTCCCTTCTATTTGTAATACCTCCCTGTACTGTATAAAGGCCCTCACTTTTGTAACCATGCCTCACACATTCATTCTTGTTTGTAGATTGATGTCTTCATACGCCCATTCCTACAGCATTCAACCTGCTTTTATGTTTCTCTTGGCATTCCCCATTCTCACTTCCAGGTACTAAAGTAGGCAGAGACATGTTCTTATCCAAGCTATTTCTGCTTCTTCCAACAAATGTTCATTTTCACAGCAAACCATATGCTGCCCACTCCTTCTCAGAAACATTCGCACATCTTCACAGTTCTCCGTTTTCCTATCTGAAATAAATGTTCCACCCAAGTATGCCAATTCATTTTTGTCCCTTAGTTTTTCGCAATTTCTGCGCAACCTGCATTCATTCACTCTGCATCAGATTCCATGTCAGAATCAGATACCTAATTTTCTGATCTGTACTTCTTATGGTAGCATGAGAAGATGTTGAGACTCTGGAAAGAGTGCAAAGATGAGCAACAAAGATGTTCAGGTGTCTGGAGGATGAAGCATATTAAGAATGGTTGCAGGAATTGGCAATGTCTAGTCTAACGAAGAGAAGGACTAAAGGTGACTTGATAGAAGTCTTCCATTGTTTGAGGGGCTGCCTCAGAGAAGAGGGGGTCAACGTATTCTACAAAGCATCTCATTTCATTTCATTTCATTTATTTGATTTCTATACCGCCCTTCTCCCTAGGGACTCAGGGCGGTTCACAGGGCATATATAAATAGCTGTACAAAAATTAAAAGAGAATTAAACCATGCCCAATTAAAATACAACAATGATAGAATAATAAAAACTAATTAAAAAATCCCTATTCCCCATCAGGCCAGACCAGCTAATTCAAACAACTGGGTCTTCAACCCGCGACGGAAGGATCGGAGGTCCGATGCCATCCGGAGCTCAACCGGCAGTTGGTTCCATAATGCCGGAGCACCCACAGAGAAGGCCCTCCCCCTGGGGGCCACCAGTCGACATTCCCTGACCGGAGGCACCCTGAGGAGGCCCTCTCTGTGGGCACGCACAGGGCGGAGGGGAGTTGACGCCGGCAGCAGGTGGTCCTCGAGGTATCCCGGACCCATGCCATGTAAGGACTTAAAGATCATAACCAAGACCTTGAACCTCACCCGGAAGACAATTGGTAACCAATGCAGCTCGCGGAGCAAAGGTGTAACATGGGAGTACCGGGAAACTCCCAAGACAACTCTCGCGGCCGCATTCTGTACCAGTTGGAGCCTCCGAGTAGTCTTCAAGGGAAGCCCCATGTAGATAGCATTACAATAGTCTAGGCGAGAGGTCACGAGCGCATGAGTGACCGTACACAGGGCATCCCGGTCCAGATAGGGCCGCAACTGGCGCACCAGGCGAACCTGGGCGAAAGCCCCCCTAGTCACGGCCACTATATGATCTTCCAGAGTAAGTCGTGAATCTAGGAGGACTCCCAAGTTGCGAGCCCTATCCACGGGGGGTAGGAGCTCACCCCCCATAGAAAGCGATGGAACATTTTGAATGTCCCGGGATGCCGGAATGTACAGCCACTCAGTCTTGTCAGGGTTGAGTTGAAGTCTGTTCCTCCCCATCCAGACCCGAACCGCCTCCAGGCAACGGGACATCACAGCGAGGGCATCACTGGGGTGGTTTGGGGTCGAAATGAAAAGTTGGGTATCATCGGCGTATTGATGATACCCAACTCCAAAACCACGAATGATCTCACCCAGCGGTTTCATGTAGATGTTGACCAGGAGAGGCGAGAGAACCGACCCCTGAGGAACTCCACAAATGAGAGACCTAGGGGCCGATCTCTGCCCCCCTGCCAACACCGACTGCGAGCGTCCCAGGAGATAGGAGGAGAACCACTGAAGAACTGTGCCTCCCACTCCCAATCCCCTGAGACGCTGCAGCAAGATACCATGGTCGATGGTATGGAAAGCCGCCGAGAGGTCTAATAGGACTAGGACAGAGGAATATCCCCTATCCCGAGCCCTCCAGAGATCATTCACCAGAGCGACCAATGCCGTCTCCGTGCTGTACCCGGGCCTGAAACCCGATTGGTAAGGGTCCAAATAATCCGCTTCATCCAGGACCAGAGGGAGCTGATGCGCCACCACACTCTCAACAACCTTTGCAAGAAAGCGAAGGTTGGAGACTGGACGAAAGTTGTTCAATACAGCTGGGTCCAAGGCAGGCTTCTTGAGGAGAGGTCTCACCACCGCCTCCTTCAAGACGGTGGGGAAATAACCCTCACTCAAAGAAGCAGATATAACCGCCTGGAGCCAGCCTCGTGTCCTCTCCCTAGCTGCATAAACCAGCCAGGAAGGGCACAGATCCAATAAACATGTGGTGGAGCTCAGCCTCCCCATAATCCTGTCCACTTCATCAGGGGTCACAGAATCAAACTCCTCCCAGATAACATTGACAAGACCGCCCGTGTCCTGATCGCCAGACTCTGCCCAGCTGGAGTCCAAACCGGTCCGAATCCGAGCGATTTTATCTGACAGATGTTGACTAAATTCCTCGGCACGACCGTGCAAGGGATCCTCCCTCACCTCCTGATTAAGAAGGGAGCGAGTCACCCTAAACAGGGCGACCGGGCGATTATCTGCGGACGCGATGAGGGTAGAGAAGTAATTACACCTTGCCGCCCTCATCGCTGCGAGATAAGACCTAATATAGGTTCTTAACTGCAACCGGTCGGATTCAGATCGGCTAGACCTCCAGCAGCTCTCTAGGCCCCGTTTCCGACGCTTCATCTCCCGGAGCTCCACGGAGAACCATGGAGCTCGCTGGGATCTGCACCGGGTCAGGGGCCGCAAGGGTACAACCCGGTCAAGTGCCTCAGTGGCTGCCCTTTCCCAGGCTTCCACTAAGGCATCCGCCGAGTTGTGAGCAATGGAGGCAGGTGGGGACCCCAGCGCCGCTTGGAATCTATCAGGATCCATTAAGCGTCTGGGGCGGTACCATCTAATTGGCTCCGTACCCCCATGGCGGGGGGTGGCAAAACGGAAGACCAGCCGCAGGAGGTGATGATCGGTCCATGACAGGGGCATAATAAATGGAGAGCCCCCACCAAGATCATCCAACCACCGTCCAGATAAGAAAATCAGGTCAAGGGTGTGGCCTCCCTCATGAGTTGGTTCAGAAATTACTTGCATCAGGTCCATGGCCGTCATGGAAGCCATGAACTCCCGAGCTAGCTCAGATGAGCCTCCCAGGGATGGTAGATTGAAGTCTCCCAAAACTATAAGTTTGGGGAACTCAACCACCAACCCCGAGAGGATATCGAGCAGCTCGGGCAGGGCTGCCGCTGCGCGACTAGGTGAAATGTACACCAGCAGCAAGCCCAACTGCGCCCCAGAACCAAATCTCACAAAGAGAGACTCACACCCGACTATCTGAGGAACGGTGGTCTCCCGCGGACATAAGGTCTCCCTGATAGTCACCGCCACACCCCCACCCCTACCTTGAGCTCGTGGCCGGTGTAGCACCCGGAAGCCTGGTGGGCAAAGGTCAACCAAAGGGACCCCACCCTCTGGGCCCAACCAAGTCTCCGTGATGCAAGCCAGGTCCGCGTGCTCACCCTCAACTAAATCCCTAACGAGGGGAGCTTTGTTAACCACGGACCTGGCATTCAGGTACACCAGCCGGAGCTCAGGAGGCTGCACATCCTCGCTCCCGGAACCTCGGGGAAGAGGCAGAGGGTCGGAGCGCCTCACCGCTTGCAAATAGCGGAGACGGCCCTCCCGGTAACGATACGGCCCTTTGTCTATCCACCTGCTGCCATTCCCCGTCGTGGGAATCGGTAATCCCACGACCTGCTCATGAGCCCCGGAGACAGCCACACCCTGTTCTCCCCCTGCGCGGTCAGACCCAAGTCTGGCCTGAACCATGGTTGATTGGCCACCCCCCATAGCCAGACAACCCCCGTCTCCCACCCCTCTCCCTAACCCCATAAAAAATTTCGATAAAAAAGTAATCAGGGGCCTCCTATTAAATTTGTGTTGACGGCCCCTGCCCCTGCCCAGCCATCTCTCAGGGTCCCAGAACTCGGGCCCTTCATCGAGATTAAGAGTATTTAAGGAGGCGGGTCGCACCCAGGAGAGGGGGGCACCCCTGAGGGCGTACAAGTCTGTGCTGGTGTATTGTCGCATATGGGTCCAGCAAGTCCAGGATAGGCATCCCATTGGTTGTATCCATGGGAGGATCGAAGCATGGAGACAAATATCTGGATCCGCACCCAACTTCACTGCCACTCAGTTGGGTGCCCCCAGAGACAGGCCGCCCCCCGTCCTCTCACGACGGGTTGCAACTCTGTTCCTGGGGGTGGTCCAGATATACTCTGGGTAGGCATACCCCATAGAGCTCCCACCTCTATGGGGCTGCAGATGAAAAAGTCAAGCCACTCTCCCACCGTGGCCAGTACCCAGGTGTGTCCAAAATCCAAAATCCAAGGGGAGAGGGGGGGGTAGGCAGAAAGATGATAAATATGTATGTTCAAGGCAAAAGGGGTAGGCAGGCCAGGATAGTAAAATACTTCTGATAAGAAGTATCCGATGGAAACTTATCAAGGAGACATCTAGACATCTAGAAATAAGGAGAATTTTCCTGACAGTGAAACCATTAACCAGTGGAACAGCTTGCTTCCGGAAATTGTCAGTGCTATAAGACTGAACAGTTTTTAAAAAGAGGCTGTCCAGAATAACAGGATAACTGTTAAGCCCCAGGAAAATCAGAAGATCCAGACAGTTCAAATGGGAATAAAGATTTATTGTAAGATGAAGGTCTCTATAAGCATTTGAACTACTGGTGGCCAAGGGAAATTAGCAGGAGACCAGAGTAGAAGGAATCTAAGGTGGGCTGAACTTAGATCTATTGTGGGCATGAAAGGATTCATGACTGATGATGCATTTGACCCCTCCCTCAGGCTCAGCCTGGTCATCTCCTACAAAAACAGAGTTTTTTTTCCTTCCTTCCTTCCTTCCTTCCTTCCTTCCTTCCTTCCTTCCTTCCTTCCTTCCTTCCTTCCTTCCTTCCTTCTTCCCTCCCTCCCTCCCTCCCTTAAGCTTTCACTCACTATTCCTTCCTTCCTCCCCCTCCCTCCCTCCCTCTCTTTAGCTTTCACTCTCACTATTTCCTTCCTTCCTTCCTTCCTTCCTTCCTTCCTTCCTTCCTTCCTTCCTTCCTTCCTTCCTTCCTTCCTTCCTTCCTTCCCAGAATAACCAATTTTGAAGAGGCTTTGCAGGTCTTCTAGTACAACTCCCAGCTCCAGCAGGAGACCCTTTACCATTGCAGTCAAATGACTGTCCAATCTCTTCTTAAAAACCTCCAGCGATGGAGCACCCACAACTTCTGGAGGCAGGTTGTTCCACTGGTTAATTGCCCTCACTGTCAGGAAATTTCTCCTTAGCTCCAGGTTGGATCTAACATTTGCTAAAACTGATAGAATTTTAGAGTTGGAAGTGATCAAACAACTCATCAAAATCAACCACCTGTATACTGTATATTACAGAATTCACTACAACATCCTTGTTGGATGATTATCCAGCTTCTGTTTGGGGAAAAAACAAAAAAACCCTCCAGTGAAGGGAAAGACGGTGTGCAGTCACCTTTCCACTGATTGACAGCTCTTACTGCAGCATTTTGATTCTCTGTATACTAGGAGACACATACAGTCATGTCCTCAGCCAACATACTTTTATCACCACTACAAACGTTCTTGATAAATTTATTCATAAATACATTAAATAATCAAGGGGATATCACACATCCTTGTCTTATTTGGTATTCACTGTTGATCTTTCAGCATTTTGTTTATTGACTTCCATCACACTCTGCCCTTATTGCATTCATCAGCCAAGCCTCCACTTCTTCTTTTCGCAAAAGATTCCATAATTCAGCCCTATTCATTTTATTGTTTGCTTTCATTGCATCAACAAAGATGCCGTAAGCTTGCAGTCTGGCATTCATGCAATTTTCAACAAAATGCTGAAAAGCCAAAATCTGATCGTGAACACCTGTTGACCAACCTAAATTCACACAGCACTTCTAAATTGTTGTCCATTGCCTTCTCCTGGACCCTTTCCATCAGATTTCTGCCAAATGACTTCCCAAGGATGTGCAACAAAATAGGTTGCCTTATTCTCCAGGTCAAGGAGCAATGGGTGGAAACTCGTTAAAGAGAGGCCCAACCTAGAACTAAGGAGACATTTCCTGACAGTGAGAACAATAAATCAGTGGAGCAGCTTGCCTCCTGGAAATGATAGGTTCTTCATCACCTGCCTGAGGCATGAAAGCCAGCCGGGCGAGTTTGGGCCAATTACCAGGTGACTGAGAGCTCTAGTTCCATCTTAGGCATGAAAACCCACGGAGTGATTTTGGGCTAATCATCAGGAGACAATGAATTCTAGTCCTACCTACACATGAAAGCCAGCTGGGTAACTTTGGGCTAATCATCAGAAGATGGAGAGTTCTAGTTCCACCTAGACATGAAAGCCAGCTGGGTGACTTTGGGCCAATCACCAGGAGACAGTGAGTTCTAGTTCCAGAATGGGAAGGCAAGCCGTCTGGGTGACTTTGAGCCAGAGTTCTAGTTCCACTTAAACATGAAAGCCAGCTGGGTGACTTTGGGCTAATTGCCAGGAGATGGAGAGTTCTAGTTCCACCTTAGACATGAAAGCCAGCTGGGTGACTTGGGGCTAATCACCAGGAGACAGAGAGGTCTAGTTCCATCTTAGACATGAAATCCAGCAGAGTGATTTTGAGCCAATCACCAGCAAATGGAGAAGTCTAGTCCCACCTTAGGCATGAAACTCGGCTGAGTGTCTTTTGGCTAATCACTAGGAGATGGAGAGTTCTAGTCCTGTCATAGGCATGAAAGCTGAGTAGATGACTTGGGCCAATCATCAGGAGACAATGAATTCTAATCCTGCCTAGGCATGAAAGCCTATTGGATGACCCTAATATCAGGAGATCACCTGTCTCCAACTGGGTCCTTCATATCTTTCAACCCTCGTCAACAAATCAACCGTCATTGCTGCCATAACAGACTCCATCTCCTTTTACCGTTGATCTTTTGTTCCCCCTTTCCCACTATTATGGACTTCTCCAGAGACCTTGGCCCTCACATCAGATGTAGGATAACTCGAGCCAGGCCTTTTGTGTCTGAATTGGGAACTCTGGGCTGATTTGTTCAACTAATATTTATTTAGTGTAGGATGAAAACATGACAGAAGAGAAGTAAACATATACAGCTAGTTCTCGACTTAGCGCAGCTTGTTTAGTGACCATTCAAAGTTACAACGGCACAGTGACTTATGACCGTTTTTCACCCTTATGACCATTGTGGCATCCCCAGGGTCACGTGATCAAAATTCAGATGCCTGTCAACTGACTCCTATTTATGACGGTTGCAACATCCCAGGGTCATGTGTTCCCTTTTTGTGACCTTCTGACCAGCAAAGTCAATGAGGAAGCCAGATTCACTTAACAACCGTGCTACTGACAGAACAGCTGCAAGGATTCACTTAATAACTGGGGCCAGAAAGGTCCTAAAATTCACTTAACAAATGTCTCACCTAGCAACAGAAAGTTTGTGATTAATTGTGGTAGCAAGTCCAGGACTAGAATAGAATAGAGCTGGAAGGGACCTTGGAGGTCTTCTAGTCCAGCCACCTGCTCAAGCAGGAGAACCCATACTGTCTCAGACAGGTAAAGGTCTAGTCTCATCTTGAAACTTTCCAGTGATGGAGCGCCCAGGATTTCTGGTGGCAAGCTGTTCCACTGGTTGATTGTCCTCACTGTCAGGAAGTTTCTCCTTAATTCCAGGCTGCTTCTCTCTTTGATCAGTTTCCAATTGTTGTTTCTCGTCCTTCCCTCTGGTGCTTGGGTGAACAACGTGACCCCCTCTTCCTTGTGACACCCCCTTAGATACTGGAACACTGCTATCATGTCTCCCCTATTTCTTCTTTTCTTTAGACTAGCCAAATCCAAGTCCCGTAGCCATTCTTCATATGTTTTAGCGTCCAGGCCACTGATCATCTTAGTTGCTCTTCTTTGAATTTTTTCCAAGCTCTCAACATCTTTTTTGTAATATGGGGACCAAAATTGGCTGCAGTATTCCAGGTGTGGTCTTACTAGGGTTTTATAAAGTGGTACTAATACATTGTGTTATCTTGATTCTATTCTCCAAAGCATCTAAAGGCAGAACAAGAAACAACAGATGGAAACTAATCAAGGAGAACACCATCCTAGAACTAAGGAGAAATTTCCTGACAGCTACTTTGTTGTTGTTAGTTGCAAAGTCATGTCCGACCCCTCGCAACCCCATGGTCAATGTTCCTCCAGGCCTTCCTGTCCTCTACCATCTTCTGGAGTCCATTTAAGCTCACGCCTACTGCTTCAGTGACTCCATCCAGCCATCTCATTCTCTGTCGTCCCCTTCTTCTCTTGCCCTCAACCTTTCCCAGCATTAGGCTCTTCTCCAGTGAGTCCTTCCTTCTCATTAGGTGGCCAAAGGATTTGAGTTTCAACTTCAGGATTTGGTCTTCTAAAGAGCAGTCAGGGTTGATCTCCTCTAGGACTGACCGGTTTGATCACCTTGCAGTCCAAGGGACTCACAGAAGTCTTTGTCAGCACCATAGTTTAAAGGCCTCAATTCTTTGGATACTACTTGTACACAAAGACCTCATTTGTTCAATGTTCCATTGGTTTGTTTTCCTGGCTATGCCTGGTGTTCTTAGAGGTCTTCCCTAACCACAAGGTTCAAAAGCATCAGTGCTAATTCCTTCCTTGCTTCCCCTTGTTGCTTCCAAGCAGTGTCCCAGGAGACACCATGACTTGCACGATTTTGACCTTCACAGGTCTAGAAACATTACGATGTTGGAACATCTTTTCCAAGCCTTTCCTTGCTATACCCTACCAAATCCTGGCCTGCAGTATATTTCTTGTGTTATAATTCCTTGCCTCTTGACAGTCAGTCCTTGACGCATCATTCTTATATATATATTTTCTAAAGTTCTCTTCCAGCATGTTTTTCATTCACGGTCATCACTTTTATTTTTCATGCCATTTATTTTTTCTGGAAGCTCTTCCCCTGTTTTGAAAACAAGGTTTTATTTCTATTGGAATGCCTTTGCGTTCTCTTCAGCAGCTTTAAAAGGACACGTTCCTTGTTCTCTTCTGTTACGTTCTTGGCATCTATCGTCATTTGTTTTTCAGCAATCGTTCCCTTCCATTCAGTTCTCTTCATCTTCAGATGCTTCGTGGTTGTTACTCCATGAAGCATCTTTTTTTCATATCTCCCTTTATTAGCATAATTCCATAATTTTGTAACATAATTCTTTTTGGCATATCTCTTATGTCCATATATCAGATACCTCCCCACCAGCAACCAACACGCAGTTGAGCATAGCTTACCACCAAGATTAACATCAGACCAATAATCAAGAAGTAAACAATACCCCAATCAAGGACCTGTCCAACAAGCTAAGAGTAAACAGCCCAACCAAAGAATCTCCAAGACCACCCCCACCAACACTGACACGGCAAGCCACTAGAATATAAATAAAGAGTAATCCTGATTCCTTAATAGCACTGATGAAGTTACCTAGTTTGGGTAAGGAAACATCTGCAAGAAAACCACCAAGCTCAGAGATTACCAAGGAACCCATCCTCCTCTTTTCCTCCTGCTCCTCCTCCTGCTGCTGCTGCTCCTCCTCCTCTTCCTCCTCCTCCTCCTCCTCCTCCTCCTCCTCCTCCTCCTCCTCCTCCTCCTCCTCCTCCTCCTCCTCCTCCTCCTCTTCTTCTTCTTCTTCTTCTTCTTCTTCTTCTTCTTCTTCTTCTTCTCCTCCTCCTCCTCCTCCTCCTCCTCCTCCTCCTCCTCCTCCTCCCCCTCTCTGCAAACCCCACTCCTTTTAGCACTGAAGATACTAACTAATTTGGATAATGAAACCTCTGCAAGAAAGCAACCAAGCCCTATCACCTCCTCCCCTCCTCCTCCTCCTCTTTGTAAACCCCACTTCCTTTTAGCACTGAAGATACTACCTAGTTTGGATAATGAAACCTTTGCAAGAAAACAACCAAGCTCAGAGAGAACCAAGGACCCCAACGTTCTCCTCTTTCCCCCCTCTTCCTCCTTCCCCTCCTCCTTCTCCTCCTCTCCATAAACCGCACTCCCTTCCAGCACTGATGAAGTTCCCTAGTTGGTTCATGAAACATCTGCAAGAAAACCACCAAGCTCAGAGAGAACCAAGGACCCCACAGTTCAACTACAAATATTCTCTTCTAAATGTAATGTACACATGTTCAAAATTCTGGGCACAGGCAAGGCTCAACCTCAAGACCCAGGGACCAAAGTTCTCAACAGGGATTTGCTTACATCTTTCCCCAACTTTTATTTCTCCGGCTTAGCTCTCTCTCCTGATGCTACGCCATCCTTGCACGTTCTTCCCCCCGCCCATTGCTGTAGCGTCCTTTGAGACCTCCGTAGGCCGCAGGCAGAAGGACAGGCTGTGACGAGCAGTGTTTGCTTTCCGCCCAGACTCCTTCCGAATCCGTTTTCTCTCCTCGGCACCACCAAGGCCTGGGAGATTTCCATTTTGCGAAACGGCCCATTAAACGAGAGGTCGGGCTAGTTTCTGCTCCTTCCGCTGAGGGTGCCAGCCTAGTCAAAGCAGCTTAGCAAGAGTTGGTGAGTGATGGTTGCGGTGGTGACATTGACTAAGTTTTTCTGTGCTGTGGGCACAAGAACACGGGCAATCTCCATCACCACTTAGCCCATTAGAAATGTTACTCTCTCTTGAGATGCCAGCCAGGCTTCTTTCATTACTCCCCAGCTGGCCGACAGGTTGAGAGGAAGAATATTACAAATGTCACTCTTGCTGCTTCGAGACAGACTCGAATGAGATGAGAGGGAGAGGGAGGGGGGGACAGTTGCAAGCCCCAAAGAAATCCTTGTTTACTTGGTGGGGGATGATATCTCTCCCTGCCTTTGTTCTAATTGCCTTGTCCATGTTGTGCTCAGAAGGGAAGTTGGGGACAGATGGGAGAAAACACCTAGGGCTTACTGAGCTGAGCTGACCCCTTCCTGTGGCTGAATAGGATGACTCACTGCAGCCAACTTGCAGAAGTCAATTCAATCAGTCAATCAGAATAGTGCTGGAAGGGACCTTGGAGGTCTTCTAGACCCACCCCCTGCTCAAGCAGGAGACCTTATACCAGGGGTAGGCCACCTTGGGTCTTTTATGACTCGTTGGACTTCAACTCCCAGAATTCCTCAGCCAGCATGGCTCAGCTTGGAAACCTCTCCCTTTTCCCTCAGCATGGCTGGCTAAGGAATTCTGGGAGTTGAAGTCCACAAGACATAAAGCGGCCTAGGCCTAGGCCAGGGGTAGGCAACCTTGGCTCTTTTATGACTCGTGGACTTCAACTCCCAGAATTCCTCAGCCAGCATGGCTCAGCTTGGAAACCTCTCCCTTTCCCCTCAGCATGGCTGGCTCAGGAATTCTGGGAGTTGAAGTCCACGAGTCATAAAAGAGCCGAGGTTGCCTACCCCTGTCCTAGACCATTCCAGACAAGTGACTGTCCAGTCTCCTCTTAAAAGCCTCCAGTGATGGAGCACTCAGAACTTCTGGTGGCAAGCTGTTCCTCTGGTTAATTCTTTTCAGTGTTAGGAGATTTTTCCTTCGTTCCAGGTTGCTTCTCTCCTCGATTAGTTTACTTATACTATTCCTGACAGATGGTGATAAGAGACCGTATTTTCCTACTTATATCCACCCAGCCCACCAGAGAGGGGAGGCAGGGGAGATATTAAGGATCCCCTCTTTTAAGGGGGGTCCTTCTGGCAGGACCAAGAAGAAGGCCCTTCTCTTTTGTGGCTCTCTCCCTGTGGAACATCATCCTTGAAGAAATAAGACTGCCCCCCCCCCACACACACACTTTTGACATTCTTTCACAAGGCCCTGAAGATATGGAGAGCAACATTTTTCTTGCAACATCTGCAAGGAAAAAAAACCAACAACAACCAAGCTCGGAGAGCACTAAGGATGCCATACGTATATGCTGGTTCCATGCCTGTTTAGCATTTCATTGGAGCTTAATGTTCAGATATTAGCTGCGGTGAAGTTTTGCTGGAAACCCCCAAAACATCTGAGGTTATTTTTGGTGCCTACAAGTCAGTGGGTTAGGACACTGAGCCTGTCGATCAGAAGGTCGGCAGTGTGGCGGGTCGAATCCCGAGTGCCGCGTAACAGAGTGAGTGCCTGTGATTCGTCCCAGCTTCTGCCAACCTAGCAGTTCGAAAGCACGTACAAATGCAAGTAGAAAAATAGGGACCACTCCGGTGGGAAGGTAACAGCATTCCGTGCACCTTTGGCGTCTAGTCATGCCGGCCACATGAGCACGGAGACGTCCTCGGACAAGTGCTG
>CM044355.1:7439782-7502282 GCA_024294585.1 Vipera latastei
ATTTTGGGCTCCAGTCCCCTAATCATCTTTGTTGCTCTTCTGTGTATTTTTTCTAGGGTCTCAATGTCTTTTTTGTACCATGGTGATATTTTGATTAAGTGGACCTTGGGCTGATTCTTTAATAAGTGAAATATTATCTCATTTTATTTATTTATTTATTTATTTATTTATTTATTTATTTATTTATTTATTTATTTAATTTTATTTGTATACCGCCCTTCTCCCGAAGGACTCAGGGTGGTGAACAGGGCAATACATATTAAAAAACAAGATACAAAAATTAAAAACGATTAAACAAATGCCCATGAATAAGTTAACACACATTAAAATAGATTAAAACAGATTAATAAAACCCAACTCCATCCCATCAGGCCAGGCCAGCTTGTTCGAAAAGGTAGGTTTTGAGATCGCGCCGGAAGGAGCGAAGGTCAGGCGCCATCTGGAGCTCGACCGGAAGATGGTTCCATAAATCCGGCGTGCCCACAGAGAACACCGTCCCCCTGGGGGCCACCAGTCGACATTCTTTGACCGGTGGCACCCTGAGGAGGCCCTCTCTGTGGGAGCGTACTGGGCAGAGGGAAGTTGACGCCGGCCGCAGGTGCTCCCCAAGGTAGACATTGTCTATCTCCAGTCTACAACACAGTCCTTTCAACAGTTCCAAGAAGGCTCCACACCCATTTGCACCACTCAGGTGACCCCAAGGACACAGAGAAGCCTCCAGGTGGCCTCAATGACTCTCTAAAAGGATGCAAATGACCAGCTGTCAGCAAGGAGTATCAATCCTTCCATTCCCCACCTTCCAGTCGGAGCTGAGGAAGCTTCTTGGATGAGAAGCAAAATGTCTTCAAAGAAAAAAAAACAAGAAAATCCAGTTGCCTCCTGAAAAAGCACTTTTGGTACAACCATGACATGAATGATGGAGAATCTCCATAGATATCTGGTCTTTAAACATTCCTCTGACCTGTTGATCAAACAACCTCACCGAGAGTAAAATCATGAGATAACTTCCCTGTCACTGAAAACAATCTATTGTCAGCTGAGGCTTACACCAATGAGTGATTCTCCTTCAGGATCTCTATACTGGTTGGCATGAGGTCCATTTTATTTGTATCCCAGCAGGTGGCAGCACTAAGCCAACCATGGCTGTTCTCAGAAAGACAAACATAGTTGCACCTGGTTTAGTCATGGTTGAGAGGCTGTCCGGAAACCCCACAGCTGAGGCTAGACAAGGACACTTAGAAAAGATCTCAGAAAAAGGAACAGCAAAGGACATCTGTATTATTGTCCAGAACCCACACAACCATCTTGTGGGGTCACCAGGAGTCCAGCTGGAATCCACAGAGATTGTATCTTTGCCTTAACTCACTCATAGGTCTCCTCTGCATTCATTCTGTAGTTAGATTTGATGACAGTCTTCCAATATCTAAGGAGATGCCACAAAGAAGAGGGGATGAAAACACTTGAAGGCAGTGTTGTGATTCAGGGTCAGCCTGTGGGTTCGGCAGTTGGGTCGGACGACTCAGAGGAGGAGGGGGGTGTTGAAGAGCTTGCTGAGGGGGTTGAAGATCTTGCTGATGAGAGCCCTCAGCCAGGCCCCTCCCACCTGGTCACGACGGAGACCCAGCTGTGTGAGCCTGACAGCGTGGATGAAGATGACCCACAGCTGGCCCTGTTCAAGGACGCCCGACGCAGGAGGCAGTCAATCAGGAGTAAACAGAGGAAGGCAATGGGGCACCTCGGAAGGAGGCAGAGAGAAGCCACGCCCTGAACTGTATAAAAGGGGAATGTGTGGGAGGGCTGGTTTGCTGAAGGCAACCGCTTGAATAATTCCTGTTTCATAGCTCCTGTTTCATGGTTGGTGTCTTGTTTTGCTCTGTTTTATGTTAATAAATTTGGCAGGCTTTATTCCAGCCTCTTGCCGTTTGTAAAGGGGTTGTCCCTGCTTTTTCTGCAGGGCCGGTAGCAGGCTGGTACAGAACAGGCAGGAAAAGAAGCAACTCTTTGTAAAGAGGAGGGCAGCAAAAATGATTAGGGGCCTAGAAGCTGAAACATACAAAGAACAATGGTAGGTACTGGGTATTGTTGAAAGAAAAATCAGGTCCAGCTCCAAGCCAGGAATAAAAAAAAAATAGAAGCTGACTGTTTAGGAAAGAAGATGATTAGGGGACTGGAGGCTAAAACATATAAGGAACGCCTGCTGGAATTGGGTATCTCTAGTTTAACGGAGAGAAGGGTAAGGGGTGACATGATAGCAGTGTTCCAATATCTCAGGGCCTGCCCCAAAGAAGAGGGAGTCAAGCTATTCTCCAAAGCCGCTGAAGGCAGGACAAGAAGTAATCGATGGAAACTAATCAAGGAGAGAAGCAACCTAGAACTAAGGAGAAACTTCCTGACAGTTAGAACAATTAACCAGTGGAACAGCCTGCCTCCAAAAGTGGTGAATGCCCCAACACTTTTAAGAAGAGACTGGACAACCATTTGTCTGAAATGGTATAGGGCTTCCTGCCTGAGCAGGGGGTTGGACTAGAGAACCTCCAAGGTCCCTTCCAACTTTACTATTATGATTATGATTATGATTAAGATTCTTTTCTATGGATGAGCAGAACCAGCAATAGCATGCAGTTCTGGGACAACTGACCAAATGGAGTTGAGAGTGGCTGGGTTTTTATACATTCTTTGGTGCTTTGTATTTGAGATGCCTGTTGTGAGATGCACTTTGACCTATGTAAGAATGTGTTCTTTAATATTTGAATGGCTATTTCCCAATTCCTATGAGGTCATGTAGGGGTCATGGCTGGCTCTTCAGGCAAAAGGGGGAAGAAATGCAAATCCTAGGTGTTTGTCGCAGCTAATCTGGTCAGCTTGCCTCTTTGTGTTGCTTATTTGGAGTCTCTTTGCTTATGAATAGGTAAAGGTAAAGGTTCCCCCGCACATGCGTGCTAGTCGTTTCCGACTCTAGGGGCCGGTGCTCATCTCCGTTTCAAAGCCGAAGAGCCAGCGCTTGTCCGAGGACGTCTCCGTGGTTATGTGGCCGACATGACTAGACGCCAAAGGTGCACGGAGCGCTGTTACCTTCCCACCGTAGTGGTCCCTATTTTTCTACTTGCATTTTTACGTGCTTTCGAACTGCTAGGTTGGCAGAAGATGGGATGAGTAACAGGCGCTCACTCTGTTACGCGGTACTCGGGATTCGACCCGCCAAACTGCCGACCTTCTGATCGACAAGCTCAGCGTCCTAACCCACTGAGCCACCGCATCCCTTATGAATAGTGTGGCCCAATCTTTCTGAATGGATTGTCACAATCTGCATTCCTAAAGGCTAGCCTCTTCAGCTTTCTTAGTTTGAAACTGTTTCCCTATGGCAGGGAGACTGGGGCTGCTTTCTGCCTTTGTTAAGATTTTTTTCTCTCTCTTTCTCCTTTAGGGGAAATATAATATCTTGTCCCTTTTAAATATTAAGAATAAAGAATATTTTAATCTGTGGAGGGTAGCCTTCCTACAGGATATCTAGTCTAGTGAAAAGATGGACAAAGAGTGACATGATAGCATCTTCCAATACTTGAAGGGCTAACAGAAGGAAGAGAGAGTCAACCTATTCTCCAAAGCAACCGAAGGCAGGACAAGAAGCAATGGATGGAAACCAATAAAAAAACAACCTAGAACTAAGGAGAAACTTCCTGACAGTGAGAACAAATTGCTTTTGGAAATTATGGATGCCCCAACAGTGGAGGCCTTGAAGAAGAGACTGTACACCTTTCTATCGGAAATGGTATAGGTCTCCTGAATGAACAAGGGATTGGACCAGATGACTTTGGAGTCCTAGTGGACAACCACTTGACCTTGAGCCAGAAATGTGCAGCAGCTGCCAAAAAAGCTATTACAATCCTGGGTTGTATAAACAGAGGGATAGAATCAAGATCACGCAAAGTATTTGTACCACTTTATAAAACCCTATTAAGACCACACCTGAAATACTGCAGCCAATTTGGGTCACCATATCACAAAAAAGATGTTGAGTGTCTGGAAAAAATTCAGAGAAGAGCAACTAAGATTATCAAAGGCCTGGAGACTAAAACATATGAAGATCGGCTGCGGGACTTCGGTTTGGCTAGTCTAAAGAGAAGAAGAAATAGGGGAGACATGATAGCAGCGTTCCAGTATTTGACAGGCTGCCACAAAGAAGAAGGGGCCACATTATTCACCAAAGCACAAGAGGGCAGGACAAGAAAAAATGGTTGGAAACTGATCAAAGAGAGAAGCAAGATGGAATTAAGGAGAAACTTCCTGACAGTTCCGTTCCGTTCCGTTCTGTTCCATTCCATTCCATTCCATTCCATTCCATTCCATTCTATTGCATTCTATTCTATTCTGTTCTGTTCTGTTCTGTTCTGTTCTGTTCCGTTCCGTTCCGTTCCGTTCCGTTCCATTCCATTCTGTTCTGTTCCATTCCGTTCTATTCCATTCCATTCGATTCCTCTTCTCTTCTCTTCTCTTCTCTTCTCTTCTCTTCTCTTCTCTTCTCTTCTCTTCTCTTCTCTTCTCTTCTCTTCTCTTCTCTTCTCTTCTCTTCTCTTCTCTTCTCTTCTCTTCTATGTCAGACCTCCAAGGTCCCTTCCAACTCTGTTACTGTTACAATGGATGGAAACTTATCAAGGAGTCACTATAGTCTCTAGTGTGTTGCCACTGTTGCTTCCATGTTGGCAGCTTCAAACGTTAACCTACTTTTTTTTTGCTGAAAAATCAATTTCAGGGATTCAGCAAGGTTCAAATGGCATCCTGAAACATCATCATCATCCCCATTTGGCACCTGCAAGTGACACAGCTCTTTCCCTGTTCAGAGTGCAGATATTCAGAGGCCATCTCATCTTAATTCCCTAGTAAAGGTGGAGAATCTCCATGCAATTAAATGCTAAAGACTAAATACTTCTGCAAAATGACAGATATTTGTGCACGCTGATAATTGTAGAAGCTTCAAGGTCACCGGGGTTCTAACTGTATTTACTGGGTGTGGAGTACCAAATATTGGATCGCTTAATTGCAAACATCAGGTAAAAGGTCTTTTAATATTTGAACTTCCCTGAATGCTCACGGTCCCTGAAATATTTCCATAAATTAAAAAGGGGAAAATAATTGGCAATGTTTAACTTCTCCGGGACTAACACACCACCTAGTTTCCTTTCTTTCTATTTCAGTTCTTCTCATCTCTTGGTAGTGATGCTCATGTTATTTATTTTGTTCTTTATTTTTATTTTATGTAAAAAAGATGTTGAAACTCTACAAAGAGTGCAGAGAAGAACAACAAAGATGATCAGGGGACTGGAGGCTAAAACATATAAGGAACGGTTGCCAGAATTGGGTATGTCTAGTTTAATGAAGAGAAGGACGAAGGGGGACATGATAGCGGTATTCCAATATCTCAGGGGCTGCCCCAAAGAAGAGGGAGTCAAGCTATTCTCCAAAGCCCCTGAAGGGAGGACAAGAAGTAACAGATGGAAACTCATCAAGGAGAGAAGCAACCTAGAATTAAGTAGAAATTTCTTGACAGTCAGAACAATTAACCAGTGGAACAGCCTGCCTCCAGAAGCCGTGAATGCTCCATCACTGGAAGTTTTTTAAGAAGAGACTGGACAGCCATTTGTCTGAAATGGTATAGGGCTTCCTGCCTGAGCAGGGGGTTGGACTAGATGACCTTCAATGTACTTTCCAACTTTTATTATTATTATTATTATTATTATTATTATTATTATTATTATTATTATTATTATTATTATTATTATTATTATTATTATTATTGTTGTTGTTGTTGTTGTTGTTGTTTTTGTTGTTGTTGTTGTTGTTGTTGTTGATGATGATCAAGGAAAGAAGCAACGTAGAGCTAAGGAGAAATTTTCTGACAGTGGGAACAATTAATCAGTGTAACAACTTGCCTCTGAAAGCTGTGGGTCCTCCATCACTGGAAGTTTTTTAAGAAGTGACTGGATAGCCATTTGTCTGAAATGGTATAGGGTTTCCTGCCTGAGCAGGGGGTTGGACTAGATGACCTCCAAGGTCCCTTCTAACATCATCATCATCATCATCATCATCATCATCATCATCATCATCATTATTATTATTGTTGTTGTTGTTGTTGTTGTTTATTTCATTTTTTATTTTATTTTAAATGTTAAAAATTATTCACAAATTCTTTTCTAGAGGGACAAACTCTGCTCACAGTCACTCAAGTTCCAGTCACCTCCTGTCTTGACCACTGTGATGTGTTCTACAATGGGCTGTCCTTGAAAAGATTCCAAAACTTCAATTGGTTCAAAGCACGGTGGCCCACAAGGTTGTGTATAAGCCTAGATTTACATATGTGTCCGCTCTCTTGCAGGATCTGCACTGGCCTCCAATCTACTTCTAGGTCCAATTTGAAGTGCTGGTTGTCACCTTCAAAGCCATACAGGTAATGTGAAGGACCCTTGTTTCCCAGTTACATTTACCTGTCACATCATAGTGCAGAGGCAGGGGCTATTATGGGTCCCCTCTCTTAAAGAGTTCTATCTGATGGGACCGAGAAGAAGGACCTTTACGTGGTGGCTCTCACCCTTTTGTTTGTCAACAGAAGATTCATTTACCTATAAAATAGACTGGTGTTTCATGATCACACAAGCCATCAATCTTAACTCAGCCAAAAAAAAAAAAAGCCAATGCAATCCTAGGCTGCATTAATACTGTAGAAGGATAGAATCAAGACCATGTGAAGTTCTAGTACCAATTTGCAAAGCCTATATATATATATATTTCAAGTTTGGTCTTCCCAAGGCTTTGCAAATTGGTACTAGAACTTCACATGGTCTTGATTCTATCCTTCTATTAATTCAGCCTAGGATTGCATTGGCTTTTTTTTTTTTTTTGGCTGAGTTAAGATTGATGGCTTGTGTGATCATGAAACACCAGTCTATTTTATAGGTAAATGAATCTTCTGTTGAGATCACATTAGCATCCATTTCTTGTCATATCTCTTGATGTGACCTGGCCAGAAAGGATGAGATAGAGGGACATTTTGCCCACCTGACCTTAAATGTGATTAACTGTTAAGCTGCTCCAAGAACATGAACTGTGCTTGTCCTAAGCCATGGCCTTTCATACAAAAGAGGAAGATGCTGATCTTTGCTAGTTTCCGGATGTTTTCTGAAACAGGTCAATCTTCTAAAGACACTTCCTGACCTTACCTCTAATTAAGGGTTTGTGTGGCCGACAGCCACAAACATTTGGGTGAGACAATAAATGTTACCAGCTGAAGTTTCATTTTGCTGGTTGAATACGAGAGGCATAAACAGAGGGCCACCCACAGACAGGGCTTTCCACTACTCCACTCTTTCTACAGGAATCCACCTTTTGTAGCATGGGTGGCAAGGTTGATAGGATGGGATGGGATGGGACGTGATGGGACAGGATGGGGTGAGGTGGGGTGGGGTGAGATGAGAAGAAAGGACCTAATGAGAAGGAAGGACTCACTGGAGAAGAGCCTAATTCTGGGAAAGATGGAGGGCAAGAGAAGAAGGGGACGACAGAAAATGAGGTGGCTGGATGGAGTCACTGAAGCAGTAGGCATGAGCTTAAATGGACTCCAGAAGATGGTAGAGGACAGGAAGGCCTGGAAGAACATTGGACATGGGGTCGTGATGGGTCAGACACAACTTTGCAACTAACAACAACAACCATATTTGATCATTACACTTTGAACTATGGTGCTGGAGAAGACTCCTGCTAGTCCCTTGGACTGCAAGGCTATCAAACTGGTCAGTCCTAGAGGAGATCAACCCTGACTGCTCTTTAGAAGGCCAGATCCTGAAGCTGAAACTCAAATACTTTGGCCGCCTAATGAGAAGGAAGGACTCACTGGAGAAGAGCCTAATGCTGGGAAAGGTTGAAGGCAAGAGAAGAAGGGGACGACAGAGAATGAGGTGGCTGGATGGAGTCACTGAATCAGTAGGTGTGAAGCAGTAGGTGTGTGACATTACATCACAGAATTCAGGAGGTTACAATGCTAAAACCCGGGATATCACAACTCAGCAAACCACCCAGGATATTTCAACACAGAACTCAGGAAATCACTACAATAGAGCTCAGGATGTCATCACACAGCCCATTACCCAGGTTGTTACAACACAAAAGACTAACAAGCACACAGCCAGCACCTCAGCCACACAGGATGTTAGAAATCAGCCAACTAATCCTCTAACAATAACCCCATCAACCAATCATGATGTAACATCACAGCCAACCAATCCGCTTACAGCAACAAAGCCAGCACCCCACACATCCCCACCAGTATTTATAGAGAGATGACAGCTCCGATCACGCTTCACTCGCACAAGCACGAAACTGAAGACAGCAGCCTGAAGATGACGAGTGGGACCTCGTTGAAATGTCACCAAGACACTCTCAATCTTACCTGGGAAAAGACCCGAATATACGCCAAGACCTACAGAGAGAGAGAGAGAGAGAGAGAGAGAGAGAGAGAGAGAGAGAGAGAGAGAGAGAGAGAGAGAGAGAGAGAGAGAGAGAGAGAGAGATGCATACATACATACATACATACATACATACATACATACATACATACACACATATTTACACATGCTATATACATCCATATATCTGTCTCTGTCTCTATCTCTACATCTCTCTCTGGCCAAAACTGATAACATCAAACACTCAATACATTCTAATTCCATGGATTTATGTTGGGAATCTCTCATTGCGGTTCCTTTTTTTTTCTTTTCTTTTGGGTGAATTATGGCTTCGGACTTGAGGAGTGACCTTCATGAGTGAACGGGCCATTAGAGATCAGTTGGAACAGTGAGAACCTTCGTATCACCTCCAGTGTACACCTTGGCAACCTCAGACCAAGTCAGAACTTCAAAATGTGCTGGAAAGAGAACTTAAATCTTAAAGAGGAAGAAACTTTATGGCTGGGCAGGTTTCTGCACATACATGCAGAGGATTCTCTCTTCTTCTCTGCATGATAAAATAAGGCAGCTTCTTGGAAATATAAAACCATCTCTGCTGAAGAGACCTAAATGACCAATAAAGCTCAAGGTTGAAATGAGGGGTCCTTGGTGATCTCTGAGCTTGGTTGTGTTCTTGCAGACAACAAGGGAACATCATCATCGCTAGAAAGGAGGGGTCTTGCTCTCTGTTTATTCTCAGTTATTCTCAGCCCCTAGAACAGGGGTCCCCAACCTGTGGGCCACAGCCCATTACAATACTTCAAAATCAGTGGAAAAAGACGTGATTGCTACATTTGCAGAAGATGTGAACCCCGGTCATCTCTGAACCCAAGTTGATATTTTTTTTATGCAGTTTCATTTTTTTCCAGGTTTTCACCCAAACCTCACACAAAGAAGAGGGAGACACAGGCCCCGGGACAGGCTGGCTAGTGCACACACGTGTGCACACAGAACGGAGCAGGGCTAGCAAGTGTCACCACCCCGTTTGCATTGTGCATGTGCTCGTGGCCCCGTTTGCATGCACATAAAATGCTGCCCGCTCCCTTTCCCTCCAGTCCACCAACCTGGCTGAGGAATTCTAGGAGTTGAAGTCCACAAGTCATCAAAGGGCCAGGTTTGAAGACCCCTGGCCTAATGTTTGCTGGAAGATTTATTACTTATTTATTTTTTATTTAGATTTTTTTTATTCTGCCACTATGGCTTTATTACTAACTGAAGATGGCGAACATACCTAAATTATTTTCCTCCTCCTATTTTTCCCTATGAGGTGTGATTGATGTGAGAAAGAGGGACTGGCTCAAAGATCCCCAGCTAGCTTTCATGCCTAAGGTGGAACTACAACTCTCAGTCTCCTGGTGATTGGTCCAAAGTCACCCTATCTGGCTTTCATGCCTAAGGTGCGACTAGAACTCACAGTCTCCTCCTGATTGGTCCAAAGTCACCCAGCTGGCTTTCATGCTTAGGGCAGGACTAGAACTCACAGTCTCCTCCTGATTGGTCCAAAGTCACCCAGCTAGCTTTTGTGCCAGCTATGCTTCTCTGGGAATTCTGGGAAGTCCACACATCTTCTCATTGTCAAGGCTGAGAAACACTGCTTTAAACCTTTTAAGTCAGCCTCATATTCCTCAATCACATATTTTTATTATTTATTTCTTATTAAACAAATTTATATCACCACCCAGCTCACAGATAGGTAACTCTGAGGCTTACAATTCTTTATATATATATATATGTTTTCTGAGGTTTTCGCGGGTGTTTGTATGTGGATCTTTGGTCATTCGGGCGGGAAAAAAACCCGAATGACCAAAGATCCATATATATATATATATATATATATATATATATATATATATATATATATATATATATATGGATCTTTGGTCATTCGGGTTTTTTTCCCGCCCGAATGACCAAAGATCCACATACAAACACCCGCGAAAACCTCAGAAAACACACATATATATATATATATATATATATATATATATATATATATATATATATATATATATATATATATATATGCTATCCAATATTCACATCAATAGTTTAAATAAAACAGCCTCTCATAAAAAGGAGGATTAAACACAACAACATAACAGACAACCATAGAGTATGAGTGATGATATTCAATGACTTGGCAAGGAAAATCCACAGCTAAATCAAAAGCAACTCACACTTGTTAGACATGAAACCTCTATCAGAAGTGGATTATAATCTGCCAACTTCCAAGGCTTGTCAGATGAACCAAGTCTTTAAAGATTCACAGAAACACAGAAGGTTTGAAGCCATACAGACTTCTGGGCAAATGGTGTTCCAAGAAGCTTCTTGGATCGGCAGTGAAATGTTTTCCAGGGGAAAAAATAAGTACAAGAAAGTCAAGTTGCCTTTTGGAAAAGCACTTTTGGGACATAGACAACTGCAACCTCAAGGTCACCCACTTCTTGTGTTTCTCAAGACTGCCTGCTACGAGAGTGAGAGATTGGTTGACAAATTCAAATGTGCAGGTCTCCTAATATGGATCTTGAAGTCCTAGTAAATATTCACATCAATATGAGCCAGCCGTGTGTAGCAGCAGCCAAAAAAGCTAATGCAATCCTAGGCTACATTAACAGAGGGATAGAATCAAGATCACAAGAAGCATTAGTACCATTTGTGAGATAAGATAAGATGATATGATAAGATAGGGCAAGGCAAGATGATACGATGAGATGAGAGGAGATGAGGTGAGGTGAGATGAGAAAATGAGATGAGACGAGACGAGACGAGACAAGATAAAATATCTCCTATAGATGGATAGATAGATAGATTATATATATATATATATATATATATATATATATATATATATATATATATATATATATATATATATACATATACATATACATATATATACATATATTGTGGCCTAGAGGTTAAAACAACTGCCTAATGTGCAATCAGCCCAGGTTCGAATCTCAGAAGGGTATGGCTGACTGATGAAAACAAATAAGTTTGAAATGCATATCAGTCTCCCATTTTATATATCTTTGGTCATTCGGGTTTTTCCCCACGTAGAATTGAAGGTATAAGAGCAACGTTTCGACGAAATCTCATCCGTCATCCTCAGGCTGGTGGCTTCAGCTTCGTTCTTCGTGTTAAGTGTTTGTTAAGTATTTAGAATATCTTGCTAGGCCCCAAACATGGGACAAATCCTATTTCCTGTTTCATCCACAGGCAAGTAGTCACAGCAGTGACAGCTCATATTTGTGAAATTTATTTGTGTAATCCAAAAAAAAATCACACACACACACACACACACACACACACACACACACATATATTTGTGTGTGTGTGTGTGTAATAAGCAATAGAATAGAATAGAATAGAATAGAATAGAATAGAATAGAATAGAATAGAATAGAATAGAATAGAATAGAATAGAATAGAATAGAATAGAATAGAATAACAGAGTTAGAAGAGACCTTGGAGGTCTTCTAGTCCAACCCCCTGCTCAGGCAGGAAACCCTATACCAAATGATTGGACAACCATTTGACCGGGATGGTAAAAGGCAGTGGCCCCAACCTTTCTGGTTTGGTGGACTGGTGGGGTGGGGAGGGGATGGTTCCGTGAGAGCGGTGACATGCACACAAGTGTGCACAACTCCATTTGTGCAAGCGCCGGTCATACCCTCCCAATGCTTGCACAGCCCTTGTTCAGAGCTGGCTGTAGCCTGGGGATTGGGGACCTCTGGTATAAACTCTCCCGCCTTAGACTGGGGAAGGGGACCGGTCTAGAAGACCTTCAAGGCCCCTTCCAGCTTTATGACCCTACGATTCCTTCTCTTGAAATGGCTGCCGACACACACGGTGGAGCTTCGAGGCAAAGCGGTGATCCCACACTGCATTAGGATGGGTGGGAATGTGGGGCGAATGCATCGAATCTGTCCTGGCACTGTTATTATCCCCAGTAATGATTTTTCTACGAACACATAACGATCACGAAAAGCAAAGGGAATAACAACATCTTTCATTGTGTTGCTGTACGTCTGATCAAGTCATTAGGGAAAACAAGAAAATGTCTTTTTGATGCTGATGTTGCATAAACATCTTTTTTTTTCCGAGGGGGGAAAAATGTTTTTGCATTATCTTAAGAGATGAAAGAGGGTGGGGAAAGAGGAGAAATTCTCCAGCTCTCCATCGCAAGGGCCTTGAAAGACACACAAAAAGTTTTGTTGTTTTTTTCCCCTACCCATCAGTCTTGTCCTGCTAAGGATCTAAAAGGGATCCGCAGGGGAGCGAAATAGCACAGGTAGTCCTTGACTTTGACGACCGTTCGTTTTAGTGACTGTTCGAAGTTACAAGGGCATGGGGAAAAAAAACAAACGATGACCGCTTTTCACGCTTATGACTGATCCAGCATCCCCAGGGTCACGTGATCGAAATTCAGGCGCTAGGCAACTGGCATGCACTTTTGACGGTTGCACTGTCCTGGTGGTCATGTGATCATCATTTGTAACCTTCCCAGCCAGTTTCTGATGAGTAAAGTCAAGGGGGGGGGAAAGCCAGGATTGGCTTAATGACCAAATGCAGGGGTAGGCAACCTTGGCTCTTTTATGACTCGTGGACTTCGACTCCTAGAATTCCTGAGCCAGCCATGCTGAGGGAAAAGGGAGAGGTTTCCAAGCTGAGTCATGCTGGCTCAGGAACTCTGGGAGTTGAAGTCCATATTTCTAAGGCAGGGGTAGGCAACCTTGGCTCTTTTATGACTCGTGGACTTCGACTCCTAGAATTCCTGAGCCAGCCATGCTGAGGGAAAAGGGAGAGGTTTCCAAGCTGAGTCATGCTGGCTCAGGAACTCTGGGAGTTGAAGTCCATATTTCTAAGGCAGGGGTAGGCAACCTTGGCTCTTTTATGACTCGTGGACTTCAACTCCCAGAATTCCTGAGCCAGCCATGCTGAGGGAAAAGGGAGAGGTTTCCAAGCTGAGCCATGCTGGCTCAGGAATTCTGGGAGTTGAAGTCCACCAGTCATAAAAGAGCCAAGGTTGCCTATCCCTGACCTAATGATTCATTTAACACCTGCAGTGATTCACTTAACAGCTTTGTCAAGAAAGGTCATCAAATGAGACCAAATGCACTCAACCGACGGTCTTGCTTAGCAACTGAAATTGTGGACTCCATTGTAGTCATAAGCCCAGGACTACCTGTGGGACAGTGCTTGGGCAGGGGGTTGGACTAGAAGATCTCCAAAGTCGCTTTCAACTCTGTTACTATGTTAAATAAAACCAGATTGATCTGATAATAACATCTGGAGATAAAGCAGATCGGGATGACCCAGATTCGCTTAACCATCTCACGAGTACCTTAAGCGCTGCAGTGATATGCTTGAAAAATTTGGCAAAAAGGTCATAAAATGGAGCAAAACTCACTTAACAACTGCTTTGCTTGGCCACAGAAATGTTGGGCTCAATTGTGGCCGTAACTCGAGGACTATCTGTATGAATGAACAAAACAGAACTGGTCACCAGATACATAGACTGGAAAAAAATGAGAAAAGAGAATTCAACTAAAATCCATCAGTTCCCATTCTAAAATCCACATGAAAGAGTTTACATTAGAACAAATAAATAACATTAGAATAGAATAGAATAGAATAGAATAGAATAGAATAGAATAGAATAGAATAGAATAGAATAGAATAGAATAGAATAGAATAGAATAGAATAGAATAGAATAGAATAGAATGGAATGGAATGGAATGGAATGGAATGGAATGGAATGGAATGGAGTGGAGTGGAGTGGAGTGGAGTGGAGTGGAGTGGAGTGGAGTGGAGTGGAGTGGAGTGGAGTGGAATGGAATGGAATGGAATAGAATAGAATAGAATAGAATAGAATAGAATAGAATAGAATAGAATAGAATGGAATGGAATGGAATGGAATGGAATGGAATGGAATGGAATGGAATGGAGTGGAGTGGAGTGGAGTGGAGTGGAGTGGAATGGAATGGAATGGAATGGAATGGAATGGAATAGAATAGAATAGAATAGAATAGAATAGAATAGAATAGAATAGAATAGAATAGAATAGTGCAGAATAGAATAGAATAGAATAGAATAGAATAGAATAGAATAGAATAGAATAGAATAGAATAGAATAGAATAGAATGGAATGGAATGGAATGGAATGGAATGGAATGGAATGGAATGGAATGGAATGGAGTGGAGTGGAGTGGAGTGGAGTGGAGTGGAGTGGAGTGGAGTGGAATGGAATAGAATAGAATAGAATAGAATGGAATGGAATGGAATGGAATGGAATGGAATGGAATGGAATGGAATGGAGTGGAGTGGAGTGGAGTGGAGTGGAGTGGAGTGGAATGGAATGGAATGGAATGGAATGGAATGGAATGGAATGGAATGGAATGGAGTGGAGTGGAGTGGAGTGGAGTGGAGTGGAGTGGAGTGGAGTGGAGTGGAGTGGAGTGGAATGGAATGGAATGGAATAGAATAGAATAGAATAGAATAGAATAGAATAGAATAGAATAGAATAGAATAGAATAGAATAGAATAGAATAGAATAGAATAGAATGGAATGGAATGGAATAGAAGGGATCTTGGAGGTCTTCTAGTCCAGCCCCCTGCTCAAGCAGGAGAACCTATACCATTTCAGATAATTGATCATCCAGTCTCTTTTTGAAAGCCTCCAGTGATGAAGCACCCTCAATTTCTGAAGGCAAATTTTTCCACTGATTAATTGCTCTAATTTTCAGGAAAAAATTCTGCTTAGTTCTACGCTGGTTCTATCCTCGTTCCATCCATTGTTTCTTGTCTTGCCTTCTGGTGCTTTGGAAAATACTTTGACTCCCTCATTTTCATAGGAGCAGCTCAAATATTGGAAGACTGCTATCATGTCACCCCCTAGTCTTTCTGGACAAGACATACCTAATTCCTGTAACGCTTCTTCATATGTTTTTGGCCTCCAGCCCCCTAATCATCTTTGTTGCTTTTCTCTGCACTCTTTTCAAAGTCTCCACATCTTTTTTTTTAATATTGTGGTGGCGAGAACTGGACGCAGTATTCCAAGTGTTGTCTTTTCAAACACTTGCATTAGAGATGCAAGTGTTGTTTTTTTTTTTTTTAAAAAAAAAGGAGATATTCCAGATGTAGCTGAGATGCCCAAAAGATTTTTTAGAACAGTTTGCATTAGAAATATGATGTATTCAGGAGCATGGAGTTCAAAGGAGCTGCCATTTATCAAAGCTGTTTTTTAAAAAAACATACCATTAGATAGACTTAAAAAGGATTTCAGAAGGAAAGTTGTATGCAAAATACCTTTTTAAAAAAAATGGACAACAAGCTACAAAACCTATACCATATATAAAGCTGGCTATGTTAAGAAGACAAATAAAACATTTTTTTCCGGTTTAAACTCTCTCTCTCACACACACACACAAATAAATGGGTGGAACAGAATAAAGGAAAGTCTGTTTTGAATCAAGTTTGATCCTTGGGGCCCTCAGGTAGTTTTCCTGGAAAGAAATATGGGGAAAAAATTGCTTTCTTCCAAAGAGATGCTTCCGTCCCAGAATTTTCCAGTCTACACACCACAGTCCTTGGATTTAGAAAGAAGTCAAAATTCTAGAGTAGACCTCTAAAGATTGCTCCCCCTTGTGAAACCATGATCATCCTCCTCTCGGATTGTTCTGAATGCTACAATCAGAAACAAAAATAACAAAGTAACGGAATAACAGAGTTGGAAGGGACTTTGGAGGTCTTCTCCAGACAAGTGGCTGTCCGGTCTCTTCTCAAAAACCTCCAGTGATGGAGCACCCACATCTTCTGGAGTTAAGCTGTTCCTCTGGTTAATTGTTCTCTTTGATGGAAGATTTCTCCTTACTTCTAGGTTGGTTCTGTCTTTAATTAGTTTCCATCCATTGCTTCTTGACCTGCCTTCACACATACACCTAATCTAACACAGAACATAACATAGAATAAGAGTTGGAAGGGACCTCGGTGGTCTTCTAGTCCAACCCCCTGCTTAAGAAGGAGACCCTATACCATTTCAGATAAATGGTTGTCCAGTCTGTTTTTGAAAGCCTCCAGTGATGTAATACCCATAACTTCTGGAGACAAAACATTCCCTTGGCCGATTAACCTTTATGAAATTTCTCCTACGTTCTAGGTTGCTTCTGTCCTTGGCTAGTTTCCAACCATTGTTCTCGTCTTGCCTTTTGGTTCTTTGGAAAAGAGTTTGACACACACAGCCTCCTTGTCTTGTTGTTGGCAAGCTGCTCCACTGGTTAATTGTCACTGTTTGGAAGTTTCTCCTTAATTCCCTATTTTTATTTGTATTTTTTTTTTATTTCTTTGAGTTCTGAGTCATCGCCTGGAGCTACAGCTTTGTGTGACAGGGTGGGTTTCCTAATCACAAGCAAGATCAGAGCTCCTGAGATGTTCCTTATAAATACGGCTTGCTTCACTTGTCCAAATTATATGGTTTCCTGCAGCTAAATTCTTTCAGATGAATTATGGCCCAAGGAAGACCCTTGGCATTCTCCTCAAAATAATTACTGGCAATGTCATTCTGGAGCTGCACTGAACCAGGAGGTAGCCAACCACATTTTAGATGGTTGAGTTGTGGCAGGCAAGCCCAGGAAAGAGGGTTAATTGAGGGAAGCCTTGCATAAGTTAATCATGGGTGAGCATCTCAAGCATGCATAGCCAGTGGACATTAAAAATGTAAGTCCACATTCTGGACAGAGAGGACCGCTGGTTTGAAAGAGGGGGGTCAAAGAGGCCATCTAGGTCAAAATTGAACAGCCCTCTCAACAAGAGGGGGAGGGATACAACACCGTCTATCTCCAGTCTACAACACAGTCCTTTCAGCAGTTCCAAGAAGGCTCCACAGCCATTTGCACCACTCAGGTGACCCTGAAGATACAGACAAACCTCCAAGTGGCCTCAATGGCTCTCTAAAATGATGCAAATGACCAGCTGTCTGTAAGAAATATAAATCCTTCCATTCCCCACCATCCACTCAGAGCTGAAGAAGCTTCTTGGATGAGAAGTGAAACATGGAGAAGCAAAGCAATAGGTGGAGAAAAGCAATGTTTTACATTTAGACAGGAAACATCAAAGATATAAGTACAGATTAGGTGAGACCTGGCTTAAAAACAGTAACTGTGAGAGGGACCTTGGAGTCCTAGTGGACGATCACTTGACCATGAGCCAGCAATGTGCAGCAGCAGCCAAAAAAGCTAATACAATCCTGGGTTGTATAAACAGAGGCATAGAATCAAGATCATGTGAATTAGTAGTACCGCTTTATAAAACCCTATTGAGACCACACCTGGAATACTACAGCCAATTTTGGTCAACATATCCCAAAAAGGATGTTGAGAGTTTGGAAAAAAATCAGAGAAGAGCAACTAAGATGATCCAAGGCCTGGAGACTAAAACATACGAAGATCGGCTGCGGGACATGGCTTTGGCTAATCCAGTGATGGCGAACCTTTTAGAGACCGAGTGCTCAAACTGCAACCCAAAACCCACTTATGTATCATCGGGGTACCAGGGGGGCATGGCCCATTGTGTGGGTGTGGCCAATTGGGTGACCGTGGCCCATTGGGTGGGCGTCTCTGCAGTGGTAACAGCAGACTGGGTGGGACTACAAAGTTCAATCAATCAATTCCAACTTTGCGAGATTTTTTTTTCCCGCGAGAAGTTGAAATTGATTGATTGAACCTTTTTTTTTTTTTTTGCACACGGCGGCAGAGGCCTAAAGTGAAAAGGTTTTATAAAATCCAGATGAAGGCCTAGGACTGGGGCGACAGCACGCGTGCCCACAGAGAAGGCTCTGCGTGCCACCTGTGGCATGCGCACCATAGGTTCGCCACCACAGGGCTAATCTAAAGAAAAGAAGAAACAGGGGTGACATGATAGCAGTATTCCAGTATTTGAGAGGCTGCCACAAAGAAGAGGGGGTCAAATTATTCTCCAAAGCACCAGAGGGCAAGACAAGAAACAATGGTTGGAAACTGATTAAAGAGAGAAGTAACCTGGAACTAAGGAGAAACTTCCTGACAGTGAGGGCAATTAACCAATGGAACTGCTTGCCTCCAGAAATCATGAGTGCTCCATCACTGGAGGTTTTGACTAGACAGTCACTTGTGTGGAATGGCATAGGTTCTCCTACCTGAGCAGGGGGACTGGACTAGAAGACCTCCAAGGTCCCTTCCAGCTTCTATTCCATTCCATTCCATTCCATTCCATTCCATTCCATTCCAGTCCAGTCCAGTCCAGTCCAGTCCAGTCCAGTCCAGTCTATTTCTATTTCTATTCTATTCTATTCTATTCTATTCTATTCTATTCTATTCTATTCTATTCTATTCTATTCTATTCTATTCTATTCTATTCTATTCTATTCTATTCTATTCTATTCTATTCTATTTTCCCTTCTGTTCTATTCTATTCTATTCTATTCTATTCTATTCTATTCTATTCTATTCTATTCTATTCTATTCTATTCTATATCCCCTTCTCTATTCTATTCTATTCTATTCTATTCTATTCTATTCTATTCTATTCTATTCTATTCTATTCTATTCTATTCTATATTCCCTTCTCTATTCTATTCTATATTCCCTTCTCTATTCTATTCTATTCTATTCTATTCTATTCTATTCTATTCTATTCTATTCTATTCTATTCTATTCTATTCTATTCTATTCTATTCTATTCTATTCTATATTCCCTTCTATTCTATTCTATTCTATTCTATTCTATTCTATTCTATTCTATTCTATTCTATTCTATTCTATTCTATTCTATTCTATATTCCCTTCTCTATTCTATTCTATTCTATTCTATTCTATTCTATTCTATTCTATTCTATTCTATTCTATTCTATTCTATTCTATTCTATTCTATTCTATTCTAGACAAACAAGAAAGTCCAGTTGCCTCCTGAAAAAGCATATTTGGGACAACAATGACCTGGATGACTGAGAATCTCCATGGACAAATATAAGATATCACAGCGTGTCCTGTGAGTTGAGATCAGCTGATCTTGCCTAGTCTCATCTCATCTACAAACTGACTGGATTCAGCCACTCTATGAAGTTCTAAGGAGGTTTCTTTGATTTTAACACAATCAATGAATTCCAACTTGGCTTACAGTTTTGCATTCTGTCAGCTTCACCGGGGGGAAGCTAACCATTGTTGTACAGGCCGTCTTCACCCTTGTGAGCACAATTGAGCCCAATGTTTCTGTAGCCAACCGAGATGGTTGATAAGGCATTTTGTCTCACTTTACAACCTTTGCTGCCCCTGTTCTTAAGTGAATCACTGCAGGTGTTAAGTGAGTAAGCAGTTGTGAAGTCAACCTGGCTTCTGCTATTGACCTTGCTTGTTTGAAAGTCACAAAAGGGAATCACACTACTCCTGGAAATAGCAACCCTCATAAATATGAGCCAATTGTGGTCATAAGTTGAGGATTACCTGTATGAATGAACAAAATAGACCTGGTCACCACATCCATGGACTGAGCCATTTGCCAAGTATGCAAATTTTGATCAGGTGACCATGTGGATGCTGCAATGGTCACAAGTGTAAAAAAACTGTCATAATGGTTGCAACTTGAGGACTACCTGCGTAGTCTATGAATTATGCTTTATAGCTCTGTTTGTAATGGGAGCTGAGCTGATTCAATTGTTAGGCATATGGTGTTAGCCTACAATGTTGGGTTGAAAATATATTAACCATAATGCTATGACTTTAAGAAGTTAATTGGCCAATGGGTGTGTAAGTGTTCTCATGGCCATAAGAGGAAGCTAGGAACGTAGCTTCTCTCTCTCTCTCTGAATTCACTGATCTCTACTATTACTGTTTTTGCTCTGCTGTTGGTTTACTACTGTTGTAAACCTGAACTGTGTATTGACCTCTGGACCGGTAAGAAGACTTTGTAGTTTGGATTACTCCTTGGACTGTTGCTATTGTAAATGACCTGGACTGTTTATGACCTGGACTGTGCATTTTTGTTCTTACACCACCTCAAAAGTAAACTACTTTTTTGTTTTAACTCAGTGTACTCTTTCTGTGTGACCTTTTACTGCTCTCAGTACCCTTCCTTGTCTGTGCAACTCTTTGGTAGCACAAGGAGACCCTGCACACCAAATTCCTAAGCTTGCCTTATCTTGGTATATGTCACACTGTGAGAGAGAAAGAGAAAAAATTTAAGGTAGCAAGGCTGAATCACATATTTTAAGAAGGAAATGAATATTTTGATTCCAACTGTCTTGGATGGACAGTAAGAATTTTTTTCCCCTGCAGGAAGGAATATAGAACATAAAATAACAGAGTTGGAAGGGAGCTCAGAGGTCTTCTAGTCCAACCCCCTGCTCAAGCAGGATACCCTATACCACTTCAGTCAAGGGACTGTCCAGTCTCTTCTTAAAAACTTCCAGTGATGAAGCACCTACAACATCTGGAGGCAAGTTGTTCTCAGTGTTTGGAAGTTTCTCCTTAGTTCTAGTTTGCTTCTCTCCTGGATGAGTTTCCATCCATTGCTTCTTCTCCTGCCTTCAGGTGTTTTGAAGAAGAGCTTGACTCCCTCTTCTTTGGGGCAACCCCTGAGATATTGGAAGACTGCTATCATGTCACCCTTTGTCCTTCTCTTCATTAAACTAGACATACCCAACTCCAGCAACCATTCTTTATTTGTTTTAGCCTCCAGCCCTCTAATCATCTTTGTTGCTCTTCTCTGCACTCTTTCCAGAGTCTTAACATCTTTTTTATATTGTTGTGACCAGAACTGGATGTGTATTCAAATTTGCCTTAAACTGGCCTTTTTTTTTTAAGAGCGAGATAAAGAGACAGATATTCCCTTCTGTAGATTTTGTAATTTACAGAGAACAAGAGAAACCAGAAATGGGTGGAACTCCGTGTCTCCATTTTTCACCTCCACTTTTAACAGAGGCCCTATCTCAAAAGTTTCTAATGCACCCATTGGTTTTGTCACATTTTCCCAGCGAACAAAGAAGCCTACTTTTTCCTGCTAAATTTTGTTTTGTAAACTGAAGCTTTTGTGGAAATCAAGGTGCTCATTATTTTTTCCCCAGCAGTTTTCCATTGTTTATATTCGTTGCTTCAGTTGAATATCTGAAAAGTGGTTATTATGCCCCAGATAAATGAAGGGGAAGATGTGCCTAGATGTTTGTTTGTTTGTTTGTTTGTTTGTTTGTTTGTTTGTTTGTTTGTAACACTCTTCTTCCAGATGATTGAAAATTGCACAGGCAGACTTGCCTTCAAAGAAGAGTAATTGGAAGTCCTCTTTGTTTCAGAGTTTAAGAGGTGGAGGCAACTGAAATAATGCTTAATCAATGATAAAGCAAACTTGTTAATGTTAGAGGCCTGGGTTTTATTAGCAGGAGGCCCAGGTTGGCATTGGCCAACTTTAGAAAGTTGCAACAATTTCCCAGACTCTGTGTGTTTGTGTGTGTGTGTGTGTGTGTGAGAGAGAGAGAGACAGAGAGAGAGAGAGAGAGAGAGAGGGAGAGAGGGAGAGAGGGAGAGAGATGTGAAGAATCAGGACCACATGCTAAGCTCCAGTTAATCAAGTCAATCTCCTTATCAGGAGAATCCAACCTAGAACTCAGGTTCCAACAGTCTTCCAATCTCTGAGGGCCTGCCAAAAAGAAGACGGAGTCAAGCTATTCTCCAAAGCACCAGAAGTCAAGACAAGAAACAATGGATGGAAACTAATCAAGGAGAGAAGCAACCTGGAATTAAGGAGAAATTTCCTGACTGTTAGAACAATCAACCAGTGGAGCAAACTGCCTTCAGAAGTTGTGGGTGCTCCTTCACTGGAGGCTTTTAAGAAGAAATTGGACTTGAGCAGGGGATTGGACTAGATAGAAGACTTCCAATGACCCTTCTAGTTCCAGAAGCTAGTACTTTTGCATCCCAAAAATGTTTACATTTTGGGTATAAATAGTGGATTTAATATTTCCCTCCCTGGGTCATTTAGAACAGGGGTCTTCAAACTCAGCCCTTTTATGACCCATGGATGTCAACTCCCAGAATTCCTCAGCCAGACACACTGGCTGAGGAATTCTGGGAGTTAAAGTCTATGAGTCATAAAAGGGCCAAGTTTGAAGACCCCTGATTTAGAACATGCATTGGAAACCTGCATTGCACCCTTCTCAAGAATCTAGACTCTAGATGGGGTACAGAGAAGAGCAACAAAGATGATTGGGGGACTGGAGGCTAAAACATATAGGGAACGGTTGCTGGAATTGGGTATGTGTAGTTTAACGAAGAGAAGAGTGAGGGGTGACATGATAGCAGTGTTCCAATATCTCAGGGGCTGCCACAAAGAAGAGGGAGCCAAGCTATTCTCCAAAGCACCTGAAAGCAGGACAAGAAGCAATGAATGGAAACTAGTCAAGGAAAGAAGCAACCTAGAACTAAGGAGAAACTTCCTGACAGTTAGAACAATTAACCAGTGGAACAACCTGCCTCCAGAGGTGGTGAATGCTCCAACACTGGAGGTTTTTAAGAAGAGACTGGCCAGCCATTTGTCTGAAATGGTATAGGGTTTCCTGCCTGAGCAGGGGGTTGGACTAGATGACCTCCAAGGTCCCTTCCAACTTCTTCTTCTTCTTCTTCTTCTTCTTCTTCTTCTTCTTCTTCTTCTTCTTCTTCTTCTTCTTCTTCTTCTTCTTCTTCTTCTTCTTCTTCTTCTTCTTCTTCTTCTTATTATTATTATTATTATTATTATTATTATTATTATTATTATTATTATTATTATTATTATTATTATTATTATTATTATTATTATTATTATTATTATTATCATCTCATCCTTGGGATACTATCCTGCAGAATCCAAATTTTATTGCGCTTGTATTTTATGGTCCTTCCCCCTGAGGTTAACATAGAGGCAACAGTGTCTCAAGAGCTGTTTTGCTGGGGTGTGCAATTAAAGACTTGGCAGGTATATAATTTAGTGTGGCATTAATTGGCTAAGAGACAGAGCATAAAGGAAATGTTTGGTCCGTGAGGCTGCAAGCGTTCCTGCTTTGGGAAGGACAGGACACCTCGCAAATATGATCGCAACAATTCACCCGTGAAAACCAGTTGACTCACGTTTCTCCCTGTTGCCACTTTTCTTCCATGAATAGTTGGACTCGACAGGATGCGTGTCTGCCTGGGTTTTTTCCCTTCTCCCTAATTTAAGGTGACTAAATCTCCAGAGATTCCTTGGGGCTTCATTTGCTATGGTGATAATATGCAAACAAAAATCCAAGCAGGCTTTGGGACTAGTTTGAGCTACTGAATTCAGCTCCCAGAAATGCTGAATTCGGTTAGAGTTAGACGGTAAATGAACACAATCATATTCCAGTGTTCACAGCCTGATCCCAAATTCTAGAATTCTTATTCATGATTTGGGACATCTGGGAGAATTATAGTTGCAGAGTGGGAAGGTACCTTGGAAATTATCTCACCCAGATGTTGCTCCACTGGAGGAATTGTTGTTATGGCATCCTTCCAGCCTCATCTCCGAATGAAGGAGAGGAATTATCGAACAACGCTTTCTCTTAGGATAATTTTCCTGGCTTCCAAACAAGTTCTACTTCAAGTTGACTCCATGGGTGTGTTCTGCCCATCTTCTGCCTGTTTGCTCTATATGGTGGTTTTTGCGGTCCTTACACTGTATGTTGTAGATGAGTCCTGATTTTTTTTTTCCTCTCCTTCTGGGGTTGTTGATTTTTTTGGGTCTGCTTAGGGTATTTTGAAGGGCTTTGGTTGGCTTGTGTGCTACGCTGATTCCATGTGGGGGTGGTAGTGTGTGTATTCCAGTGTATCACCATGTAGGAGAAACAGGCAGAAGACTATGAGCACCAACTAGCAGTCAGGATGCAAATTCTTTAATTTCACAACATAGAGACAGATTTAACCATAGTTTAATTGGGGGAAAGGGGACCAGGCCAAGTCCAAAAATGCCAGGGAATTTCTAGTAGAGTTGGAAGGGCCCTTGGAGATTGTCTAGTCCAGCCCCTGCTCAAACAGGAGACTCGGTTAGCCCAGTCCCAGCTTGATCACTTAGAAAAGAAAGATCCTTGACTCCATTTGTAGAGAAAAGCTTTGCTTTTACTAAGGTCAAGTGGTTACAGAATAAGCAAAGCCCAGTCTGAATATTCCCGCATAAACCCAGTGCTTTTCTGTTATCCCAGGCCCTCCTGTACCCTCCCGGTAATCTGCTCAGTGTCCAATAGCATTCAAATTAATTGTTTTGGTAACAGTTCTAAGGTTTGGTGCTTCTTTTTTTTTTATAAATGAATCTTTATTTACATTTCGTGTTAAAAACACACCATACACCAACAAAAAACAAACAAAAAAAAACATTTACAATATACAAAAAACGAAGAAATCAAAAAAATTGAAAACCATTTCAAAAATTTCACAATTTTCACAACTAACAATTATATCCCACTCATTAAGTCTCTTATAACTATTCAACTCCAAAGCTTATTCATTAACAAAGACTATATCACTTCATTTTTGACCAACCTCCAAGCCACCCTCATTTCTTTAATCTGTTTGCGTTCCATTCTCACACTAAGAGCCATGGTGGCGCAGTGGTTAGAATGCAGTATTTCAGGCTAATTCTGTCAGCTGCCAGCAGCTCGATCCTGACCGGCTCAAGGTCGACTCAGACTTCCATCCTTCTGAGGTTGGTAAAATGAGGATCCAGATTGTTGGGGACAATAGGCTGAGGTTGTAAACTGCTTAGAGAGGGCCGTAAAGCACTGTGAAGCTATTGCTATCTGACATCCTAATACCTAATAGCCAACCAGGTGTTGTGGTGGCACAGTGGTTAGAATGCAGTATTCCAGGCTAATTCTGCCAACTGCCAGAAGTTCAGTTCTCACCGGCTCAAGATTGACTCAGCCGTCCATCCTCCAAGGTCGGTAAAATGATGGCCCCGATTGTTGGGGACAACAGGCTGACTCAGTAAACTGCTTAGAGAGAGCTGTAAAGTGCTAGGAAGTGATACATAAGTCTAACTGCTATTGTCCTTCCTTCCATCCTTCCTTCCTTCCTTCCTTCCTTCCTTCCTTCCTTCCTTCCTTCCTTCCTTCCTTCCTTCCTTCCTTCCTTCCTTCCTTCCTTCCGAGCTGTGATGGCACAGTGGCTAGAATGCAGTACTGCAGGCAAGCTCTGCCCACTGTCCAGAGTTCGACTCTGACTGGGGTCAAGGTGGACTCAGGTCAACTCAAGTTGGTAAATGAAGACCCAGATTGTTGGGGAAAATATGATGACTCTGCAAACCACTTAGAGAGGGCTGTAAAGCACTGTGAAATGGTACATAAGACTAAGTGCTATTCTTATTGTGTCCTTGGAGCTCTCAACCCTTCTCTCCAATTGGCACCTCTGATCAACCCCCTCCCTGTTTCCTGTCATCTCCCTTCCCTGCATTCCCTTTTCCCCTTCCTCCCTCTCCCCTTTTCATGGCAGGATGCCATCAACACAAAGTGAAGCAGAAGTGTTGTGATGGCAGATCTGACAGACCCCATACTATTTCAGACCAATGGCTGTGCAATCTCTCCTTAAAAACTCCAGCAGTACATCTGTACCCCCATTGTGGACACAAGGTCCTAGATCACCCCCGTGGATGTGCAATATTAGAAGAAGATGGCAAATACTACATCAAAAGTGGAGCAGCTAAATGTGACTTTCGTCGTCTTTCTCTGTGGACCGAGGAATGAGCTGAAGCCATCCTCAGGAGGGCAGGACATTTAAACATGGCTTGTTGGGTATGTTTGTGGACTGCTTCAAAGACAGGAGAAAGAGGCCTAAGCATTGCCTCTCTCCAGAGACCAACTGGTCTATAGTCTTTGAAACCGTTATGGCAAGGGAATAAGTTTTCCCTTCGCTAAGTTTATATTTATCTACAAGACGGTCTTCAGCCAACTCTAGGGACTACAGCTAGGAAACGGCGTGACATAGAAGAAAGCCAGTTTAATTTGAGGATGGCTTCCATTTTAATCAACCTGAATTAAGTCGAGGACAAAGGGAACCGATACAGTGTGACAAATTCATCTCAATTCCACTGTCTGTGCCAGAAAGTTTATAAAAATTATCCACCGAGGTGGCATTCTTAGAATGCCACAACCTGCTTAGGTTGGATCTAGCTGGTGGGGATGTTGCTTAGAGCAAATGCTGAGGCTGGTCCTCTACCAAATCATTCTGTGGGAAGCCAGAAAAAAAGAATTCAGGAATGAAGGCTCCTTGGTGCACTCTGAGCTTGGTTGTTTTCTTGCAGAAATTTCATTACCCAACTTGGTAACATCATCAGTGCTTAGGAACATTGTTCCTAAGGATGATTCCTAAATATTATTATCACCGTCTGGGTTTTATTTGATCAGTCTGAGCAATTTAATCAGTTTGCAGCTAAATTACGGATACTGTACAACAGAGTCTTTCTATTACTCTACAAAATTTGAAGATTCAAACAAAGTCTACCAAGGCAGAAAGAGAAGAAAAAAGAATGCAAGGATTACAGCTGTTCAGTAACCATCTTTAATGCACCTCAAGTATAAAGGGGAATATTTGTAGCTCGGGGTTGACATGAGGGATCCTTGGTGCTTTCTGAGTTTGCTTGTTTTCCTGCAGATGTTTCATAACCCAACTAGGGAACCTCATCAGTGCTAGAAGAGGAGAGGAGGAGGAGGAGGAGGAGGAGGAGGAGGAGGAGGAGGAGGAGGAGGAGGAGGAGGAGGAGGAGGAGGAGGAAGACAACGATGACTGTGGGGTTCTTGAGGCTGTCTGAACTTGGTTGTTTTCTTGCAGATTTTTCATTACCCAACTACATAACATCATCAGTGCTAGAAGGGAATGTGGTTTGCAGAGAGGAGGAGGAGGAGGAGGAGGAGGAGGAGGAGGAGGAGGAGGAGGAGGAGGAGGAGGAGGAGGACGATGACTGTGGGGTTCTTGAGGCTGTCTGAACTTGGTTGTTTTCTTGGAGATCTTTTATTACCCAACTACATAACATCATCAGTGCTAGAAGGGAATGTGGTTTGCAGAGAGGAGGAGGAGGAGGAGGAGGAGGAGGAGGAGGAGGAGGAGGAGGAGGAGGAGGAGGAGGAGGAGGAGGAGGAGGACTGTGGGGTTCTTGAGGCTGTCTGAACTTGGTTATTATCTTGGAGATCTTTTATTACCCAACTACATAACATCATCAGTGCTAGAAGGGAATGTGGTTTGCAGAGAGGAGGAGGAGAAGGACGAGGAGGAGGAGGAGAAACATGGTTAGAAGTCTTCTCACATCATCCTCAACACTCTCATTTCTGCCTTTAAGTATATGCACCCATTTTTTTAAAAAACCCTCCCCTTCCAGAATAACAGAATAATAACAGAATAACAGAGTTGGAAGGGACCTTAGTGAACTTCCATTGCAACCCCTGTTCATGCAGGAGAACCTACATGATTTCAGACAAATGGTTCTCCTATCTCTTCTTAAAAGCCTCCAGAGTTGCAATACCCACAATTTCTGGAGGCAAGCTGTTCCACTGGTTAATTGTTCTGTTAGGAAGCTTTGCCTTAATCCCAGGTTGCTTCTCTCCCTGATTAGTTTCCGTCGGTTGTTTCTTGTCCTGCCTTGCGGTGCTTTGGAGGATAGGTGGACTCCCCCTCTTTTTTTTTGGCAACCCCTCAAATACTGGAAGCCTGCTATCATGTCACCCCTCTTCCTTCTTTTCACTAGACTAGACAAATCCAATTCCCGCAACCATTCTTCACATGTTTCGGTCCCCTGTCCCCACTCACGCTTTAATAAAATAAAAATAAAATAAAAAAACATGCAAAGGAATTCTGTGCAACTCTGTTAATTTTATTTTACAGAATTTTAGCCACTTCATAACCATTGGAGATTAATAACTATCTATGGTCTCATTTGTGCAGTAATAAAGCTCCCCTTTCTTGCTTAATAAAAATAATCAGCAAATAAATGAATGGGCAAAGAGTGGAACTTTTTGAGGAATTAATTCCATGGCACGCAGCAAAGATTTTGTTGTTGTTGTTGTTGTTTTATGATGCTGTAAGCAACCGGAAGGGGAACAGTACTCTTTCTTCAAGGAGCATCACCAGGTTGATGGCATGATGTTCCTCAGATACAGCAGCAGCTTCCTGAGAACAGTAGAGAGACTCCACATGCATGACTGGGTCCTTCAAAGCTTGAAAGGGGTTCTGTTGCTTTGATGGTGACAGCTTGCGGGAAGAACCTCTTTGAAGCAGGTTTGAAGCAGGATCACCCTTGGAATACCGCATCCAGTTTTGGTCGCCACGGTATAAAAAGAGGTGTTGAGACTCTGGAAAGAGTGCAGAGAAGAGCGACAAAGATGATCAGGGGACTGGAGGCTAAAAGATACGAAGAACACTTGCTGGAATTGGGAATGTCTAGTTTAATGAAAAGAAGGACGAGGGGGGACATGATAGCAGCGTCCCAATATCTCAGGGGCTGCCCCAAAAAAGAGGGAGTCAAGCTATTCTGCAAAGCACTTGAGGGCAGGACAAGAAGCAGTGGATGGAAAATAATGGAGAGAAGCAACCTGGAACTAAGGACGAATTTCCTGGCAGTCAGAACAATTAGTTGTGAATTCTCCAACAGTGGAAATTTTTAAGAGGAGATTGGACAACCATTTGTCTGAAATGATATAGGGTTTCCTTCTGGAGCAGGATGTTGGACCAGAAGACCTCCAAGGTCCCTTCCAATTCTGTTATTCTATTATTCAGATTCTCAAAGGGATAGAGGTATCTGGTTCCAAACAACAGAATGGAGTGAACAGTTTCACGGAAAGATGTTCCTCAGGCACAACTGTAGCCTCCTGAGAAGAAAAGCGAGACTGTGCACACATGGCTGGGTTTTTCACATCTTCAAAGGGAGTGCTTTGGTTTCACCGACCTCTTTGTATGAAGGGCCTCTTTGAAGCAGGTCTACAAAGGGATGGAGATTCTTGGTTCCAAAGAGCAGAATGAAGTGATGGTGATGCTTTGCTTCATGGGAGGAAAAAAGGCTTTGGTGCAGGGTCTTCACATGGGCAGACCACCATAGCTGGCTAAAGAAAGCCCTGGACAGATTAACTCATACTTGCGATGACTCCCCTGGTTGCTTTCCCAGATACTTCTCCAGATGCCAGTTCAGAGAAGGATGACCCAGTTCCAGGCATTTCTGGAGGGGAATTGGTCAATGGCTCTGGGCAGCTGTTTGAGAGGTATACAGCTGCAGCAGGGCAGCCCTGAGGCTTCAGGGGGAGAAAGCGTGCAGCTGCAGCCAGTCAGGGATGAGGAAGAGGAACTGCTTTCTGCAGGCACTGCCTGATCTGAGAACACATAGGGCAGAGAAAAGGCAGGAGCGGAGAAGGTCAGCCAGATTACTCAGAAGGAGGCAGCTTCGCCCTTTTTGATGGGCTGCACCAGAAGTTGGCTATTTAGCACAGCAGACAGATGGAGAGGATGCTGGGAACAACATGTTTGCTTCCTTGCTGTGTGTGCTTGCCTTGAACTTTGGGTTGTGTCTCTTCAGCTGTTTCCTTTGCCTTGCCTCCTCTTTGCCTGTGGGCCAGCCTTTGCCAAGGGAATTTTCTTGGGCCTGGTGGACTGGACTCGCCTTTCCCTTGAGGGCTAGTGTTGGCTTCATTTGAGTAGCCCATTGAACTCATTGGGGTTGAGCTGGTGCTGGCACAGGGAATAGCTGGGGAACACCAATTCAGGCTCAGAAGCCTTAACAGAGACTCCTTTGCACCGGTGGTGTGTGTTTGTGTGCATGAGTGGGACAGCACAATACTTCAGAAGAAATAGCCAGAAGAAATATTTTGACTAGCATGAAGCACCTTCTTGATGAGAATTGTATGACTGTGTCACCTTTATGCCTCATCAAAGCTAATGGTGCCCTCTTCACACAACTCAATGAGGAAAGATAGGAGTTTGGGGAAAGAGTGATGTATCTGGCACATGTCAGTATAGATACTGATTAGCTCCAGAGATGGACAAACTCTGGATCTTGGCTTACATGATCCAAGAGAGTCTCTAAACTAAGGAACTCCAGATGCTGGCAAAGTTTGCATTAAATTCCTGCAACAAAGGTGTATTCATTGGAAAGAAAGCAAGGTCAACCTCAAGCAGTAGACAGATGAAACAATTAGCTAGTTTTCTTGTATTTTAAAAAGGAGTCTAGACAATTACCTGTATGAGATGGTGTAGGTTCTCTTGCTTGAGTAGAGGACGAGAAGACCTCCAGGGTCCCTTCCAGATTCTATTCTATTCTATTCTATTCTATTCTATTCTATTCTATTCTATTCTATTCTATTCTATTCTATTCTATTCTATTCTATTCTATTCTACTCTACTCTACTTTACTCTACTCTACTCTACTCTATTTTATTCTACTCTACTCTACTCTACTTTACTCTACTCTACTGTATTCTACTGTATTCTACTGTATTCTATTCTATTCTATTCTATTCTATTCTATTCTATTCTATTCTATTCTATTCTATTCTATTCTATTCTATTCTATTCTATTCTATTCTATTCTATTCTATTCCATTCTACACTATTCTGTTCTATTCCATTCCATTCTATTTCATTCCATATTTCCTATCCTATCCTATCCTATCCTATCCTATCCTATCCTATCCTATCCTATCCTATCCTATCCTATCCTATCCTATCCTATCCTACCCTACCCTACCCTACCCTACCCTACCCTATCCTATCCTATCATTGTAGACTTGTAACTAACAGGTGGGGTCCTTAGTGTTTTCTGAGCTTGGTTGTTTTCTCACAGATGTTTCATGATGTTTTATTCATGGCCAATGCGGGACTCGAGATGATGATCCAAAGAGACCCAGAGGCTGATGACATCTAAAGATACTTCTGAACTCCACTTAGATACTTAGGGTTTCTCCTAAAAGACAAGGCACAGCACCTAAAGCTCTGCTATACTATTCTTTTTGAGCCTTGCTTCTAATCATCAGCAATTCCCGGTCCTGACCACAGGCTGTGAGAACTTCTCAAGTCAACTTTAGTATCAAAGCCAAAGTAATAAAAAGAGAGGGAATATTGTGATAAATTGCTCGCTCTGTGGCCTTTTCCTGCCTTTTTGCATATAGATACACACCGACACCGACGACACCACGATTGTATGAATTTTTCCCTAAGAAAATGAGAAGCTTGTTTCACTAAATCACTGGTTCCTTAATCAAGGAGCCTTTAAAAAAACATTCTTAAATAAAATACTACTTAAAAATGGGTGCTTTTTGCACTGAGTGGGAGAGAGATAGCAATGGAATATATAGTATATCAGCCTGAATTAGCTTTTCACGGCACAAGATGTAAACAAATCTATTTAATTAGAACACCTTGTTCGTGTTGCGTCCCAAGTTATTTTTCATTAAGAGGGGAGGGGGGGAAATGCTTACTGGGAAATTTCAGGCAGCATTACGCAAACTATCTAACAGTTGGGCTAGATTTAATTGTTCTTATTTCTGCACTTTTATGATTATAAACACTCTCTGCCAGCTTTTGTCAGCTCACCCGCATTTCTGTGTTGAAATCCCTGTTTGTTTTTTAAGCCAGAGATGATGGGAGCTGTAGTCAATACAACAGCAGAGGGGGAGGGGAGAGGGAGGGAGATGGGAGGGGAGAAGGAGGAGGAGGGAGGGGGGGAATGAAAGGGAGAAAAACGAGAGAGAGGGGAAGGAAGGAAATTGGATGAGTAGGGAAGGTAGGAGGGAGGAGGGAGGGAAGGAGGAAGAAAGAAAATAGGAAGGAAAGAGAAAAGAAAAGGGAACAGGGAAAAGGAAGGGATGGAATGGAAGGAAGGACAAAATAGGAAGGGGAGGGAGGGAGGAGGGAAGGAAATAAGAAGGAAAGAGAAAGGAAGGGGAAAGAGAAGGGACAGAAGGGAAGGAAAAGGAAGTGGAGAGAGGGAGGGAGGGAGGGAGGGAGGAAGGAAGGAAGGAAGGAGAAGAGGGAAGGGGAGGGAGGGAGGGAGGGAAGGAAGGAAGGAAGGAAGGAGAAGAGGGAAGGGGAGGGAGGGAGGAAGGAACGAAAAAATAGGAAGGGGAGGGAGGGAGGAAGGAAGGAAATACGAAGGAAAGAGAAAGGAAGGGGAAAGAGAAGGGACAGAAGGGAAGGAAAAAAGGAAGTGGAAAGAGGGAGGGAGGAAGGAAGGAAGGAAGGAAGGGGAGGGAGGGAGGGAAGGAAGGAAGGAAGGAAGGAAGAAGAAAAGGGAAGGGGAGGGAGGGAAGGAAGGAAGGAAGGAAGGAAGGAAGGAGAAGAGGGAAGGGGAGGGAGGGAGGAAGGAAGGAAAAAATAGGAAGGGGAGGGAGGGAGGAGGGAAGGAAATAAGAAGGAAAGAGAAAGGAAGGGGAAAGAGAAGGGACAGAAGGGAAGGAAAAAGGAAGTGGAGAGAGGGAGGGAGGGAGGGAGGAAGGAAGGAAAGGGAGGGAGGGAGGGAGGGAGGGAGGGAAGGAAGGAAGGAAGGAAGGAAGGAAGGAAGGAAGGAAGGAAGGAAGGAAGGAAGGGGAGGGAGGGAAGGAAGGAAGGAAGGAAGGAAGGAAGGAAGGAAGGAAGGAAGAAGAAAAAGGAAGGGGAGGGAGGGAGGGAGGAAGGAAGGAAGGAAGAAGAAAAAGGAAGGGGAGGGAGGGAGGGAGGGAAGGAAGGAAGGAGAAGAGGGAAGGGAAGGGAGGGAGGAAGGAAGGAAATAAGAAGGAAAGAGAAAGGAAGGGGAAAGAGAAGGGACAGAAGGGAAGGAAAAAAGGAAGTGGAAAGAGGGAGGGAGGGAGGAAGGAAGGAAGGAAGGAAGGAAGGAAGGAAGGAAGGAAGGAAGGAAGGAAGGAAGGGGAGGGAGGGAGGGAGGGAAGGAAGGAAGGAAGGAAGGAAGGAAGGAAGAAGAAAAGGGAATGGGAGGGAGGGAAGGAAGGAAGGAAGGAAGGAGAAGAGGGAAGGGGAGGGAGGGAGGAAGGAAGGAAAAAATAGGAAGGGGAGGGAGGGAGGGAGGAAGGAAGGAAATAAGAAGGAAAGAGAAAGGAAGGGGAAAGAGAAGGGACAGAAGGAAAGGAAAAAAGGAAGTGGAAAGAGGGAGGGAGGAAGGAAGGAAGGAGAAGAGGGAAGGGGACGGAGGGAGGAAGGAAGGACAAAATAGGAAGGGGAGGGAAGGAGGAGGGAAGGAAATATGAAGAAAAGAGAAAGGAAGGGGAAAGAGAAGGGACAGAAGGGAAGGAAAAAGGAAGTGGAGAGAGGGAGGCAGGGAGGGAGGGAGGGAGGGAGGGAGGGAGGGAGGGAGGGAGGAAGGAAGGAAGGAAGGAAGGAAGGAAGGAGAAGAGGGAAGGGGAAGGAGGGAGGAAGGAAGGAAGGAAGAAGAAAAGGGGAGGGGAGGGAGGGAAGGAAGGAAGGAAGGAGAAGAGGGAAGGGGAGGGAGGGAGGGAGGGAGGAAGGAAGGAAGGAAGAAGAAAAAGGAAGGGGAGGGAGGGAGGGAAGGAAGGAAGGAAGGAGAAGAGGGAAGGGGAGGGAGGGAAGGAAGGAAGGAAGGAAGGAGAAGAGGGAAGGGGAGGGAGGGAAGGAAGGAAGGAAGGAAGGAGAAGAGGGAAGGGGAGGGAGGGAGGAAGGAAGGAAAAAATAGGAAGGGGAGGGAGGGAGGAAGGAAGAAAATAAGAAGGAAAGAGAAAGGAAGGGGAAAGAGAAGGGACAGAAGGGAAGAAAAAAAGGAAGTGGAAAGAGGGAGGGAGGAAGGAAGGAAGGAAGGAAGGAAGGAAGGAAGGAAGGAAGGAAGGAAGGAAGGAAGGAAGGAAGGAAGGAAGGGGAGGGAGGGAGGGAGGGAAGGAAGGAAGGAAGGAAGGGGAGGGAGGGAAGGAAGGAAGGAAGGAAGAAGAAAAGGGAAGGGGAGGGAGGGAGAAGGAAGGAAGGAAGGAAGGAAGGAGAAGAGGGAAGGGGAGGGAGGGAGGAAGGAAGGACAAAATAGGAAGGGGAGGGAGGGAGGAAGGAAGGAAATATGAAGAAAAGAGAAAGGAAGGGGAAAGAGAAGGGACAGAAGGGAAGGAAAAAGGAAGTGGAGAGAGGGAGGGAGGAAGGAAGGAAGGAAGGAAGGAGAAGAGGGAAGGGGAGGGAGGGAGGAAGGAAGGAAGGAAGGAAGAAGAAAAGGGAAGGGGAGGGAGGGAAGGAAGGAAGGAAGGAGAAGAGGGAAGGGGAGGGAGGAAGGAAGGAAGGAAGAAGAAAAAGGAAGGGGAGGGAGGGAGGGAAGGAAGGACGGAAGGAGAAGAGGGAAGGGGAGGGAGGGAAGGAAGGAAGGAAGGAAGGAAGGAGAAGAGGGAAGGGGAGGGAGGGAGGGAGGAAGGAAGGAAGGAAAAAATAGGAAGGGGAGGGAGGGAGGAAGGAAGGAAATAAGAAGGAAAGAGAAAGGAAGGGGAAAGAGAAGGGACAGAAGGGAAGGAAAAAATAGGAAGGGGAGGGAGGGAGAGAGGGAGGGAGGAAGGAAGGAAGGAAGGAAGGGGGAAAGGGAAAGGAAAGGAAGGAAGGAAAAATGGAAAGGGAAGCAAAGGGAGGGGAAGGGAAGGGAGGAAGGAGGAAGGAAAGGGGAAGGAAAATGGGAAGGGAAGGGGAAGGAAGGGGAAAGGGAAAAGGAAAGGAAGAAAGGAAAAAATGGGAAGGGAAGGGAAGGGAGGGGAGAGGAGGAGAAGGGAAGGGAAGAAAGGAAAGAGGAAGGAAAGGGGAAGGAAAGGAGAAGGGAATGGGAAAGGAAGGGAAGGGAGGAAAGGAGGAAGGGAAAAATGGGAAAGGAAGAAGAGGGAAGGAAAGGGGAAGGGGAAAGGAAGGAAAGGAGGAAGGGAAAAATGGGAAAGGAAGAAGAGGGAAGGAAAGGGGAAGGGGAAAGGAAGGAAAGGAGGAAGGGAAAAATGGGAAGGGAAGGGAAGACCTGTTTATTTTGGGACTTGGTCCTGTGGCTGCTACTTTAATCTATAGCTCACCCCCTTCCAGTCTGTCTGTCTCATCCGTCAAAGCCTCGCTGGGGACATGAGCATGCAAATATTTCTAAGGTTTGCTAGTTTTATTTTCTTGAAGGGTGGAGGAGAGAAAAAAAAAATAATATACTCTCCCAATATGCCAGCCAGAGGGGGAAACTGTTTATGAAAGAATGTCTTTATTTTTTTTCTTCTTCTTCTAATTCTTTTCCAAGTAACCAGAGAAGATAAAAAGAGAGGTGGGAAGCAAAAAAAACAACAACAACAACAACCCACCCCTTCATCATTTCCCCCCCCCCTCCAACTCTTTTAAAGCTAATGATGCAGTTTCTGATAAATATAAAATAAAACAAAATACATGGGAGACTCTTTTTTTTTTCTTTCTTTCTTTCTCTCCTCGCAAACACTCCGCAAAACACCGAGGACATTAATATTGGTGGAGCTATCTTTTCTATATTACAGTCATATTTCAATAAAGATGGGTTTGGGAGCAGCTGCTAACTTGGATTATTTCTTATTAGAGGGTGGCAAAATATGCAGATTTGCCGCTTCGGCTCACCACCCCCACCTCTCAGGTTGTTTATTACAGGATTTGGCACCCAAAGGAAGAGAAAAATGGAGCAGCCATCAGACACCCTAACCTTAACACTCTACGCAAAAGGAGATAAAATAGAATAGAATAGAATAGAATAGAGCTGGAAGGGACCTTGGAGGTCTTCTAGTCCAGCCCCCTGCTCAAGCAGGAGAACCTGTACCATCTCAGACAAGTGACTGTCCAGTCTCTTTTTAAAAACCTCCAGAGATGGAGCGCCCACGATTTCTGGTGGTAAGCTGTTCCACTGGTTAATTGTCCTCACTGTCAGGACCTTTCTCCTTAATTCCAGGTTGCTTCTCTCCTTGGTCAGTTTCCAACCATTCTTTCTTGCCCTGCCCTCTGGTGCTTTGGAGAATAATTTGACCCCCTCCTCTTCTTAGTGGCAGCCCCTCAAATACTGGAACGCTGCTATCATGTCTCCCCTATTTCTTCTTTTCTTTAGAGTAGCCAAACCCAAGTCCTGCAGCCCAAGTTCTTCGTATGTTTTAGTCTCCAGGCCTTGGATCATCTTAGTTACTCTTCTCTGAACTTTTTCTAAGTTGTTAACATCTTTTTTGTAGCATGGTGACCAAAATTGGCTGCAGTCTTCCAGGTGTGGTCTTACTAGGGTTTTATAAAGCGGTACTAATAGTTTGTGTGATGTTGACTCTATGCCTCTGTTTCTGCAATCCAGGATTGTTTGAGCTTTTTTTAGCTGCTGCTGCTGCTGCACACTGCCGGCTCATAGTCAAGTGATCGTCCACTAGGACTCCAAGGTCCCTCTCACATTTGCTGTTTTTGAGCCAGGTCTCACTCAATCTGTACTCCAACCTTTGATTTTTTCCTGCCTGAATGTAAAACTTTGCTTTTCTCCACATGTGGAGCTTTTTTCTCCCTAGTGAAACAACGGGCTGATGTTGAATGCTACCCAGCACGATATGGTTATAATTATTCTCAGGGAAACACTTATTCCCACTGAGAAAAGATGGAGAGCTGAAGCCGAAGTCCCTTAAGAACTTCACAGGCTCCGTGGCCTGGGTGTGTGTTTCGCAGCAGAATGTCCTTTACTACAAGACCTCCGGCAGCAAAATGTTTCCTTTAGCAAGTTTTTTTTTCTTTTTCTTTCCTGTGTTCATTTTGAAAGACTCAAACAATCTCTGTCCCATCTTGCCGAGTTCTGTGGGAGGAGAGAGCCTTGTGGGCACCTTGGTGCTCTCTTGAGCTTGGTTGTTTTCTTGCAGACGTTTCGTGACCCAACTAGGGAACATCATCAGTGCTAGAAGGAAGTGGGGTTTGCTGTATATACTAATGGGTTGCCCTGGCAGTTTTGGTAGGATGTTTTTAGTGGTTTCTTGACTGGGTATTGATTCCTGCTTGATTGTTAGTCTAGTTTTAATCCTGATAGGTAGGTAGGGACGTATGTATGTATGTATGTATGTATGTATGTATGTATGTATGTAGATAGAAAGATAGATAGATAGATAGAAAGATAGATAGATAGATAGATAGATAGATAGATAGATAGATAGATAGATAGACAGACAGACAGACAGATGATAGATAGATAGATAGATAGATATAGACAGACAGACAAACAGATATAGATAGATAGATAGATAGATAGATAGATAGATAGATAGATAGATAGATAGATAGATAGATACTGTAGACAGAGACAGACAGACAGATAGATATAGACAGACAGCAGACAGACAGACAGACAGACAGACAGACAGACAGACAGACAGACAGACAGATAGATAGATAGATAGATAGATAGAAAGATAGATATAGACAGATAGATAGATAGATAGATAGATAGATAGATAGATAGATAGATAGATAAAAAGATAGATAGATATAGACAGACAGACAGACAGACAGACAGACAGACAGACAGACAGATAGATAGATAGATAGATATAAGTAGAAAAAATATCTATATGTCTCTATCTCTATCTATCTTCTATCACTAGCTAGAAATAAAACTAGATATATAGAGATAAATTAGATAGATAGATAGATAGATAGATAGATAGATAGATAGATAGATAGATAGATAGATAGATAGATAGATAGATAGATACAGGGCTTTTTTTGTCATAGAATGCTCAGAACGGAGTTCCGGCACCTTTTTTGGATAGAACCTTGTAGGGTAGGCAAGGCGGGTTGTATGACATGTGTGAGTTCCGGCACCTTTTTCTTTTACAAAAAAAGCACTGGATAGATAGATAGGTAGGTAGATAGATAGATAGATAGATAGATAGATAGATAGATAGATAGATAGATAGATAGGACAGAAAGAGGGAGGGAGAAAGAAAGAGAGATGATTGAGTGGATGACAAACAGAAATTTAAAATATGTATATATGCCCAACTTCCTTCTAGCACTGACGATGTTACCCAGTTTGGTAATGAAACGTCTGCAAGAAAACCACCAAACTGAGAAAGCACCAAGAACCCCAGAGAAATTGTACATACATATCCATCCAAACAGGCAAGTACGAAATGAGTCAAGGCCCCTTGAAAAAGCTGGAGCCCTAAGATCAGCATCTGGCCTTCGTAATACTGGTCTGTGCATGCATACGTGTGCGCATGTGTGTGTCAGAAAGAGAGAGAGAGAAAGAGAAGGGGGGAAAGAAGATTTAGTCTACACGTGAAAAAGAATGTAAGTTGTACTCCAAGCAGACTATAAAATAATACAGATAGGTTGAATTAATTAAATACTGATATACAATAAAATTCACTGCTTTTCGTTAAATGTAAATAAAGCCACATGAAAGGCATTTTCTGCTGGATGTCCACTTTCCTTTCAGTAATAAGGCCCTGAGATAGTTTGTCCAGAAAAATAAAACTTCCCCCTTCCTCCCTGAGAACATAATAGCAATGTCCCAATATTTGAGGGGCTACCACAATGAAAAAGGGGGTCAACCTATTCTCCAAAGCCCCTGAAGACAGGGCAAGAAGCAACAGATGGAAACTAATTCAAGGAAAGAAGCAAACTAGAACTAAGGAGAAATTTCCTGACGGTGAGAACAATTAACTAGCGGAACTCCTTGCCTCCGGAAGTTGTGGGTGCTTTATCAGTGGACATTTTGAAGAAGTGACTGGACAGCCGTTTGTCTGGAATGGAACGGGTTTTTCTGCTTAAGCAGGGGTTTGGACTAGAACAGGGGTCCCCAACCCCCGGTCCGTGGACCAGTACCGAGCCACGGCATGCCAGCAACCGGGCTGCACAAACAAGCAAAGCCCCATCCGTGAGATGCAGGCAGCACACAAAACCACGCGCCCTCTGGTCCACGGAAAAACCTCTCTCCACGGAAGCGGTCCTTGGTGCCCAAAAGGTTGGGAACCTCTGGACTAGAAGACCTCCAAGGTCCCTTCCAACTCTGTTATACTGTTCATTAATCAATGGAACGGCTTGCCTCCAGATGTTGTGGCTGCTCCATCACTGGACGTTTTCTAAGAAGAGACTGGACAACCACTTGTCTGGAACGGTATAGGATCTCCTGCTTGAGCAGGGGGCTGGACTAGAGGACCCCCCAAGTTCTCTTCCAACTCTATTATTCTCTTCGTTTGTTCTGTTATTCTTTCTATGATTACGTGTATCCATCCCGTCAAGCCCAAAGAAAATCCGGAATGGTACAGCATTTCCTGACACCGACAGGCAGTTGGACTAGAAGACTTCCAAGGACCCTTCCCATCCTCTTATTCTACGTTCCACCTTCTAACTTTCAGAACGACCACGTGCCCATGTGCAAGTGGGTTCACACCTGGGTGCTGCTTTAACAGCAGAAGCGGGAGATCTGATTTCGCAGCTGGTGGCGACCCATGGCGGTGCCCCCATCACAGGACCCAGCCTCCTGTCTCTTTAAAGCAGCTGGGATAAAGCAAGAACCAGGTAAATTTCTGACTACACCTGGATTGCTTGCTATGGCGAGGACTTGGCTGGGGCTCTGCCAGCCGGATTGCATATGACAGACTGCATTAGAGCGCTAGTTTAGATTGATGACATGCCAGAGACAGATTTTCCATGAAATATGCTCTCAAACTCCGCTGCTGTCTTTTCTTACCGGCTCCTGAAGCATGCTTGCAATTTCAAGCCACTGGGGCGGGTGGGGGAGAGAGAGAGAGAGAGAGAGAGAAACCCTACAGGCAAATGAAAGCAAGAGTGCGATGATACATGTATAATAACTGGGGAAAAATCTCAGATTTTTGCTCATTCTTCTCCTTCAATCTTTTTGTCTGGAAGAGCAAACTTTCCATTGCTAGCATTACAGCCAAAAGAAACATTTAGCTCACTCAGCTTTTCTTTTTAAAAAGAAAATCCCACACACAGAGAGAGAGATTTTTGCAAGCATATAAAATTACATTTGTGTCAATATTTTATATTATTTTATTTTATTTTTATTTTATTTTATTAGTTTAGTTTAGTTTAGTTTAGTTTATATTTTATTTATTAGTAGTTTAGTTTAGTTTATTGTTTCATTTTAGCTTAGCTTAGTTTATTATTTAATTTAGTTTAGTTTAGTTTATTCTTTTACTTTAGTTTTAGTTTAGTTTAGTTTATTCTTTTACTTTAGTTGTAGTTTAGTTTAGTTTATATTTTATTTATTACTATTTTAGTTTAGTTTATTATTTCATTATAGTTTAGTTTATTATTGTATTTTGTTTTATTTTATATTCTTTTATTTTATTTCTTTTCTTTTACTTTATTTTTATGTACTTTGTTGATTTCATTTTATTTCATTTTGCATTTTATTATTTTACTTTCTCCTTCATGGATTACTGCCTTGTCGTGGCGAAGGGGCTTGCGTAATTCAATGAAGCTATGAGCTATGCCGTGCAAGGCCACCCAAGACGGACAGGTCATAGCAGAGAGTTCTGACAAAACGTGATCCACTGGAGAAGGAAATGGCAACCCACTCCAGTATCTTTGCCATGAAAACCCTATGGACAGTACCAAAAGGCAAAACGATATGACGCTGGAAGATGAGCCCCTCAGGTCAGAAGGCATCCAATATGCTACTGGGGAAGAGCAGAGGGCTAGTACTAGTAGCGCCAGAAAGAATGAAGCGACTGGGCCAAAGCCGAAAGGACACTCAGCTGTGGATGTGTCTGGTGGTGAAAGGAAAGTCTGATGCTGTAAAGATTTTTTTCTCCATAGGAACCTGGAATGTAAGATCCATGAATCAAGGAAAACTGGACGTGGTCAAACAAGAGATGACAAGACTGAACATCGACATCTTAGGTATCAGCGAACTAAAATGGACAGGAATGGGTGAATTTAATTCAGATGACCATCAGGTATACTACTGCGGGCAAGAATCCCTCAGAAGAAATGGAGTAGCCTTCATAGTCAATAAAAGAGTAGGAAAAGCAATACTGGGATACAATCCTCAAAATGACAGAATGATCTCAGTTCCAATCCAAGGCAAACCATTCAATATCACAGTAGTCCAAGTCTATGCCCCAACCACCGGTGCTGAAGAGGATGAAATTGACCGGTTCTATGAAGCTCTACAGCACCTTATAGAACTAACACCCAAAAATGATGTCCTTATCATCATGGGGGATTGGAATGCTAAAGTAGGAAGCCAAAAAATAACTGGAATAACAGGCAAGTTTGGCCTTGGAGTACAAAATGAAGCAGGGCACAGGCTGATAGAATTTTGTCAAGAGAATACGATGGTCATAGCAAACACTCTTTTCCAACAACCCAAGAGACGGCTCTACACATGGACATCACCAGACGGTCAACACAGAAATCAGATTGACTATATGCTCTGCAGCCAAAGATGGAGAAGCTCTATACAGTCAGTAAAAACAAGACCAGGAGCTGACTGTGGCTCAGACCATGAGCTTCTCCTTGCAAAGTTTAGGCTTAAATTAAAGAAAGTAGGGAAAAGCGCTAGGCCAGTCAGGTATGAATTAAATCATATCCCTGTTGAATATACAGTAGAGGTGACAAATAGATTTAAGGAATTAGATCTGATAGACAGAGTGCCTGAAGAACTATGGACAGAGGTTCGCAACATTGTACAAGAGGTAGCAACCAAAACCATCCCAAAGAAAAAGAAATGCAAGAAAGCAAAATGGCTGTCTGAGGAAGCTTTGCAAATAGCTGAGGAAAGGAGGGAAGCAAAAGGCAAGGGAGAAAAACATAGATATGCCCAATTAAATGCAGAATTCCAAAGAATAGCTAGAAGAGATAAGAATGTCTTCTTAAATGAACAATGCAAAGAAATAGAAGAAAACAATAGAATAGGGAGGACCAGAGATCTTTTCAAAAAAATTGGAGAGATGAAAGGAACGTTTCATGCAAAAATGGGCATGATAAAGGACCAAAATGGCAGGGACCTAACAGAGGCAGAAGAGATTAAGAAGAGGTGGAAAAATTACACAGAAGAACTATACAAGAATGAGCTTAACGTCCCTGATAATCACAATGAGGTGGTCACTGACCTCGAGCCAGACATCCTAGAATGTGAAGTGAAGTGGGCCTTAGAAAAGCTGAGCAACAACAAAGCTAGTGGAGGTGACAGTATTCCAGCTGAGCTATTCAAAATCTTAAAAGACGATGCAGTAAAAGTGCTACACTCAATTTGCCAGCAAATTTGGAAAACTCAACAGTGGCCACAGGATTGGAAAAGATCAGTTTACATTCCAATTCCAAAGAAAGGCAGTGCCAAAGAATGTTCAAACTATCGCACCATTGCACTCATTTCTCATGCTAGTAAAGTTATGCTTAAAATTCTACAAGCTAGACTCCAGCAGTATGTGGATCGAGAACTACCAGAAGTACAGGCAGGATTTCGAAGAGGCAGAGGAACAAGAGATCAAATTGCTAACATACGCTGGATCATGGAGAAAGCTAGAGAGTTCCAGAAAAACATCTACTTCTGCTTCATTGACTATGCTAAAGCCTTTGATTGTGTGGATCATAACAAACTGTGGCAAGTCCTTAAAGAGATGGGCATACCAGACCATCTTATCTGTCTCTTGAGAAACCTATATGCAGGCCAAGAAGCAACAGTGAGAACTGGACACGGAACCACTGATTGGTTCAAAATTGGGAAAGGAGTCCGGCAAGGCTGTATACTGTCGCCTTGCCTATTTAACTTATATGCAGAGCACATCATGAGAAAGGCAGGGCTAGATGAATCAAAAGTTGGAATTAAGATTGCCGGAAGAAACATCAACAACCTAAGATATGCAGATGATACCACTCTAATGGCAGAAAGTGAAGAGGAACTAAAGAGCCTCTTGTTGCGAGTGAAGAAGGAGAGTGCAAAACTTGGGTTGAAACTAAACATTAAGAAAACCAAGATCATGGCATCCGGTCCTCTCAATTCCTGGCAAATAGACGGGGAAGAAATGGAGGTAGTGACAGATTTTATTTTCCTGGGCTCCAAGATTACTGCAGATGGGGACTGTAGCCAAGAAATTAAAAGACGCTTGCTCCTTGGGAGGAAAGCCATGTCAAATCTAGACAGCACACTAAAAAGTAGAGATATCACCCTGTCAACAAAAGTGCGTATAGTCAAGGCAATGGTCTTCCCAGTTGCAATGTATGGCAGTGAAAGCTGGACCATAAGAAAGGCTGAGCGCCAAAGAATTGAAGCCTTTGAACTATGGTGCTGGAAAAGACTCCTGCGAGTCCCTTGGACTGCAAGGCGATCAAACCGGTCAGTCCTAGAGGAGATCAACCCTGACTGCTCTTTAGAAGGCCAGATCCTGAAGCTAAAACTCAAATACTTTGGCCACCTAATGAGAAGGAAGGACTCATTGGAGAAGAGCCTAATGCTGGGAAAGATTGAGGGCAATAGAAGACGGGGACGACAGAGAATGAGTTGGCTGGATGGAGTTACTGAAGCAGGAGGCGTGAGCTTAAATGGACTCCAGAAGATGGTAGAGGACAGGAAGGCCTGGAGGAACATTGTCCATAGGGTCGTGATGGGTCAGACACGACTTCGCAACTAACAACAACAACATTTTACTTTATTTTATATTAGAGTTTTATCCTAGTTTTATGGCTTTAGAAGTAACACAAGGAGTCGAACATACGTAACAGACCTTCCTTTTCCTATTTCCCCCACAACAACAACCCTGCGCTGAGAGGGGCCCCAAATCCCCCAACTGGCTTTCACCCCTAAGGTGGGACTAGAACTCTCTGTCTCCTAGTGATTGGCCCGAAGTCGCCTACTGGCTTTAATATCTTAATTGATCAATTGGCTGAGTTCAATGAAATTTTCAGAGTCAGCCATACCTGAATCTGCACTTTTACACCAAAGTGTTTGTTTTGCAAGGTGCATGACCCATTTAAGAACTGTATGGAACTGAAACCAAGATGCATAAAATATCATCTACTAATGATCTCTGTCTCTAACTCTATCATCTATCTATCTGTCTGTCTGTCTGTCTATCTATCTATCATCTATCTCTATTTATCTCTCTCTCTCTCTCACTCTATCTCTCTGTCACTCTGTCTTTGTCTATCTCTGTCTGTCTCTGTCTCTCTCTCTCTCTCTGTATCTCTCTCTCTCTCTCTCTGTCTATCTTTGTCTCTCTGTCTGTCTGTCTCTCTCTCATCTTTTTATCAATCTATATCTCTATCTCTCTATTTATCTCTCTCTCTCTCTATCATCTTTCTATCAATCTATATCTCTCTCTATTTATCTCTCTCTCTCTGTGTCTCTCTGTCTATCTCTCTCTCTCTCTCTCTCTCTCACACACACACACACACACACACACACATAGATAAACTAACAATGTTCCTAGTTTTCACCCCTACATTACTAATGAGTACATACCCATAAATAAAACACCACAAACAAAGCATCAAATAAAGCAATCTGGAATGCAACTGTCCTCTCAAGATTCTTTCGTGTAGAATATGTATTTTTGTCAGTGTTTACTGGAGCATCTGCTTCTTGACAAAATCTATATTTAAAAAAATGTCACCAAATCGTGTTGCTTTAGAGCAAATAGCTGTCTGAAGAGGCACAGAAGCTAAAGTCTGAAAGTTGTGGAAATTAGGCATAATCTAAGTCCAGAATTAATTTTAAAAATTCTGAGTTTATTGTGTATGTGTGTGTATATATGAGCCAGATGCCAAGTGTCTGAATATTGATTACGTGACCACAGAGATACTGCAATGGTCGTAAGTATGAAAAACGGTCATAAGTTACTTTTTCTGGTGCCGTTGCAAGTTCAAACAGTCACTAAACAAACTGCTGTAAGTCGAGGACTAACCTGTAGCAGGATAATATTTATAAGCATGGACAAAAATAGATATGAACAATTTTTATAGTGTTATATGCCTAGTACCGCTCAAGCACGGGTAATCCTCAACTTACAACTGTAATGGTGCCTGCCCAATAGAGTCGTGAGACAGTTGCAAGGTGGGTGGTCCAGGTGATCGACCCAATTTTGCAACCTTATCTCAGCAGTCATTAAGTGAATGTGGCAGTCATAAAATGAATGTTTGTTAAGTGAATGCTAGGTTTCTGAAGTGAAACGATCAATCACTATGGAGTGTTTTTTGCCCAAAACTGGAAGTAAACGCCAATTGTCAGCAGAAATGTTGTAAATCATGGTCTCATGAATGATGATGATAACTTTATTGTCACTTTGAATGTACACCAATCGGCATACATCAAAATGAAATTTCGTTGCATACAGCTCTCAAAGGGTCACCACCTCCGATATATACTCCTTGTTCGGGGCCCACTCAAATTTCACATTGTCCATTTTAGTCTCTAGGGAGTGAACGATGGCAAACAGGACAGATGGAAATGGGGCTCCATGTGGACTAGCCCTCAAATTCGCTTGTATTCTGACAACCTCGCCTTCTTTCCTTTTTCTGATCCTGACTCTTCCACCTTTTCCTTAAAGAGGCCTTGCTTCTTTTCGCCCCTGGAGCATGCTGCCACCGCCACCAACTCCTCCAAAAGCCCCACTCCCTTCCTCTGGGCCTGCCGACAGCCTCATCCAGTTCCTTCGCTCCACAAGCTCCAGTTCCTCTCCTCCTCTGCCTCCTCTGGAAACAGCCCTGATTTGCAATACAATCCATCACTGGGCCAGCAGTCAGATCTTGCTGCTGGCAGAACAAATTCAAACAGCGCCAACGACTTTTAACGGTCTCACCAACAGTTCCAAAACCACTAGATACTAGAAACTCGCCAGGCCAGCAAAGATTGTCGGTCGTATGTCGTATGTTACCTTAGTTCCACCATGTTGCTCAAACACGTTAAAATCTTCCTGATCATGTGGCCTATAGCCCTTACTATCCCTCCCAAAACTATTTGCCTTCAAGAACCAATGCAGCCGCAGCCATTCCAGGCGCTGCCATCTTAGAATGCATGTAGTTAGAGGATCCAGAAGGAAAGCTCAGGATCCAAAAAGATCTGGACAGACTTGAACAATGGGCCCTCTCCAACAACATGAGCAAGGTTTTACACCTAGGCAGGAAAAAACCAAAGGCCCAAAATCTGGCTCATAAACAGTAACTGTGACAGTAACTGTGAGAGGGACCTTGGAGTCCCAGTGGACGATCTCTTAAATGTGAGCCAGCCGTGTGCGGCAGCAGCCCAAAAAAGCTAATACAATCCTTGGTTGTATAAACAGAGTCATGGAATCAAGATCAGGAGAAGTATTAGTACCATTTTGTAAAGCCTTGGTAAGAATACTGCATCCGGTTTGGGTCACTACATTACAAAAAAAAAAAAAAAAAAGACGTTGAGACTTTGGGAAGAGTGCAAAGAAGAAGCATCGAAGATGATTAAAGGCCTGGCGACTAAAACATACGAAGAACGGTTGCAGGAATTGGGTGTGGCCTGTCTAGAGAAAAGAAGGACTAGGGGTGACGTGGTTGGGGAAAAAAAACAGGTCCAGTTACAAGCTGGGAATAAAAATGGAGGCTGACTGCTTAGGAAAGAAAGTTCTTGCTTATTGATGAGCAGAACCAGTGGCAGCATTCAGTTCTGGGACAGCTGACCACATGGAGTTGAGAGTGGCTGGGTTTTCATACTTTCTGATTGAGATGCTCCAGGGGGCTGTGCAATATAGTGAGCCTTGTGTTTATGATGGTGGGTTAATCCTGTTGTGTCCTAAAGGTCATGTCCTGTCTTTAGAATTTTTTGGGGGGGGATTTAATTCTTAATCCAATCAGCTGTGGGACTGATGGCGTTTGGTTTATGAATAGATTGGCCCAGTCTTTCTGAAAATCCATTTAAAATCTCCTAACGACTGGCCTTTTTGCTTGATGTCTTTTTCCCCCTTATAGCAGGAAGACTGGGGCTGCTTTCTGCCTTTGTTAAGACTTTTCTCGTTTTTCTCGTTTAGATATTGAGGAAGAGATTAAAACTAAGGAGAAAAAGTTTATTTTGAATCCATTGGATAATAATTTAAAGATTTCAATACACTTATTGAAAGAACAATTTAATATGCTATTGGCTGATCAAGTAGCAACTAATTTGCGTTATGCCAAACACAATACTTTTTGTAACGCCAACAAGCCTGGTAGATGGTTGGCTTATCAATTAAGGAAGAAACAGAAATTACGTACTATAGACAAAATAGAATATAAAGGAAAAGAAGTCTACCAACAAAATTTGATTAAGAGGAGTTTTCTAGATTTTTACTCGAAATTATATTCTAAAGAGAATATACAAGCTTCAGATGTAGACAAGTATTTACAGGGAGCTCATTTTCCAAGACTTTCACAAGAACAACAACTTGAGATGAATTGCCCAATTACATCAGAAGAAATTTCTTTAGCTATTAAACAGTTGAAATTGGGCAAAGCTCTGGGAACAGATGGATTAACAGCAATTTATTATAAAAAGTTGTTGCCTGAAATGATTGAACCCTTAAAGATTTTGTTTAATGAAATTCAGACTGGAGGCGCAGTTCCTCCATCATGGAGGACAGCTTTTGTATCATTGATCCCAAAGGAGGATCAAGATCTTACTCAACCTAAAAATTATAGACCTATATCGCTTTTAAATACAGATTATAAGATTTTTGCTAAAGTACTGGCTAATAGATTAATGCAAGTTTTGAAACAAATGATTCATAGTGATCAATCGGGATTTATATCTGGGAGGTATATGAAATATAATGTAAGACAAATTGTTAACTTGCTTAAATATTTGGATAAGAACAACCAAGTCTCTGCAGCATTGATATTTTTGGATGCAGAGAAAGCCTTTGACCAATTGAATTGGCAATTTTTATTAAGAGTTGTTGAGGAGATGAATTTTGGAGAAGGTTTTCTACATGCTATTAAAGCTATATATCAACAACAAACTGCACAAATTATAGTTAATGGGGGATTAACAGAGACTTTTAAAATTGAAAAAGGTACAAGACAGGGTTGCCCCCTATCACCATTATTGTTTGTTTTAACATTAGAGATTTTACTAATTAAAATTCGAGAGTCCTCTTTGATAAAGGGAATTAAAATAAAACAGAATGATTATAGATTGAGAGCTTTTGCTGATGACTTGGTTGTGACAGTATCCCAACCGTTACAGTCGGTTATAGACTTGATGGAAATTATAACTCAGTATGGTAAGGTTTCTGGGTTCAAGGTGAATAGTAATAAGACTAAGATACTATCCAAGAATTTATCTATGAGTGAAAGGGATATGTTATCTAAATTAACAGGTTTCGAAATAGTGAAGAAGGTTAAATATCTAGGAGTATATATTGCAGCCTCAAATGTAAAATTGTATAAGAATAATTATGAAACACTATGGTTGAAGGTACAAAGGGACTTAAATAATTGGAAAAAATTACAATTATCGTTACTGGGAAGAATTGCAGTTGTTAAAATGAATGTTCTACCAAAGTTTCTCTTTTTGTTTCAGATGATACCTATATTGAAAAAGGATGCCAACCTTGATCAATGGCAGAAGGGTATTAACGAATTTATCTGGGTGGGGAAAAAACCAAGAGTTAAATTCAAGATTTTACAAGATGCCAGGGAAAGAGGGGGACTCAAAGCACCGAATTTGAAATTGTATTATGATGCGGTTGCCTTGACCTGGGTTAGTGATTGGCTTAATCTAACTAACAAGAGAATACTTCATCTTGAGGGATGGGATTTGGTATATGGATGGCATGCATACTTGCTTTATGATAAGAAGGTAGACAGGGCTTTTAAATCCCATATTCTTAGAAGTGCTTTATTGCGTGTCTGGAAAAAGTATTATTATAAGTTAAATTATAAAATACCGATTTGGGGAATTCCTGGACACACGATAGAGGGCGTATCTATGGGAGTGAGTATGGATATGGTTTCTTATAAGGAACTACTCAGATTGCAAGGGAATGATTGGCAACTTAAACCAGTAGAGGAGTTAAGACAAGAAAACATAAGTTACTCTTGGTTTCAATATACCCAATTGAAAGCTAGGTGGAAGTCAGATCAAAAGGTTGGCATCATAACTACAGATCAAAATTTAGTAAAGCAAATTAGAGATTCAAATTGTGCACATATAAAGAGGATATATAATGCTTTAATTGAATTGGATTCGGAAACGGAACTGGTTAAAGACTGCATGATAAAGTGGGCACAAAATATTCAGGAACCAATTTCGCTGGACACCTGGGAGATAATTTGGGTCAGAAATGTTAAATTTACCCAGGCTCAAAATCTAAGAGAAAATTTTTATAAAATGTTCTATAGATGGCATCTGGATCCCAAGAAGTTGTCCAACATGTATCCTAATTTACAGTCTAAATGTTGGAGGTATGGTAGTTTAGAAGCTACCTATTTTCACATGTGGTGGACTTGTAGAAATATAAAAGCTTTTTGGATTAAAATTTGGTGGAACATTCAAAAGATTTTTAAGAGAAAGATAAAGTTTTCCCCGCACTTGTTTCTATTGGGCATTGTTGTAGATTGTGATGTTAAAGAAACTAACTTGATGCTGAACATGATAACGGCAGCACGGTTACTGGTGGGACAATATTGGAAGAAGGATAGTTTGCCCACTGTAGAAGAATGGGTGTTTAAAGTTTCGAATCTTGCAGAAATGTCTAAGATTTCTGCTTATCTGAAGGATCATTCACAGGAAAGATATATTTCAGTTTGGAGGAGATGGATAAATTATATTCAAAACAAATATGGGACCAAAAAGTACCATTTAGCTTATGAGTAGATTTTAGTGGGATATTGTTATTGGTACGTTGTTCGTAGTTATGTTAAAAGAGAGTTAAAGCGCATTATAAATTTGGTTAATTGTATATTATGCATAATTTCTATTTAGAATATGATTATTGTAACTATAATCCTGTATTTAGCTCTGGGAAGTGGGGGGGGAGGTGGGGGGGGTTGGGGTGGGAGGGATTTGGGGATATATTGTAAAATTTTGTTTTTGTAAAACTCTTTAATAAAAAAAAAAGACTTTTCTCCATTTCTCCTTTAGGGGAATTGTTCTATCCTGCCTTTTTAAATATTCTCCCAAATATTTCATTCTCTGGGTGTGTGTGTGTGTGCTGACTTTCTACAACATGATAGCAGTATTCCAGTATTTGAGGGGCTGCCACAAAGAAGAGGGGGTCAAGTTATTCTCCAAAGCACCAGAAGGCAAGACAAGAAACAATGGCTGGAAACTGATCAAAGAGAGAAACAACCTGGAATTAAGGAGAAACTTCCTAACAGTAAGAATAATTAACCAGTGGAATAGAAGTTGCCTCCAGAAATCATGGGTGCTCCATCACTGGAGGTTTTTAACAAGAGACTGGACAGTCACTTGTCTGAGATGGTACAGGTTCTCCTGCTCGAGCAGAGGGCTGGACTAGAAGACCTCCAAGGTCCCTTTCAGCTCTTTTCTGATTGATTGAGCCTGATTGCCAAGCTTCTGAAGTTCATGTGACTAAAAAGTTCATGTGACTAAAAAGGGGTGGTGATGGTCAGAATTTTGGAACTTTCAGGCTTATGCTGGAGCCCATCATAAGGGAACATCTCTCTCTCTCTCCAGAATAATGTGCATTGGGCTATTCTATGCATTGTATTTATATGGTTCCTGGTTGTGTGCAGCCTTTAGTTGTTAATTAGGGTGTTAATGGATGGATATTAAGTTCTTAATTGTTTGGAGGGGGGCAGGTTGTGCCCTGTACCCTATGTAGCTGATAGGTTGGCGGTAAATCAGCACTCCTATAAACTGACCAGGGGCCTGTTTCCCAAGCTTCAACAATTTCTCTGGCTATTTTTGTCCCTGCTCAGCCAACAATCATAGTAGTTGCAAAGCTGAATGCATGTCCTTGTTCATTGTGATGTGAGGCTATCCATCAGAGTGGGTCTCCTCATCTAACTGTTATACTCGTGTTCTCGCAATCTGGTGATTAGCTTCCACCCTGTCTGTCCCACATAGTCACTGGGGCAATCCATGCAGGAAGCCCGATAAATAGATTAGGCTGATCTAATGTAGGGCACCAGATAGCTTTTAAAGCAGTAGTTGGATTTTTTTGGGGGGTAGGGTGGTTAAGAAACAAACTCAAGTGACTTGACTGAAAAGACCAAATCCATAAATACTGTAAAATTTGAGAACTTGGCCAACTCTGACCTCTCTCTCTACACTTCCTCCTTTTCATGTTATTTCAGGGGGGTTGTCCCCCTTCAGGGCAAAACACAGCACGCAAGAGATTATGGATTGTTGCTTCTACGTACGAAATAGTCTCTCTACCTGCCAACAGTACAATACATTTTTTTTCCCTGTCATCCCTTGCAGGTAACTGTTTGCCTCTTTCTATCTTAGATGAACTTTATTTTCCTTTAGAATATTTCCTCTGGTTCCTTGGGATCTCTGATAGGTTTCCAGAAGCCACTTCACATGGACACCTTTGATAGGATGCCCTAAGAATTGTTTATATATCGATCTGATTTTAAATTCTCGCTTAGTGTTGCTTTGGTAGTTTTTTTGTTTGTTTGTTTTTTTACTATATTTTGTGCACTGGAGATTTTATTTGTTGGAAATTTCTGACCACTCTAAGGTCTAAGCAGTCACTAAAGACAGAAATCAATCAGGGGTCCATCCGAGCAATACCTGAGCCTAGGAAATAAGTTCTGAATTATTGAATGATTGGGGTTGTTGATGGATTATATGCCGGTAAGTCTGTATCAGCTGTTAAATATCAGATAGGCAGCTTTTTTCCAGAAGAGAGGGAGAAGGAAGGAGGAAGGAGGAGGAGGAGGAGGAGGAGGAGGAGGAGGAGGAGGAGGAGGAGGAGGAGAATGGTAGGAAGATAAGGCCAAGGAAATGAAGAAGGAGAAAGATGGGAGAGAGGGGAGGAGGAGGAGGAAGAGAAGGAGAAGGAGAAGGGAAGGGTTATATAATAGCAGTCTTCCAGTATTTGAGGAGCTGTCACAGCAAAGAGGGGGTTCAACCTATTCTTCAAAGTACCTGATGGCAGGACAAGAAGTAACAGATGGAAGATCATTAAAAAGAAATCCAGCCTAGAACTAAGCAGAAATTTCCTAAGAGTGAGAGCAATTAATCAGTGGAACGACTTGCCTCCAGAAGTTAGTTGTAGGTACTCCATTACTGGAGGTTTTCAGGAAGAGACTGGACAGCTATTTATCTGGGATGGTAAAGGGTCTTCTGCTTGAGCAGAGGAAGAAAGAAAGAAAGAAAGAAAGAAAGAAAGAAAGAAAGAAAGAAAGAAAGAAAGAAAGAAAGAAAGAAAGAAAGAAAGAAAGAAAGGAGGGAGGGGAAGGGTGGGAGGGAGGGAGGGGAAGGGAGGAAGAAGGAAAGAATGGGAGAGAGGAAAAAAGCTAGAAAGGAAGGAAGGAAGGAAGGAGAGAGGGGAGAAGGAGGACGGAGAGGGTTAATGAAAGAGAGGAAAGGAAGAGAGAGAGGAAGGAAGGAAATGGGATGGGTAGGGAGGGGAAGGAGGGAGGGAGGGGAAGGGAGGAAGAAGGAAAGAATGGGAGAGAGGAAAAAAGCTAGAAAGGAAGGAAGGAAGGAAGGAAGGAAGGAAGGAAGGAAGGAAGGAAGGAAGGAGAGAGAGGGGAGAAGGAGGAGGGAGAGGGTTAATGAAAGAGAGGAAAGGGAGAGAGAGAGGAAGGAAGGAAATGGGATGGGGAGGGAAGGGAAGGAGGGAGGGAGGAAGGACGGAAAGAAGGAAGGGGAAGGGAGGAAAGAAGGAAAGAATGGGAGAGAGGAAGAAAGTAGAAAGCTAGGGAAGGAGGGAGGGAGGGAGGAGAAGTAGGAAGGAAGGAAATGGCAGATGCAGTTTTTTGTACTCTTCATTTCTGAACTGCTTAGTTGCAACTGAAGCTCATAAACCCCTTGTTGACTTAAGCAGATGTGGCAACTAAGTAATAATATTTCTGGAAATACCTTTTGGCTCCCTCTCCTTTCCATATATCCCTGTACTTGATCTTATCTAATGTACCCATAAATGTTGTTTGTGCCTACCGCAGCTGTAATAAAAAATTTCCAAATTGTTCTTATCTAGGCATTCTATATGCATCCAGAGGGGAAACTTTATTTTCACCAGGTGCATTATCAGAAAATAACCATCCGGGACATCAACTGTCTGTGCGTGCATCTTCTTTACGATGTGAAAAATTTCAAACAACACACATCTCTCTTTTCCCCGCCTTTATTTTACGTCTGGCAGATTTTTTTTCCCCCTCCTCTCCTCGCTTCTTCTTATTATTAGCAAGAATCCTGTGTTGGATGGTTCCGAGCTAAAATTCATTCATGTCCCATTAAATCTGAGGTCCAAAGTTCACGGAAGCTTCTTAAAGGCTTTCAGCCAAATTCCATATTTCTCTTGATGTAATGCATGAAATCCATTTCAGCCGTACAAACTGCCGCTCCTGACGTTACAGAACAGCATCCCAGGATTACTGATTGCTGCTGATTTTTTTTTTCTCCCCAGTTTCAGGGATAAATCAGAAAGGGAGGCGGACACGAAGAGGTTAACAATTCTTGCAGAGTTCAAAAATCTTCACCTGTCTCTGTGCTCCATCGATATACATATATATTGATTTCCATTGATGCAGGAAACCTTCAGGCGGTTATGACGACAATTCAGCCCCAACTTTCCGCTGTTAAGTGAGACGTTTCTTAAAGGAGTTTTGCCCCATTTTATGACCTTTCTTGCCACCGTTGTTAAGTAAATCACCACAGTTGTTCAGTTAGTGACGTGGTTCTTAAGTGAAACCATTTTCCCCATTATAATAATAATAATAATAATAATAATAATAATAATAATAATAATAAGAAGAAGAAGAAGAAGAAGAAGAAGAAGAAGAAGAAGAAGAAGAAGAAGAATAAGAATAATAATAATAATAATAATAATAATAATAATAATAATAATAATAATAATAAGAAGAAGAAGAAGAAGAAGAAGAAGAAGAAGAAGAAGAAGAAGAAGAAGAAGAAGAAGAAGAAGAAGAAGAAGAAGAAGAAGAAGAAGAAGAAGAAGAAGAAGAAGAAGAAGAAGTAGTTGGCAGGGACCTTGGAGGTCATCTAGTCCAACCCCCTGCTCAGGCAGGAAACCCTATACCATTTCATACAAATGGCTGTCCAGTCTCTTCTTAAAAGCTTCCACCGATGGAGCATTCACAGCTTCTGGAGGCAGGCTGTTCCACTGGTTAATTGTTCTCACTGTCAGGAAGTTTCTCCTTAGTTCTAGGTTGCTTCTCTCCTTGACTAGTTTCCATCCGTTGCTTCTTGTCCTGCTTTCAGGTGCTTTGGAGAATAGCTTGACTCCCTCTTCTTTGGGGCAGCCCCTGAGATATTGGAACATGCCTATCATGTCCCCCCTCGTCCTTCTCTTCATTAAACTAGACATACCCAATTCCAGCAACCGTTCCTTGTATGTTTTAGCCTCCAGTCCCCCGATCATCTTTGTTGCTCTTCTCTACACTCTTTCTAGAGTCTCATTGACTTTGCTGGTCAAAAAGCCGCAAAAGGGGATCACGTAACCCCGGAACACCAAAACCGTCATAAGTATGAGCCAGTTGCCAAGCATCCAAATCTTGATCACGTGATCATAGGGAGGCTGCAACGGTCGTAAGTGTGAAAAACAGACACACTTTTTCAGCGCTGTCATAATTTCGGTCACTAAGTGGACTGCTCTAAGTTCAGGTCTACCTACATATGGAAGCCATCTAAAGATAAGGAAATCTGATTTTGGCGCACTGTTTCTTAAACAGATGCTTTGTTGCTTCCATTTTGTTTCCCTAACGTGCACTGTTGTTTGCAAGTAGATGTCACCGATATTTGTGTGCATGTCATGGAAATAGATATATTCGTACGGCTCCCTTTAGATGTGCTTATATCGGTTTTGCTCTTGGGAACCTGGAATCAAGAGAAAACTCAGTCTGGCTGCAGAATACCCTTGGGCCACGCTGCTTTGAAAAGTCAAAGCCTAAGTGCAGTCCTATGTGCTAAAGGACTTAGGAGGTTAAAGAGCATCCGGGCAAAAACGGCATCTGAATTAAAGGAAGAGTTTCCAAAGGGTTTTTTCCTTCAGACAAAAAAAATAAAATTCAGAAAGGGTTGCATAGTTGAGGAATAGAATGGAGAGAGAGGGAGGGATGGAGGGACGGACAGACAGACAGATAAATAGATAGACAGACAGACAGAAAAGCAGAGACAGAGACAGAGATAGATAGATAGATAGATAGATAGATAGATAGATAGATAGATAGATAGATAGATAGATAGATAGATAGATAGATAGATGGATGGATGGATGGATGGATGGATGGATGGATGGATGGATGGATGGATGGATGGATGGATGGATGGATCGATCGATCGATCGATCGATCGATCGATCGATCGATCGATAGATAGATAGATAGATAGATAGATAGATAGATAGATAGATAGACAGACAAAAAGACAGACAGACAGGCAGGCAGACAGATGATAGATAGATAGATGGTAGATAGATAGAGATATAGGTATATGAAAGAGAGAGAGAGACAGACACACAGAGAGAGACAGAGAGACAGAGATAGATAGATAGATAGATAGATAGATAGATAGATAGATAGATAGATAGATAGATAGATAGATAGATAGACAGACAGACAGACAGACAGACAGATGATAGATAGATGGTAGATAGATAGAGATATAGATAGATGAAAGAGAGAGAGAGACAGACACAGAGAGAGAGACAGACAGAGATAGAGAGAGAGATAGAGATATAGCTAGCTAGATAGACAGACAGACAGACAGACAGACAGACAGAGAGATAGAGAGGTAGATAGATAGATGATAGAGAGATAGAGATATAGATAGATGATAGACAGACAGACAGACAGACAGACAGACAGACAGACAGACAGACAGACAGACAGATATTAAAAATGCTTGTAGCACCCTTTCTCTGGCACTTCCTGAACTGACCATGGAACATTTGGAATAGTCTTTTCTCAAACTAGAGCAAACTCTAGAATAGATCTCTCCGGCAAGTTGTTTGCCTAAAAATAAAAAAAAATAAAATACCTCTACTCTCCTTATTCAGGGTGGATTTTTTTTTTAAAAAAAAAATGTATGTTCCTTTCAATCTTTGGGGTATATGTGTGTGGGAGAATTAAACAAATAACAGATGGACTGAGGAAGTTGTATGCAGGAAATGGATGTTTAAGGATCTGTACAACTTTTGCTGAACAGACTGAGAAAATATTGGGAAGTCAACAGAAAAATGCAAATGTCAAACATCCTACAGATCAGGGGATCCAACCTTGGCTACTTTAAGAATTCTGGACTTCAACTCCCAGAATCCCTCCACCAAACTAGTGTTGTGTGGTTGGGGAGTTCTGGGTGTTGGAGTCCACAGGACTTAAAAGTTGCCAAGATTGGCCATCCCTGCTTATACATGTTTCTAATCACAGATTGTATGCCACTAAGATTTGACCACATCCCTGGACAGACTAGAAGAATGGAGTAAATAAAGAATGTCCTCCCATAAATGCAATCTCCAAAATTTCAGTTTTGTTACTCCATCACTGGAGGTTTTCCAGAAGAGATGAGACAACCCTCTGTGTGAAATGCTATAGCATCTCTTGCCTTCAGCATGGGGTTGGACTAGCTCCAAGGTCCCTTCCAACTCTGTTATTCTATTCTATTCTATTCTATTCTATTCTATTCTATTCTATTCTATTCTATTCTATTCTATTCTATTCTATTCTATTCTATTCTATTCTATTCTATTCTATTCTATTCTATTCTATTCCATTCCACTCCACTCCACTCCACCCCACCCCACCCCACCCCACCCCACCCCACCCCACCCCACCCCACCCTATTCTATTCTATTCTATTCTATTCTATTCTATTCTATTCTATTCTATTCTATTCTATTCCATTCCATTCCATTCCATTCCACTCCACTCCACTCCACTCCACTCCACTCCACTCCACTCCACTCCACTCCACTCCACTCTACTCTACTCTACTCTACTCTACTCTACTCTACTCTACTCCTAATTGTATTCATATTCTATTCTATTCTATTCTATTCTATTCTATTCTATTCTATTCTATTCTATTCTATTCTATTCTATTCTATTCTATTCCATTCCACTCCACTCCACTCCACTCCACTCCACTCTACTCTACTCTACTCTACTCTACTCTACTCTACTCTACTCTATTCCTAATTGTATTCATATTCTATTCTATTCTATTCTATTCTATTCTATTCTATTCTATTCTATTCTATTCTATTCTATTCTATTCTATTCTATTCTATTCTATTCCATTCCATTCCATTCCATTCCATTCCATTCCATTCCATTCCATTCCACTCCACTCCACTCCACTCCACTCCACTCCACTCTACTCTACTCTACTCTACTCTGCTCTACTCTACTCTATTCCTAATTGTATTCATATTCTATTCTATTCTATTCTATTCTATTCTATTCTATTCTATTCTATTCTATTCTATTCTATTCTATTCTATTCTATTCTATTCTATTCTATTCTATTCTATTCCACTCCACTCCACTCCACTCCACTCCACTCTACTCCACTCCATTCCATTCCATTCCATTCCATTCCATTCCATTCCATTCCATTCTATTCTATTCTATTCTATTCTATTCTATTCTATTCTATTCTATTCTATTCTATTCTATTCCTAATTGTATTCATATTCTGTTCTGTTCTGTTCTGTTCTGTTCTACTCTACTCCACTCTACTCTATTCTATTCTTCTTTTATTCTGTTATTACTTCTCCACCTTTCTGTTTCGTTTTCTCTCACTCACCCACCTATTATACAACGGACAAAAGGTATACACACATGCAAACACACACACACACACACACACACACACACACACAGAGGAAATTTTTCCATAAGATGAACTGCAATATTAAAGAAACTGAAAACCACATTTTGAAAACTGTTGCTTTTCCAGTTCTTCCGGCCCATGGAGAATCAATACGCCAGAAGAGCGTTGCCTTAAACATTAATATTAGAGAACACAAAAAATTCATTCCTGATGGATTGCCGATGCATTTTCTTTAAGGGCAAGCCATAATGCGCCCAGCAAGTTTTTCATCCTCTTTCTCTTCTCTCTGTTCCAGCCTTCACTCTCTCCAGTCCCACTCCTCCTCCTCCCCTCCCCTCCCCCCATGACTTGGTCCTATGGAGGTTTACAGTGAATAATTGGTTAGCGTTCGCCATACAGGAGCTTGTCTCTTATAAGGCGGTTGAGATGCAACAACACAGCCTGGTGCCCTCAGTTCTCTATTGGCATGGAAAAAATAAGATGAGGTTTCTTAGCTGTAAGGTTTGGGCTTAAAAAGCAGAGACATCACCCTGTCAACAAAAGTGCGTATAGTCAAGGCTATGGTCTTCCCAGTTGCAATGTATGGCAGTGAAAGTTGGACCATAAGAAAGGCTGAGCGCCAAAGAATTGAGGCCTTTGAACTATGGTGCTGGAGAAGACTCCTGCGAGTCCCTTGGACTGCAAGGTGATCAAACCGGTCAGTCCTAGAGGAGATCAACCCTGACTGCTCTTTAGAAGGCCAGATCCTGAAGCTAAAACTCAAATACTTTGGCCACCTAATGAGAAGGAAGGACTCACTGGAGAAGAGCCTAATGCTGGGAAAGATCGAGGGCAATAGAAGAAGGGGACGACAGAGAATGAGGTGGCTGGATGGAGTCACTGAAGCAGTAGGCGTGAACTTAAATGGACTCCAGAAGATGGTAGAGGACAGGAAGGCCTGGAGGAATGTTGTCCATAGGGTTGCGATGGGTCGGACACGACTTCGCAGCTAACAACAACAAGGTTTGGGCTTCCTGTGTCAATTGAGAGAAAGTTTTCCGTTGCGTACTCATAATTCCTGCTGTCCTCCAGGCTGCAAACTCCCCTTACGGGCCAGGCTTAAAAGCAAATCCGCGTAGCCTCCATACTTCTAACATCAAGATTTGCATTGTGCCATAGCCTCCAAAAATCAGGAAAATGCCAGTTCAGGCCTTTGTTGTTGTCATTTTTTTACAGAGATTGCCAAATCTGTGTGGGGTTTTTTGGCATGTTTAGGAAGGAGGACAAAGTGCAGCTAGTGCACACTGCTTTGTGTTGTGCAAAGGCTCTCCCAACTATGACTGGTACCTGCTCTTTGATGAATCCTAAGCCTGTACGCTGCCCATCTTGACATCCAAAGCGACTCTGGATAGCTCTCAGTGGAATGAAAAATAGAACTATGAATAGATTTATAAATAGAACATTGATTAAAATTACAAGGACTTTTTTTTAAAATTGCCACTAAGATTCTTCTACTCTTTTCCTGCTGGTAAGTTATCATTCTTATAATGATTAAGAGCCCTGGTGGCGCAGTGGTTAGAATGCAGTATTGCAGGCTAACTCTGCCCATAGCCAGGAGTTCGATCCTGACCGGCTCAAGGTTGACTCAGCCATCCATCCTTCTGAGGTCAGTAAAATGAGGACCCAGATTGTTGGGGGCAAGATGCTGACTCTGTAAACTGCTTAGGGTGTGTTGTAAAGCACTGTGAAGTGGTATATAAGTCCAAGTGCTATTGCAATTCCTTCCTTATCTTCCTCTTTCCTCCCTCCCTCTGATTCCCCTTCCCTTCTCTTCCCTTCTCTTTCCTCCCTCCCCTTCTCCTTCCTTCCTTCCTTCCTTCCTTCCTTCCTTCCTTCCTTCCTTCCTTCCTTCCTTCCTTCCTTCCTTCCTTCCTTCCTTCCTTCCTTGTCATGGTGGCACAGTGGCTAGTATGCAGTAAAAAGGTAAAGGTAAATGTTTCCCCGCACATGCGTGCTAGTCGTTTCCAACTCTAGGGGCCGGTGCTCATCTCCATTTCAAAGCCGAAGAGCCAGCGCTTGTCCGAGGATGTCTCCGTGGTCATGTGGCCGGCATGACTAGACGCCAAAGGCACATGGAACGCTGGTACCTTCCCACCGTAGTGGTCCCTATTTTTCTACTTGCATTTTTACGTGCTTTCGAACTGCTAGGTTGGCAGAAGCTGGGACGAGTAACAGGCGCTCACTCTGTTACGCGGCACTCGGGATTCGACCCGCCAAACTGCCGACCTTCTGATCCACAAGCTCAGCGTCCCTTAGTATGCAGTACTGCAGGCCAACTCTTCCCACAGCCTGGAGTTCACTTCCAACCTTGGATCAAGGTTGACTCAGCCTTCCATCCTTCGAGGTTGGTAAAATGAGAACCCAGATTGTTGGGGGTAAATATGCTGACTCTGTAAACCGCTTAGAGAGAGCTATAAAGCATTGTGAAGTAGTGTGTAAATCTAAGTGCTATTGCTATTGCTATTCCAATAAATAAAGGTAGTGGTTTTCTTGTGTCTTGCCAAACACTGTGCCTACCAGGTGTTCCACAGTCTCCTCCTGTTCTTTGCCTAACCAGCATTTATCGTTTTGCTGAATTTTCTCAATTTGAGTTCTCCTTACATTTGTGCACATTATTGTTGTTATTCAACAGGACCACAAGCTGACTGCTCTGCGCAAATTTAACAAATGAGCTAAAGGGAAAAGGTATTTTAATATTTTCCCCGTCACCATTTTTGCTGTCATCAATATTGCAACAAAGTGCCTTTGCAAAACACAGTTGCAGATACCACTTTATTACTCCTAATTTAAGAGCTTTTCCTGATTTTATATTTGTTTGTGTGTTTATCTTTGCAATTTTTTTTTAAAAAAGACATTACTTATAATACATCTGTTCTGCCTCGCTGGGGAATATGGTTAATGGCTAACAGATAAAATACATTCTGCTTGGTCAGATTTGAATTTATTTCTTTGTTACATATCACTTTTGTTTACAAATACCCCAAATCTCTTTTCTCCTTTCCCTTTTTTTCCCCTCTCTTTCCTTATCCTAGATCTTACCTGGGATGGTGCAGAAAATTATTATGGGGATTGGAGAATTGGTGGTCCTCTGGCGAGACCACCTAAACATCAAGTTTTGCTCTAGGTCATCTGAACTATGAGATACCCCAAAGGTGTTGTTTTTTCTTCTTCTTCAAAAATCCAGTCAGTTTGTAGCTGAGATGAGACTAGGTGAGATCAGCTGATCTCAATTCACAGGTCATCCTTGTGACATCTTACATTTGTCTATGGAGATTGTCAGTCATCCAGGTCATGGTTGTCCCAAAGATGCTTTTTCAGGAGGCAACTGGACTTTCTTGCTTTTTTTTTCCTCTTGAAGGCATTTCGCTTCTCATCCAAGAAGCTTCCTCATTTCTGACTGAATGGTGGAGGATGGAAGGATTTACATTCCTTGCAGTCATCTGGTCACTAGTACTCTCTCTGAGAGTCGTTGAGGCCCCTTGGAGGTTTATCCCACAGAATAGTGCAAATGGGTGTGGAACATCCTTGGAACTGCCGAAAGAACTGTGTTGTAGACTGGAGATAGGTTGCCTTTTGGGACAACCATGACTTGGATGACTAAGAATCTCCATAGACATGAACCATGAGATGGTTGGCAAATAAATTCAGTAAAGGAATTCAATAACGCAGTTAAACAGCTGTTCAACAATTGGTTTATTAGACTTCAGATCCAACTGTAAAAAGCCTTACTTGGACATTATCTTCATTCAACACGTGAAATATATTGTTTCTGAAATAACCCAAATGATTTTTTGATCATTGAGTTTTGGTCTGGGCATCTACTCTACACTAGAGGTGCAGAAGATGGACAATGTGGCTCATCTCATCAACCGAAAGCTGGAAGACTCTGTAGTAAAATTTGAAAGTATATCAGACAGAGTAGCCCGATGCATCTTTCAATTAAACAAACAATACAAGCCTCAAATCATCCAAGCTTATGGGCCAACACTAAGCTATAATGATGATGAGGTCAAAGAGTTTTAAGGACGATGTGGCCCACCTTCAAGGCAAAGAAAAATGCCGATACAAAATACAAATAGGTGACTTTAAGGCAAAAATAGGAGGAACAATACCT
>CM044355.1:7504782-7517829 GCA_024294585.1 Vipera latastei
AAAGGAACGCGGGAAGAAACCCGAGTCTCCAGATCTACATATATATATATATATATATGTTTTCGTAGATTCTCGCGGGTGTCTGTATGTGTAGGTCTAGAGTCTCGGGTTTCTTCCCGCGTTCCTTTCATCTTCAGAAAGTTGTGGCGACGTTTCGACGAAATCCCATCCGTCATCATCAGGCCGGAGTATTCCTCCTGCTGCTTTCAGGAGCAATGCGTGGTCTGTCTGTTCCTTTCCTTCCAACTGCCGGTGGGGCTGTGTTCCGACTGGGTGGAGGCGTGGCTGCTTTCTGATTGGGTGGGGGTGTCTTCCGACTGGGTGGAGGCATGGTTGTCTTCTGATTGAGTGGAGGCGTGGCTGTCTTCTGATTGGGTGGATGTGTGGTTGTCTTCCGATTGGTTGGAGGCGTGGCTGTCTTCTGATTGGGTGGGGTGTGTTCTGAATGGGTGGGGTTTTTTGTTGTGTCGTAATATCCTGAGTGTTGTGATTTGGTGTCTTGAGGAGTGGGCTGTGTAGTGGCCTCCAGAGCTTTGGCTTGGCTCCGAGTTCGAGGACCCGCCATGCATCTCTGGTATGGGTCAGTCAGGTTCGTGTGTGCGTTCTTCTGCTTGGGTGATAGCACTTTTGCTTGACTTGTTCTATCTTCTGTGTGGGAGAGTTTTTGTTCTGGGTGTGGATGAGTCTTGCTGGGGCTGGTGGCATTTGGGGTTGTTTGTTGGTTTTTTAAATCCTTGTTAGCTGAAATTCGTTTGTCTATCAATGCTGGTTTCCAAATGGCATGTAGGCGGGAGGTGTCATCTCGCTTGTTCATACTGTCTGGGTGTTTTTCTATTTCAATGGCTTCTCTGATTATTCTGCTATTGAGATGTTCTATTTTGGCGATTGTTTTTGTACCTTCAAAATTGATGTTGTGTCCCGTAGTGTTTATGTGTTGTACTAGTGAAGATGTGCGATCTTTCTTCTGTATTGAGTTCTTATGTTCTTCTACATGTACCTCTATTCTTCTGTTAGTCTGTCCGATGTATGTTGCTGGACAGGAGGCGCATGGGATTTGGTATATGCCCTGGTTTTCCAGTTCTATTTTGTCTTTGGGATTTCTCAGGATGGTTGATATCTTTCTGTCAGTGTTAAATGCGGTTTTGATGTTATGTTTGCGTAGTACTTTACTGATTTTGTCGGTTGTTCCTTTTATGTAGGGCAAGATGGCTCGTCCGTTGTTCTGTTCTTCTTCTTGGATGTTTTTCTGTTTCGGAGTCCGCTGCTGAATTATATTGGTGATTTTGTTTTTTTGGAATTTGTTTGCTGTCAATATGTCTGTCAGGGTGTGTAGTTCTGTTTGTATATGTGTTTCATCTGCAAGGCGTCTGGTTCTTGTTATTAGTGTTTTGGCTACTGAATTTATTTGTGCTGGGTGATGATGTGATTGCGCATTGAGGTAACGGTTGGTGTGTGTTTTCTTTCGGTAGACTGTGTGTCCTAGGGTTCCGTTTTGTTTTTTGTATATAAGTACATCCAGGAAAGGTAACTGGTTGTTTGTTTCAATCTCCATGGTGAATTTTATTTTGGGATGTAGGCTATTCAGGTGTGTTAGGAAGTTTTCTAGCTCCTTTCTTCCGTGGGGCCAGATCACGAAGGTGTCATCCACATATCTGAGCCACAGTTTTGGTTTGTTTGTAGTCTTTTCTAGAGCGTTAGTTTCAAATTCTTCCATGAAAAGGTTGGCGATAACTGGTGATAGAGGGGATCCCATTGGTGCGCCTTCTATTTGTTTGTATCTCTGGCCTCTGTGTATGAAGTATGTGTTTGATAAGCAGTGTTCTGCTAGTTCTATAATATGGTTTGGTGGTTGGTATTTGCTTCTTATTGTTGATAGAGCTTCTTGGACTGGCTCCCGGGTGAATAGTGATACCACATCGAAGCTGACTAGCAAGTCTTTTTGGTCTATCTGTAGATTTTTCACTAATTCTATAAAGTGGTATGAGTTTTGGACATATGAAGCTGCCATTTCTGCTAGAGGTTGTAATTGTTTTGCTAGGTATTTAGCTAAGTTTTGTAGTGGTGAGCCTATAGAACTTACTATGGGTCTTAGTGGGATTCCATCTTTGTGTATTTTGGGGAGGCCATATAGTTTTGGGCATCTGGATGACTTCTCCCTAGGAATGATTGTTTGTTGGATTTCTTGGCTTATAGAAGTTGATTTTATCTTTTTCTTGGTGGTCTTTTCTAGATAGGTTGTGGGATCTGTATATATAGGTTTGTATGTAGTTTCTTTGAGTAAGTTGGACAGTTTCTCTTCATAGTCTGATGTGTCCATTACCACTGTAGCATTGCCTTTATCTGCTGGTAGTATGATTATGCTGTTGTCTTTTCTTAGGTTTTGCAATGCTGCTTGTTCTTCTTTTGTTAGGTTGCTTTTGGGTGGTTTGCTTGTGCATAGGATGTGGGTGACTTCATGTCTGACTTGGTCTGCTTCGTCTGTATTGAGTTTAGTTAAGCTGGTTTCCACTCCACATATGATGGTTTCTGTGGGAATTTTCTTTGGTGCAACAGCGAAGTTGAAACCTTTTGCTAGGACGTTTGTTTCTGCTGTTGTTAGTCTTCTGTGGGAGATGTTATGCACTACTTGTTTTAGATGTTGTTGTGGTGTGGTTGTTTGGTTGTTGTAGTTCTCTAATTGTTTGAGTTTCTTTGAATGTCTGTTGTTTTTATAGATGGTCTCTGTTTCTGCTCTCCAAACCGCCAGTTGTTTCACTTTGTCCCATAGTATTGGGTGAATAATGTTGCTGAGTTTGAGATGTAATGTTAGTAGGTCCTTGTTTGTTTGGTCTAATTGAAATCTTTTATTGTGGAGTTCATTTCTTAGTAATGCCATTTCTGTTCTTCTTAGAATGCGTTTGGTTGGTATTGATGTGGTATTGATGTGGAATTTCAATTTGAAACAATTTGGTCTTATATTTAGGTCTCGACATTGGCATAGGAAAGGTATGTCACTTAGTATTCTTGCTCTTCGTACTTCTAGCTTTTCGTAAGTCCTGGTTAGTTGGTAGATGTCCTCCCCGTAGAGGTATGATATTTGTTTTCGTAGATTCTCGCGGGTGTCTGTATGTGTAGGTCTAGAGTCTCGGGTTTCTTCCCGCGTTCCTTTCATCTTCAGAAAGTTGTGGCGACGTTTCGACGAAATCCCATCCGTCATCATCAGGCCGGAGTATTCCTCCTGCTGCTTTCAGGAGCAATGCGTGGTCTGTCTGTTCCTTTCCTTCCAACTGCCGGTGGGGCTGTGTTCCGACTGGGTGGAGGCGTGGCTGCTTTCTGATTGGGTGGGGGTGTCTTCCGACTGGGTGGAGGCGTGGTTGTCTTCTGATTGAGTGGAGGCGTGGCTGTCTTCTGATTGGGTGGATGTGTGGTTGTCTTCCGATTGGTTGGAGGCGTGGCTGTCTTCTGATTGGGTGGGGTGTGTTCTGAATGGGTGGGGTTTTTTGTTGTGTCGTAATATCCTGAGTGTTGTGATTTGGTGTCTTGAGGAGTGGGCTGTGTAGTGGCCTCCAGAGCTTTGGCTTGGCTCCGAGTTCGAGGACCCGCCATGCATCTCTGGTATGGGTCAGTCAGGTTCGTGTGTGCGTTCTTCTGCTTGGGTGATAGCACTTTTGCTTGACTTGTTCTATCTTCTGTGTGGGAGAGTTTTTGTTCTGGGTGTGGATGAGTCTTGCTGGGGTTGGTGGCATTTGGGGTTGTTTGTTGGTTTTTTAAATCCTTGTTAGCTGAAATTCGTTTGTCTATCAATGCTGGTTTCCAAATGGCATGTAGGCGGGAGGTGTCATCTCGCTTGTTCATACTGTCTGGGTGTTTTTCTATTTCAATGGCTGGAGATTGAAACAAACAACCAGTTACCTTTCCTGGATGTACTTATATACAAAAAACAAAACGGAACCCTAGGACACACAGTCTACCGAAAGAAAACACACACCAACCGTTACCTCAATGCGCAATCACATCATCACCCAGCACAAATAAATTCAGTAGCCAAAACACTAATAACAAGAACCAGACGCCTTGCAGATGAAACACATATACAAACAGAACTACACACCCTGACAGACATATTGACAGCAAACAAATTCCAAAAAAACAAAATCACCAATATAATTCAGCAGCGGACTCCGAAACAGAAAAACATCCAAGAAGAAGAACAGAACAACGGACGAGCCATCTTGCCCTACATAAAAGGAACAACCGACAAAATCAGTAAAGTACTACGCAAACATAACATCAAAACCGCATTTAACACTGACAGAAAGATATCAACCATCCTGAGAAATCCCAAAGACAAAATAGAACTGGAAAACCAGGGCATATACCAAATCCCATGCGCCTCCTGTCCAGCAACATACATCGGACAGACTAACAGAAGAATAGAGGTACGTGTAGAAGAACATAAGAACTCAGTACAGAAGAAAGATCGCACATCTTCACTAGTACAACACATAAACACTACGGGACACAACATCAATTTTGAAGGTACAAAAACAATCGCCAAAATAGAACATCTCAATAGCAGAATAATCAGAGAAGCCATTGAAATAGAAAAACACCCAGACAGTATGAACAAGCGAGATGACACCTCCCGCCTACATGCCATTTGGAAACCAGCATTGATAGACAAACGAATTTCAGCTAACAAGGATTTAAAAAACCAACAAACAACCCCAAATGCCACCAGCCCCAGCAAGACTCATCCACACCCAGAACAAAAACTCTCCCACACAGAAGATAGAACAAGTCAAGCAAAAGTGCTATCACCCAAGCAGAAGAACGCACACACGAACCTGACTGACCCATACCAGAGATGCATGGCGGGTCCTCGAACTCGGAGCCAAGCCAAAGCTCTGGAGGCCACTACACAGCCCACTCCTCAAGACACCAAATCACAACACTCAGGATATTACGACACAACAAAAAACCCCACCCATTCAGAACACACCCCACCCAATCAGAAGACAGCCACGCCTCCAACCAATCGGAAGACAACCACACATCCACCCAATCAGAAGACAGCCACGCCTCCACTCAATCAGAAGACAACCACGCCTCCACCCAGTCGGAAGACACCCCCACCCAATCAGAAAGCAGCCACGCCTCCACCCAGTCGGAACACAGCCCCACCGGCAGTTGGAAGGAAAGGAACAGACAGACCACGCATTGCTCCTGAAAGCAGCAGGAGGAATACTCCGGCCTGATGATGACGGATGGGATTTCGTCGAAACGTCGCCACAACTTTCTGAAGATGAAAGGAACGCGGGAAGAAACCCGAGACTCTAGACCTACATATATATATATATATATATATATATATATATATATATATATATATATATATATATATATATACACATATACATATACATATACATATACATATACATATATACATATATACATATATACATATATACATATATACATATATACATATATACATATATACATATATACATATATATATATATATTATATATATATATATATACACACACACACACACATACACATGTTGTTGTTAGCTGCGAAGTCGTGTCCGACCCATCGCGACCCTATGGACAACATTCCTCCAGGCCTTCCTGTCCTCTACCATCTTCTGGAGTCCATTTAAGCTCACGCCTACTGCTTCAGTGACTCCATCCAGCCACCTCATTCTCTGTCGTCCCCTTCTTCTATTGCCCTCGATCTTTCCCAGCATTAGGCTCTTCTCCAGTGAGTCCTTCCTTCTCATTAGGTGGCCAAAGTATTTGAGTTTTAGCTTCAGGATCTGGCCTTCTAAAGAGCAGTCAGGGTTGATCTCCTCTAGGACTGATCGGTTTGATCGCCTTGCAGTCCAAGGGACTCGCAGGAGTCTTCTCCAGCACCATAGTTCAAAGGCCTCAATTCTTTGGCGCTCAGCCTTTCTTATGGTCCAACTTTCACTGCCATACATTGCAACTGGGAAGACCATAGCCTTGACTATACGCACTTTTGTTGACAGGGTGATGTCTCTGCTTTTTAGTGTGCTGTCTAGATTTGCCATGGCTTTCCTCCCCAGGAGCAAGCGTCTTTTAATTTCTTGGCTACAGTCCCCATCTGCAGTGATCTTGGAGCCCAGGAAAATAAAATCTGTCACTACCTCCATTTCTTCCCCATCTATTTGCCAGGAATTGAGAGGGCCGGATGCCATGATCTTGGTTTTCTTAATGTTAAGTTTCAACCCAAGTTTTGCACTCTCCTTCTTCACCCGCAACAAGAGGCTCTTTAGTTCTTCTTCACTTTCTGCCATTAGAGTGGTATCATCTGCGTATCTTAGGTTGTTGATATTTCTTCCGGCAATCTTAATTCCAACTTTTGATTCATCTAACCCTGCCTTTCTCATGATGTGCTCTGCATATAAGTTAAATAGGCAGGGCGACAGTATACAGCCTTGCCGGACTCCTTTCCCAATTTTGAACCAATCAGTGGTTCTGTGTCCAGTTCTCACTGTTGCTTCTTGACCCGCATATAGGTTTCTCAAGAGACAAATAAGATGGTCTGGTACTCCCATCTCTTTAAGAACTTGCCACAGTTTGTTATGATCCACACAATCAAAGGCTTTAGCATAGTCAATGAAGCAGAAGTAGATGTTTTTCTGGAACTCCCTAGCTTTCTCCATGATCCAGCGTATGTTGGCAATTTGATCTCTAGTTCCTCTGCCACTTCGAAATCCTGCCTGTACTTCTGGTAGTTCTCGATCCACATACTGCTGAAGTCTAGCTTGTAGGATTTTAAGCATGACTTTACTAGCATGAGAAATGAGTGCAATGGTGCGATAGTTTTGAACATTCTTTGGCACTGCCTTTCTTTGGAATTGGAATGTAAACTGATCTTTTCCAATCCTGTGGCCACTGTTGAGTTTTCCAAATTTGCTGGCAAATTGAGTGTAGCACTTTTACTGCACTGTCTTTTAAGATTTTGAATAGCTCAGCTGGAATACTGTCACCTCCACTAGCTTTGTTGTTGCTCAGCTTTTCTAAGGCCCACTTCACTTCACATTCTAGGATGTCTGGCTCGAGGTCAGTGACCAACGCATTGTGATTATCTGGGACATTAAGCTCATTCTTGTATAGTTCTTCTGTGTAATTTTGCCACCTCTTCTAATCTCTTCTGCCTCTGTTAGGTCCCTGCCATTTTGGTCCTTTATCATGCCCATTTTTTCATTAAACGTTCCCTTCATCTCTCCAATTTTCTTGAAAAGATCTCTGGTCCTCCCTATTCTATTGTTTTCTTCTATTTCTTTGCACTGTTCATTTAAGAAGGCATTCTTATCTCTTCTAGCTATTCTCTGGAATTCTGCATTCAATTGGGCATATCTATGTTTTTCTCCCTTGCCTTTTGCTTCCCTCCTTTCCTCAGCTATTTGCAAAGCTTCCTCAGACAGCCATTTTGCTTTCTTGCATTTCTTTTTCTTTGGGATGGTTTTGGTTGCTACCTCTTGTACAATGTCGCGAACCTCTGTCCATAGTTCTTCAGGCACTCTGTCTATCAGATCTAATTCCTTAAATCTATTTGTCACCTCTACTGTATATTCAACAGGGATATGATTTAATTCATACCTGACTGGCCTAGTGCTTTTCCCTACTTTCTCAGTTTAAGCTTAAACTTTGCAAGGAGAAGCTCATGGTCTGAGCCACAGTCAGCTCCTGGTCTTGTTTTTACTGACTGTATAGAGCTTCTCCATCTTGGCTGCAGAGCATATAGTCAATCTGATTTCTGTGTTGACCGTCTGGTGATGTCCATGTGTAGAGCCGTCTCTTGGGTTGTTGGAAAAGAGTGTTTGCTATGACCATCGTATTCTCTTGACAAAATTCTATCAGCCTGTGCCCTGCTTCATTTTGTACTCCAAGGCCAAACTTGCCTGTTATTCCAGTTATCTTTTGGCTTCCTACTCTAGCATTCCAATTCCCATGATGATAAGGACATCATTTTTTGGTGTTAGTTCGTATAAGGTGCTGTAGGGCTTCATAGAACCGGTCAATTTCATCCTCTTCAGCACTGGTGGTTGGGGCATAGACTTGGACTACTGTGATATTGAATGGTTTGCCTTGGATTCGAACTGAGATCATTCTGTCATTTGAGGATTGTATCCCAGTATTGCTTTTCCTACTCTTTTATTGACTATGAAGGCTACTCCATTTCTTCTGAGGGATTCTTGCCCGCAGTAGTATACCTGATGGTCATCTGAATTAAATTCACCCATTCCTGTCCATTTTAGTTCGCTGATACCTAAGATGTCGATGTTTAGTCTTGTCATCTCTTGTTTGACCACGTCCAGCTTTCCTTGATTCATGGATCTTACATTCCAGGTTCCTATGGAGAAAAAAATCTTTACAGCATTGGACTTTCCTTTCACCACCAGACACATCCACAACTGAGCGTCCTTTCGGCTTTGGCCCAGTCGCTTCATTCTTTCTGGTGCTACTAGTACTAGCCCTCTGCTCTTCCCCAGTAGCTTATTGGACGCCTTCCGACATGAGGGGCTCATCTTCCAGCGTCATATCGTTTTGCCTTTTGGTACTGTCCATAGGGTTTTCATGGCAAAGATACTGGAGTGGGTTGCCATTTCCTTCTCCAGTGGATCACGTTTTGTCAGAACTCTCGGCTATGACCTGTCCGTCTTGGGTGGCCCTGCACGGCATAGCTCATAGCTTCATTGAATTACGCAAGCCCCTTCGCCACGACAAGGCAGTAATCCATGAAGGGGCATACACATACACACACAACACACCACACACACACACACACACACACACACTACATATATATATATATATATATATATATATATATATATATATATATATATATATATATATATATATAACATGACAATTCTTTCATTCTAACCAAAATAATGAATATTTATATATCATGAAAAACACGACCATTCTTTCATTCTCACCAAATGCTGGCCAATATCCTCCGAGCAAAGAGATTCTCAATCATCTTAATACACCCTTAACTCTCAGGACTCTCCCATAATTTGCTGCCATTTCTTTTTTGCTGCCCCATCAGTCTAAACTGACGTATCCCTCTTGTCCTGTGCAACAGTTGTAGAAACAACAACAATACTCAGTTGCATAGTTGGCATTCCTGCAGAAGGGCTTCCAATAAACCTGAAGACAAGGATTTACTGAAAACCCTGCCCGGCACTTCCTTTTTAGCAAATTTCATTTTGTCTTCACTTCGGTTCTCTTCTTCCTGCCTTCCTTCCTACTCTCTCGCCCAAAACAGTCATAATAACGTTAAAAGCCTGTCATGTTATGGACCAGGGAGGCACAATACATCATTTTGAATGCCACCATCCTCATTTATGGTGAAGCATTTGATATTAATGTCTCCATCCCGGCATTATAAGTGCTTAACCCAGCCTGGTTTATTTATTAGAGTGGATTTCGCTGCTCTTTTCTTAAATAAAATCTCAAGGAGAGAAGCAACCTAGAACTAGGAGAAACTTCCTGACAGTGAGAGCACTTAATCCGTGGAATAACTGCCTTCAGAAGCTGTGAATGCTCCAAAACTGGAAGTTTTCAAGAAGAGACTGGACAGCCATTTGTCTGAAATGGTATGGGGTTTCCTGCCTGAGCAGAGGGTTGGACTAGATGACCTCCAAGGTCCCTTCCAACTCTGTTATTGTTATTTTTAAAATGCCCATTCTCCCTGTTTTACAGTAAGAGGTAGCTTTTTCTCTGGCCACTCACAGGCGTTTTCCATCTCTATTCGTTGGGGAAATGCATGACGTGGGTGCATTAATAAATGCTATTTTGCTAGTTGTGATCAAGAGACCTTTCCTGTTAGAAGGAGCTCGGCACAAGACACAGTATATGGAAAGGTGTTACCCATTGCATCCATTCATCAATGGTGTTACCACTGTTTTGTCTTTTAGCATTATGGAGGCCCCTGTTCAATAAGTGGATAGTAGCGTGCAGGGTCTAAATGTCATCATGTATTCGTCTTGGAGATGGAACTCATGGCTAAACTTGTTCACTCTTGATTCCTTCTGGAAAACTTCCCACCCAATTCTTTTCCATTTCACCCACAATGAGAATTGGATGGGGGGACCAAGGCCTTCTGGAGCCCAACAATTGAGGTTTCTGGATGGCCTCCAATCCCTCTTGTCCATATGACTCAAAAGGTCATCACCCTTGATGATTCAAATCTGTTTGATTGATTCAATATCTCGAATCAGTTTGCAAGGAAAAAATGGAGGTTTGCGCATGGAGAAACACACTGGGCCGAGTCCACTCCATAGTGTGTGATTCAATTTGACCATTGGCTTTGATTTCCCCAAACAGTTTGATACCACAAAGAGGAACACACTATATACTGTATGTATGTATGTATGTATGTATGTATGTATGTATGTATGTACATATATGTGATATATGTTATATATGTAGTATCTGTGTGCATGTATATATGTATGTATGTATGCATATTTGTGTGGTGTGTGTAACACAAGCAGATAATCTGGGGGACCCATCAGGTTTCTCTGAGAGTTTAATTAGTTCTGTCAAAAGGACTCATAGCAGGAAAAAAACAAAAAAAAAAAATCTAATCCAGTTTAGGACTGGCAGATGAATTTGTGCTGAGAGCAGAACATAGTCAATTAAATTAAGAGGTCAAGGAGGTTCACCTTTGAGGATTTGAAAGTGGAGACACAAAGCTGGGATTTCAGCGCATTAAACTGATGAATGTCCTCTTTCTGCCTTCTTGGACACACTTCTCCGTCCTGGAAAGGCCCTCGTTATCAGCTTTCCATCCCCAACTCTTTCCTTCCTTCCTCTCCTTTACACCTATCTTGAGAAGTTAATCTGTTTGTTTTCTAAAGGGAGGGAGTGTTGTCTGATTAACTTTGTGGCCGTGGGCACCAGAACCCTACTCTGGATTCCAGAAGATGGTTTGAAGACCAAGAATGCCAGCATCTATAGACCAACCACAGTTCTCCGTGAAGAAATAGGGAGACACAATAGCAATATTCCAGTATTTGATGGGCTGCCACAAAGAAGAGGGGGTCACGTTATTCTCCAAAGCACCAGAGAGCAGGACAAGAAGCAATGGTTGGAAACTGATGAAAGAGAGAAGCAACCTGGAATTAAGGAGAAACTTCCCTCCATGTAGATGTGGTTCCATTGAGGACCACACGCTGAGTACGGCCTGTCAGCCAGCTACGAATCCATCTGGTGGTGATGCTATCTAACCCACATTTTTGTATCTTATCAAGTAGTAGGTTGTGATCTACTTTATCAAATACCTTACTGAAATCCAAGTAAATTATATCTACAGCATTCCTCTGGTCCACTAGTTTTGTCACTTGGTCAAAGAATGCAATAAGGTTTGTCTGGCATGATCTGTTTTTGTCAAACCCATGTTGGCTTTTAGTGATAACTTTGTTCGCATCAAGGTGTTTGCTGATTTGTTGTTTGATGAGATGATTGCATTGGGTCACACAGCAATGATGAACACAAACCAAGGATGGAAAAACATCATCTTGGCAACCAAATGTAGGTTAACAGAACACAGAATCAGACAACTGGAAGGGAAATTGGAGGTCTTCTAGTCCAGGGGTCTTCAAACTCAGCCCTTTTATGAGTCATGGACTTCAACTCCCAGAATTCCTCAGTCAGCTTGCCTAGCTGAGGAATTCTGGGAGTTGAAGTCCATGAGTCATAAAAGGCTGAATTTGAAGACCCCTGTTCTAGCCCAATCCCCTGCTCAAGCAGGAGACCCTGTATCATTCCAGACAAGTGGCTATCCAGGCTCTTCTTAAAGGCCTACAGTGATGGAGCACCCACAACTTCTGAAGGCAAGCTGTACCACTGGTTCCACCAGCTTGTACTTTTCTCCAGTGTGCCTTCATATTCCTCTGAGCTTGCTTCCCTCCTTGGAGAAGTTTCATTGTGTAGCTAGGTTACATCATTGGTGGACGTTCTCAAAGGAGTCCAAACTATCAGGGATCTCAGTATTCTTCCGCTACAGCTCTCCAAATAATGAAATGGGTCTGAAATGTTCTTCTAAACCAACCAACCAACCAATCAATCAATCAATCAATCAATCAATCAATCAATCAGTCAGTCAATCAACCAGAATAGAGCTGGAAGGGATCTTGGAGGTCTTCTAGTCCAAACTCCTGGTCAAGCAGAAGCCCCTGTACCTTTCTAGACAAGTGACTATCCAGACTCTTCTTAAAAACTTCCAGTGATGGAGCACCCACAACGTCTGAAGGCAAGTTGTTCCACTGGTTAATTGTTTTCACTGTTAGGAAGTTTCTCCATAGTTCTAGGTTGCTTCTCTCCTTGATTAGTCCTCCCAACAGGTGCTTAGTTCTTGTTCTGCCTACAGGTGCCTTGAAAAATGAGTTGATCACCCTCCTCTTTGTGGCAATTTCTCAAATATTGGAATAGTGCTATCATATCACCCCTTAGTCCCTAATAGAATAGAATACAGCTGGAAGGAACCGTGGAGGTCTTCTAGTCCAGCCCCCTGCTCAGCAGGAGAACATATACTATTTCAACCAAGTGACTGTCTAGTCTCTTCTTAAAAACCTCCAGTGATGGAGCGCCTACGATTTCTGGTGGCAAGCTGTTCCATTGGTTAATTGTCCCTTAATTCCAGGTTGCTTCTCTCTTTGATCAGTTTCCAACCATTGTTTCTTGTCCTGCCCTCTGGTGCTTTGGAGAATAGTTTGTTGCCCTCTTCTTTGTGGCAGCCCCTCAGATACTGGAACACTGCTATCATGTTGCCCCTATTTCTTCTTTTCTCTAGACTAGCCAAACCCAAGTCCTGCAGCCGTTCTTCCTATGTTTTATCTCCAGGTCTTTAATTATCGTAGTTGCTCTTCTTTGCACTTTTCCCAACAACATCTCAACATCTTCTTTTGTAATGTGGTGACCAAGCTGAAGCAGTACTCCAGGCATGGCCTTACTAAGGCTTTATAAAGCGGTACTAATACTTCACCTGATTTTGATCCTATGCCTGTCTTTATAT